>JAJMGN010000197.1:0-360073 GCA_030575015.1 Cephaloascus albidus | reverse complement strand
AATGTTACCTGAAGATGAAATAGGGAAATATAGAATATAAGAGAAGGAATTTCCCTCATACCAAAAAGAGAGATTTAGATAGAATTATATACAGCTTCCAATACAGTTAAGTTTTGGCAGAAATACATTTGATACTCAGTCACCTGTCACCGTATATAACTTGTGCGTTACCTCCCTATCGACCCAAGCGAGGCTAACACAACTTACAACAACATTAATATATATGGGAGTTCCATATTTGCGGGCGTGTTCTCATTAAGAGACTGCATCTTCAAGGGCGCCTTTAAATCAGAGCCTGATCTAGATAGTGAAGAGATGTATACTCAAATTCGACGTGAAGAAGATCAGATAAAAAGATGCTAACTTGAGCACTTGATTACACTCAGCTAGAGCCTAGTAGCCTAGTACCTAAGCTATCGCTATTGAGTTCCAGATCCACTCAACTCTAGTAGTATACAAATCTAATCAACGATAGTAGTACGTACTAGATAGTAGATACTGATCAATAATTAGATTTGCATAATATGAGCATCGCATCACATATTAATAGACATCAACATTGCTTTGTTTCACATAAACCAGCTGAATCAGAAATTATCAGACTGATCATTCAAAAATAAAATCAATCACATTTAAAAATCAATTCTGGTCTGGAATTATATGATTCTGGACAGTAGATATTTTGATTTCAGTACTCGCTCAAAAGTTTTTGAATGTTTTGCCATTAATTGCTAGCTGATGAGTTTATTTATTGCAATTCTAAACGGGTATTTATGCTGAATTTATTCGATTTGATGTAGGCCGACTCAAGTTTAGGTGCACTTATTTACAAAATAAATAGGCGATACTGTAGTACTCGATTTATATAAAAAAAAATATAATATAATTACTAATTAGATCTTCAGAATCGACTTCAATATGGAATATAGATCCAAATATGGCTATGGTATTGCAAGAATGAAATTTGAATTATAAACTGGATTCGTAGATTAATATATATATATATATATTATTAATTAGCTAATTTGAAATATAATAATTATGAAAAAAAATTATGAAGCGCCGCGGGCAGGACCAGTATCATGGCAGCTAGACTATATATATATATAGTACGTGATGTGCAGCTATAAAAATATTCAAAATTGATATTTATAAAAATGATGGACGTATAATATTATATATATATATACAAAATATATGGAGTGGTTCTGGAGAATTTGAGATCTCTGATCAAAGATTACATTAAATTAAGGCTTCATGGTCATTGTCAGTGGTCACACTGATGAATCAAATAAAAACTTATAAATTTAGCTATCTGTCTATTCTCTAAATAGGTAATTAGGTAATGTCACTATCTAGTAACTATCTAGTATCTATTTTGTCTTGAATTGGGCCATTGTTCAATCAATGATATGTGGATAGATATGTTTCTGGCCGGTGGTCACTGGTCACTGGTGATTCGTGAATTGTGATCAATGGCAGGAGATCCAACTTTAAACTGATCCAATAATTAGATTATATGTGTTGCAGGTTGGATCAATCGTGGGGCTATTGGCGGGATATTTGATACTTCAATAATTAGTTGAAACCTTTTGTGATAATTTATCATTTTTAAATTTTGACTCAGCGTCTCCAATTCACCGAACAGCGAAGCCTGTTACCTATCAAAGATTTAAGTTGAAAGATTTAAGCCGGTTATCGTACATTTTCTTTAGGATCATTCAGCTCAGGATTCTACTTCAGATGATGGGCATTAAAATAACTTCTTGTTACTTGATTCATCATTCCTGCCACCTGAACGATATTGGTTGAGTCGTTCGTTCTTGTTTGTAATCAATTAATAATCAAAAATACAAATCCGGGTATGTTGCAAATTTACCCAAAAATCATGAATTTTACTTCAATTCTACCTCAAATTTACTTCCAAAAAGCAAAAAATTGCCATCAAAAATTGAATATCAAGAAAGATGAAAAGTTGCTGTTGCAAAAAACTCCTGGCGGCTAAAATGCTTAAATAGATTTGATTTTCCTCCCTTCAAATATTGTATTTTGCAATTTGCAACTTCTGCTGGGCGGCTAATCATCAAAACAACAAATAATCACGTTCAATCAATATTTGACAAACTGCTTCGCTCAATAATGATCGGAAATAAGCTACTTAACTTTACACAACCAAATGATTTTATGAAGGTTCCATTCAACTCACCTATTTGCCTTAGGTCTGATACAAATGATGACTTTATGAATCAATTGAACATCAGTCATCGCACTCCTGTTGCAAATATCAATCATGAGCTTGAACTTCCAATGCCGTTGGACAGGAATGATGGTGTTAATTGTCATGATGACAGCCTTGGTTTCTTGGATTTCAAGAAATCTCAAGATTGTAATTCTTACTCAAAATTGCAATTGAATTTATATGATAACAATCACTATAAATTGACAAATCAAGATTATCACTATAAAACAGTTTCATCAGCAAATTATAGCAATGAAACTTTTTCAACTATCAATCCTGCAAACATAAGTACGTCAACAATTATCCAACAACTGAACTCAAATAATGCAAATATCGAGGTGAAATCTTCTTCACCGGTACAATTAATATCCCCTTTCAAATCACTAAAAGAAAACTACTATGATATTGATAAGATCTTCACTCACTCTGATATTGATATCTTAGCTGGGCAAAAAATTCAATCCGCTCTGCAGCCCCAAAATAATCAAAATGTATCACTGCAAAATCAAATTCAAAATAGTCAGAGTAGTTTGACAAGACTACCAAACTTTGCAAATTTAGATGAAAATTTACAGATAAAAATTCCAATTACTCCATTGAAAAATATAACAAGCTTGAACAACTATATTTTGGATCAATCAATAAAATCATCTCCAAATTACTCGAACCATTCGTTGAATCCAATAAAGAAATTGGAATTGAAACTGAATCGAGAATGCCACCTTAATCAGTCTCAACAAAATGCAGCAGGTGTATTCCCTCAGCTATCACAATCAATATCAACGATTGGATTTTCATCACCTTTCAAAGATTCATCTGATAGTCTGAATAAATTATCCAAACTCTCAAAATTAATAATTGAATCTAAAAACGATATTGTCAAAAGTGGGAAAGATTCTAGTACTCAACAAGAAGCCCTACAAAGATCAAAGCCAAAGTCAAAGAAAATCACTGTTAAAGCGCACTCCACTGAACTATCTGCTTCAAAACCTTCTTTAAAAAATATTATAAAAACAGTCAAAACTTCTGCAAAGATACCATTGAAGAACAGCATTTTTGCGAATACAAAAGTGACAACTACAAAATCAAAAGTTGTTGAAGGAAGTATTATAAAATTGGATAGAATGGGTCCAGATAAAGCCAAAAATGAGAAGCTACAAGTATCTAATATTGTTCATGAAGTCCCGAAAATTGTTGCTAACTCAAACTCAGCTCCAAAAATCAAAAAAGTCATAAATAAGGGGAAACGAAACTCTTCTAATCCAAAGCAAAAAGTAGAGAAAAAGGGTGTCAAAAGTTCATTCGAACTAAAAAATGTGACAAAGGTTGCAAAAAGACCAAACGTTGGAGGGAAAAATATTGAATTAATTAAAAAGTCTAAAAAAGTCGAGAACGAATTACAATATCCACAAAATCGTGAGATCAATAAATTTTCTTCTTCTCAATCATCGACAACATCTTCATCGTCACAATCGTCAACAAATACGTCAACTTTCACTCAAACGAGATCCAATAAAATCAATTCAAGTGTTGCTACTTCTGCAAAAGAATTTGCCATCTTTTCTGATAATGAAGAAGACTATGCCCCTGAATACGATTCGCTGGATGATGATTATACTCCAAATGGGAGAAGAAAGCATAAGAAGGCAAAATCAAACTTCACTTCGAATGCAAATTCAAGTTTTTCAAGCGGTACTACCTTAAAAAAACCCAAGATCAAGAATAGCAAAGTATCTAAAACCAAAAAAAGAATATTGGGTCCGAGATCAAAGACTGGTTGTTGGACATGTAGGATAAGACATAAAGCTTGTCCTGAGCAAAGGCCAACATGTGAGCAGTGTGAAAGATTGAACTTGCTTTGCGACTATTCAATTGAGAGACCTGACTATATGGTTGACTCAAATAAAAATCTTTTGAAATTGAAAGAAATCAAGGAAATTACTGTGAGGTTGAAAAAAACTAATAAGAAAAATCCTAAAGGGTATTAGTTGATGAGTTCTGTTTCTACTAGTTTTGCTATAATGAAGTCCAGTTGCTATATGGTAGACTAGATGTGTTATACTGAAGTTACCACTAACTCGTTTGCTAAATCGTTATTGTTCAGTATGTATTAAACGTCGTTGAAAATAATTTAGCTATATACTTCTAGATCATATATATAGTAATATTAAATATAATTTATTGAAATATTAATTGGAAGCTGATCAATATATTATTACGATTGCTAAAGCTATAATATAGAGAAGTGTTCATATTCTAGACTGGGACGATCGGGGTTATACTATGAATTAAGTGTTAGTGATTGCTGCAAATACAATTGAACGTTATATGTACTTTTTGAACTTGATATTATAAATTTAGATCTATAAGTTTGCTTGCAGTTTGAGTTGTACGAATATTATATATTCATCAGTTCTCGAGATGGATCTGAAATTTGACTGGATCTGAATTGAATATTTGTGAATTTAGTTATAAATCAGGATTCGTATGACTCAGGACCTGAATCCATCAATCATATAAAACCTAGGTCTCAAAATATTTAACGTCTGTAGGATTGATGCTGAAAAGAGTTCAAGATTCCGAGATTACAAACGCCCAATCCGACCAGACTAACTTGATCAATTAACTTTTGGAATAGTAATACAGTTAACTAGTGCGATTTTCCTCAAAGTTAAACTTAAGAGTTAGAATTAAAGTTAAAATGGTTGCAGATTCAATCAAATTTTTGGTTTGCGCAGTCTTATTTATAATAGAATATGGTACTTAGTTGAGGCCCTTAGTCAATCTCGGTTTTCCCGAGGGAAGAGCCGACAAATGTAACTTGATATTTCAACTTTTTACCGCTTATATCATTTGACTATAATAAATCTGGCTGAAAGTTAATGGCCATAGTTAGACTCAAAGTTAAAATGGTTGCAAATATAGTTTGACTGAAGATCATATAAACTTTAAGCAGGTATAAACATTTGTTGATTCTTAGATATGCTGATTGATGGAAGATAATCTACTCACCCTTCTGCATTGCCAGACCCTATTTCCTTCACCATGCAATGCAGGAATTTGGGTTCTATACTCTAATTGAATGTATTGATCATCATCTCGAGTGTACTTATATCATGAGTCAAAGACGTTTACAAGAGAGTTCACTCAATTCCTGTGATCAAATCATCGAATTACATCTTAATTCATATTATTGTTGTAGCCTCGATTCAAACTGCTTCAACTTGATTTCAACTAAAAACTATATGTCCTTCATATATTGTAACCTCGCCAAAAGTATATGAGCCACTCTCATACATATCTTCCTGATCAAACGTCTCATGAACTCTCAATAGAAACCATATTTTAAATATCACTTCAATGAAAATTCAAGCTGCAATATGATCTCTTGATCAGCTACATTCACTCTGCATGGCAGCCTAGAGACAGACACCATCTTCGGGCCATTGTGAATCTTTACTTCCCAATTTCCCTGTGTAATATAGTGACAGCAACAGGCTCAGTTCTGATTCTTTAAGCACAGACTTCCAAATATATTTTGGGATCTAGTGACTTTCGGACACCTCATGTCCCGACTCCTGACCCTCAATAGCTATTTCCAGCATCAGATGCCATCCTCCGTTACGATTCCCGAGAGACTTGTCAATGGCTAGATGTCTAAATTCAGTTCTCCTAATTTAACATATCCAGCTACTACCATGATATGTTTTCTATGAGGTTTAAATATTCTAGATCACGCTCTGCAGATTAGCCAGTACGATTTGTCGACGTTTAATCCAAGTTATCACCGGTTAGCTGATCAATTATATGAAAAGCAATTGCATTAAAATAGACGTTGCAAATTTAATTGAAATATGCTTGAAAATTAAACTATGATCATGAATTTAAATCGTGATCATGATATACAGAAGCTAATTCCAATGTCATATAATTGATGATGCCTCTCAGCGTTCTTACAAACCATATAGCTGATGATATTACAGCTCGATATATTCATGAGTTTAAATGTTCAACACTATACTAAATGATCAGCTTCAAGTTAGAATAGGATACTTCAAGCCATGCACCATTTTCTGGGTGCTTTCTAATATATATATTACAATATTACAATCTGTAAATTTGGGTGAAATTTATAACAATATTTATAATATAAAAGACGACGTAAGACTCATCAAATTACGGTACTTATTCTACGTCTGTACTAAATTTATCTACTCCAAATATTATTATAAGGCTTTTGCGCGCGGTCAGAAGCCTCAGAGCTCTTTTTATCATATCAGCTATTTGTATCGTACTCTAGCTTTTCAATCAATGAAACTGGATTAGTACGTCTCCCAAAACAAAAGATATATAAAAAAGCTGATAATATTGATAGTGACCAAATATTTCAATTGCTTGAGATGAAAGTAACAACTATCTCATTGTTAGACCTGTTGGAACCCGTAAGCTGGTTGCTACAGAGATACCGGGAGTATCCTGAAAGGTCGACGAATTGTCGAGTATTGATAGGAGACCTTCCCAGGTGGATACATATGATATGATTTTAGAGAATAGACGTTATAGTTACCTACGAGAGTGTGTAAAGATATAGAGAATGTCCGGTGCAATTGAATATGAAGAAGACGAGCATTACAAGAAAATGCTTGATACGATCAGGGAACGAGAAAGCCACATTATAGATTTGGAAGAAGCTCTTCAAGCACGTGATAATGAGATGATAGAGAATAACAGAGATATCATGAAGCTTGAACAGAAGATCAGGACGTACAAGAAAACTATATCCCAGAATCCAGATGTCGACTTACAACAACAAGAACCACAATATCAGAAAGCTGAAACCTCTTAAATGATACAATGCCATACTATCGGTACCATAGGTCAACGGGAGGCCATCTGACACAATCATATTCCACTCTATAGTCAGTCTCTTCATATTCAATCATTCTTAAACCTGGTTACATATCCAATATACTCACTGCTTTAAATGAACGTTACTAAAGTTCGAGATATACAGTACATTGGTCATGACATAATCCAGCAGCTCTATTATAGTAATATGATTGTTAAAGATCCATTAATTATTATCGATGAATCATGACCATCATATTATAATGATTTAATCGGCTTGCAGCCTTTAAGGCAAGCCAGCTTAAGCATGGCTAGTATAATTATATAATATATTGGTCGATCCTAATTCAGTTGATTTTGGGATATATATATATATATATAAGAGCATTGATTTCAGTCATTTTTAATTCTGATTTGGATCCTTTCACTAATTCGATTGGTACGCATTAAGTATGTCCAACAATTACTCAATATTGTCATTCTAATATAATATTTCTGATCCAATACTAATTAACTATAGCATGCATGTTAGTTTCGACAGCCGTTTTGGCTAATTTGCGGCCCTTGATCGTGAGTATTAAAATGTTTTTCCTATATTATCTTCGTTTGAGTTTAATACTAACCGTTTCTGTCTAGAGCGCAACTGGTGATAATTTGAGTTGAAGTTGTGGTCAAATTAAAGTAGGAGATTACCAGATGGTGTATTTATGCCGCTTTACTTCAAGTTTATTTATATCAAATCACCAAATACAATCTGCTATAAACATTTGTCCATGGAGATCAACCAATTAATTTGGTTTCGAAAGTCAATCTTCAAATACTTGACCAATCTGCTAAACAATTTGCTTTCCCGATTTCTGCTTTCAAACGTCACCTTTTGTTCCTCTGGTCCCCCATATTTTGGATCTGTAATAATAATTAATCGTTTATTTTGTTGCTTTTTGCTTATGGTTATGTTACAGTTCTTATTTAAAATTGATTTTCAGATTTTTGGTTTGGAAAATTCAATTAGTACAGCAATAATATTGATCGTCAAACTTCAAGCATATACTAAAGCTAATGAATAATATATCTCTTGGCTCTTTATGTTGCTTATATTCCACTAATCGCAAAAGAGAACGTTTGACTTATCAAAATTGAAAACTTTCCCACAATTAGCTATCTCCACACTCGAGATCTCGTTTCACAAATCTCATCCTCTCCAAAATCAATGGTATCCTCTTCGGATCTGATTAATTTCGACTACTTCCTACTCTATGGATTCATATTCTTTTGTTCACATTTGTCACAGCAAGTATTGCAAATTATCATATTGGTAAAATCTCAAACGTCAACTCAATTGTTAATGCTCCAATTTGACGTTTTATCATTTATTCAAATTGCTGCTTTCTTCTATCTAATCTTATATATACGTTTAATATACGATCATATCTAATCCTGATCTCATGCTGTATCATAATATAGTTCACGTCACACATACTAATCAGTTGATTAATTTCCATTAAGATTATACTTCAACTGCACATTCCCAATTAAAATAACATCAACTAGTAGTCAGTTGGTACGTAACGGTACGTCAACTTTACAACTTCCGAAAATATGGATAAAAGTAGAAATATAATATTTACAATATATAATTTACCAGCTGTTAAAATGTAATTATATTATGATTTAAATTTTTTGTATATACTGTACATTAATATTTTATTAATTAATATAAATTATGACGTCGTTAATACCAATATTTATAATAATATCGACGTGACAGAATAATCTGTTAATATATAATTCATAGATCGGTCTTTGTTGCTGCTTAACTTACTTGAATATATATATTGATATAATTTCCCATTGAAATGACATCGTATCCGCATTGACATATATATTTAGTTAATAAAACAGTCTATAGTATATACTTCCACTTTATTCTTGACTCAGAACTCTTGAGCAGATATATGACCCCAGTTAGAAGCTCAGAAAGCAGGAGGGTGCTTCGCACCCTCCATTAAAGCTTGTATATTAATATATTAATTCATAATAATAACTAAATTAACTAAACTTTTACAGAATCAATTAATTTTGTAAATACATATTAATTAATTTATATATATTTATAAAAGGAATTAGTAGATAAGAGATCTAGCAGCTCGCGAGTCCAATTTATATAATTATGAAGAAAATTAAGCTGAAGATCTGTGAGAATTTATGTTTTATAATATATTATATAAACTGAATAATCATAAAATCAGAAATTAAAATCAGAAATTAAATATTGATTAATCAAACTGAAGATAATGATAATTATAAGGCCGACGTCGAGAACTGGAATTATCAGAATTGGAAGAAATTGCATGATCATTAATAATTATAGCTGATCATATTATGATATAGTAGTCATGCTCATCGTTATGTATTCGTAAGAAGTGAAAATTTAATACAATTTTTGTAACTATATAACCAGCGAGACTCGAGAGTAGTCAAAGATTAGAAGTTTTGACAGATTTCTATTTCGGCAATTGAATTGATAGCAGTAAATAGAATGGGGATTGATTTGCTTACTTGTGCAGCTTAATATAGCCGCGTTTTTATTTGCGGCTCAAAAAGCTTAAATTTTTAAGAAGTGTAGAAAAAAATATATGATCAAATGTAGAAGAGGGTATATGACACTTATGAAGCTCTGATTAGCTTGCGAGGAAATGAATTATTGATAAGATAAATATCTTTCACTTGAGTTTTTAGTGAAAAAGGATAATTATTATACGGGAGAGAAAAATCATGCATCCCAAAAACATTGCATATCTCACCAACATAGAATAACGTCTAGTGGGTGTCCATGTCACTGTGTAGGCCCTTGGGGTGTCCACTATCATGCTTAATATATCTTATCTCCCGCAGTTTCATTTAGATTGTATAATTGGAACTTAGAAGTGTATTATAACAATTCAATATATACTAGTTATGGCAAAAAGAGGAAAGAGGGATCCCGATTCCCGACGTCATTATTATTTATGATGTCGGCGTCGGCAATTTGTTAATTATCAAACTGAAATTCTTTTCGAATCAAAATTCATCAGTGGTCCGACTCCTGGGCTTGCAAGTTGCAGCGATATATCAATAATCATGATTCATATGGCAGCTCATTGCAGTAATACGATTAGCGTCTGCATTATTCAGTGTCACTGTTCACTTGACAGTGGACACTAGTCCTGAGTCCTGAGTCCTGACCAGTGACCATGGACCAGTAACAACTTATAAATTATGTAGAACTTGAAGTTACAGGTTATAACAAGTTATACGTTACAAGTTACAACTGAAGTCTGTTAAGTTCTAACCACTGACGACCGTCCTGCTATCTACAGACTACAAGTACACCATTAATCAGCTGAAATAGCTTGAATTCTATAGCGTATCATAATTTGGCAGTGGACAGTACTGACTCTCGATCTCTCGACCGCTCCTGCTAAAGCCTAATATGGCTGGAACCTGGCAGTTTCCCAAAGTTAAATAGCGCTTGGAAGATGGAACATTGTGCAATGTGCACAGTGCACTGGCCTACTGGGTGAGCCGTACGTGTACGGCCAATAAATGACTGCTTACCAAAGACACACCAAATTAATATGAGAATGCGGGGAGTCTATGACCGTGTTGCGTGTACCGATTTCGCACACTGTTCCACTATAACTGCTGTAACACTGCTGCTAAACTGCCACACTGCAAGAAACTCAAGAAATTTATCTTTGTTGAAATATCAAATATTTATTTTATCATTTTCAATTTACAGCCACTTTAAATCAGACGCCTAAACACTATCCCAATCAGTTTAAATGTCTATATAATCATTCTTTATCTGCTACATCAATCTTAAATTATACACAACTTATTATAAATACAACATGAATGTCACTGATCAGTTCAACTCCAACAATGGTTCGACTTCCAATTCAAATATCCAAACTGGTAACTTACACAATCAACACGCCAATGATTATCTTTTGAATCACCATTCTTTCAATCTTCTTAATCAACCGTTGCAACCCCACGTCACCCAAATCAATATGAATAATCAAAATACGAATAACATCAATTCTTTGAAGATAAAACCAGACCAAATTTCAAACCTGAATCAAATTCCACATCAGCACCAACAACCATTATTACCTTCTTCAAATCCAATCCTTCAAACAAATCCTCACCCACATCCACAGTCAACCAGCTCAGTATCAACAGCAAAGAACAAAAAACAAAAACCAATTCCAATAGAATTAACCGCTTATGGTACAACTCCTTCTGGAAAACCAAGATTATTTGTTTGTCAAGTTTGTACAAGAGCTTTTGCTCGGTTGGAACATCTCAGGAGACATGAAAGATCTCATACTAAAGAAAAACCATTTGCTTGCGGGGTTTGTCAAAGAAAATTTTCAAGAAGAGACTTATTGCTTAGACATGCTCAAAAGTTACACGCTGGGTGTAGCGAAGCCATAACTAGATTAAGAAGAAGATCAAGAAAGGAAAGTATCAATAGTTTACCTACTCCTGTACCGATTGATAATACCAACTCTGAATTCTCAAATATGAATGCTGATTTACCCGCTGGTAATAATGGTAACATAAATACTGCCAATCATTTGAATAATGTTTCAAACAATAACCATGATAATCATGTTAACAATGGTTTATCAAATCTTAAAAGAAGAGTTTCATTTTCCGCGCAATCTGGATTAAACTATGCATCATTTACTCCAGATTTATCGCACATGTCGGCATTACATCCTACAAATTCAAATGCCGAGAACCAAGCAGACAATTTCGATCATGTTGAATTCTCAACACCTCAACTAGTTCCTAATGATGCTGAATATTGGTTGAACAGTCTAGGTCCAATACCAGGGTTGGATTTCATGGCGTATGGGAATAACGAAGCTCATGGAAATATGCAAGAAAATATGAATGAAACAGTTCATTTAGATTCAAATGAAAATAGATTTGGATTAAATCAAGGGTTAAGTTTTAATGATGAAATGAATCATGATGGATTGAACTTGAATTACAACCATGAGAACTTGCTGCAAAGTGAAAATGCTCCTCTAACTATTCATGATGCTTTACAAGGTTCAAATAATAGAAGACAACTTGAAAACATGAAAGAAGAAAATGAAGAAATGAATATCGACATCGGGTACTCATTCTATGATATACCAGTTTCAAATACTACGATTTTCAAAGATTTTTCAAATGAAGAATCCAGTTCTTTCCCAGATTCAAATAAAATAAGATCAAAGACATATCGTATGTCTACTACCAACCTCGGAACAAACAATACTACAGCAAAAGATAAAACTGAAAGTGATGACAAAGATGGTGATGAGGTATTCACGACAAATTATCAAATAATGACGAATTTTAACCTTCCAAATGGATACTCATTCTACGGCGATTCAATATCCAACTCATTGTCTAGTAATGCAACCATATCACCACTCATAAGTTCACCTGATAGTATTGATGTAAATAGCTTGAATTATGTTAGTAATGATGAGGAACACGTTGATAATGAGAGAAAAGCTTCTGATTTTAATGGATTGACTGGTGATGTTAATGCTGGGAAAGGATCAGAAGATAACTTCAATGGCGGATTACCAGCTTCAGCTTTCGTTAATGACCAAAATAATCAATCAAAGTTCCCTATATCATACCAAACTAAATCCAATCATCTAGATAATCATGATAATCATAACCAGCATAAACACTCAGCTCATCATAATGCTCGTTTATCACAAATCAAGACTGGTAACTTCACAAAGAATAAATTGTTTACAAATAATATCAGATATTTGATTAATAAATCTCTTTCGAAATATCCATTATCAAACCTTCAAACACCACAAATTCCTTCAAATGAGAAATTAGAGTCTTATTTATCGAAGTTCTCCTCAATGTATCTTTCACATTTCCCTTTTATTCATATTTCCAAATTGAATGAATACGAAATTATGCAAATGACGAAAGGTGAGAGTTTAGATAATGAAAGCTCAAGATGCTGTTTACCATTATTAATTGCTAGCATGGGTGCAATGTTGGCAAATGATACATTTGAGGCTGAAAACCTATATGAAGCCAGCAGAAGATGTATACATATTTATCTTGAATCAAGAAAAGTTACATCAAGTGGCACTGGTGATAGTAATGCGGAAAGCAAGAATCCATTATGGTTGATTCAATCGTTAACGCTTTCTGTTATGTATGGGTTATTTTCAGATAATGAGCATAATATCTACATAATTATAAGACAATTGAATGCACTCAATCAATTAGTTAAATCATCAATCCGTACTGACAGTCGTGATATATTCCTGATTTATGAAGCTAACCCAGCAAATGATCGTGCTAGTAGAGGGTCTCTTTTCTCCTATGGTGTGAATGAAGAATTGAAATTCAAAGAATACATCAATAATCAGTCTCAGAAAAGAATTGTCTTGATGATTTATAGATTAACTAATTTCTTACTTATGTTATACAATAATCCAATAACTTTGAGTATAAATGACTTGACATTAATTGAACTTCCTACCAAGAATGAAGAAATGTTATGGAATTTCAAGAGTTATCAATCATATCAAGAATACAAGCGTCAAAATACTTATTTGAATTCGATTGATTTGTTGAGTAACAACGATTATAAAGTTACTTTCAAGGAATTATTGTTAGAATTAACCAAACCTGAAAATTTAAATCAACCACTTCCGGATATGCTCCAAAATGTCTCGAAGTATGGATTGATTACTTTAGTTCACGGTTTGTATGAAATAAAGAAACTTCAGCATATTACTAGGATTGATATCTTTACTATTTTAGACAAATTGTCTAACATGGTCAATATGACTAATGAACATATCGCACTGAGTGGTTTATCTGGCATCGAGAATAAAT
This sequence comes from Cephaloascus albidus, assembly GCA_030575015.1. NCBI lineage: Eukaryota > Fungi > Ascomycota > Pichiomycetes > Serinales > Cephaloascaceae > Cephaloascus > Cephaloascus albidus. The sequence continues at coordinate 346,059 of JAJMGN010000197.1, read as the reverse complement.
TACAGTTGATTGATTATAATTTAGTATCGGATTACTCAAAGGTTTCGTCATTAATATCACTCAATGCTATCAAGGAACATTGCTGGTCGAGGGATTATGTTCAATTCAATGCTAACTATGCGATTATTTTAAAAGATGTGAATGGATTATCAATATTTGAGTATCTCAAAATGATTGATTGTGGAATTGATATATTTCAAAAAATCTTGTTTGTTCAAGATGACAAATCTATTGACTTGCGAACCTTGACATTCGTTATGAATGATGCTGAGATACAGGATACTTTTAATTCGTTAATTGTTGAAGATGATCCTAATAGTCCCAAGATATCCATTCATTCTCAAATGTTGTATCATTTTTTCGTGGTATTTTCAGTTTTCTCAATCTTCATGACCAAGAATTCAAATCTTATTGGTGATGGCGATAATGGTGATGAAGTCAAGCAGTTAAACTTCAAATACTTGATTGTTCTCAAATTGTTAGAGAAATTGGAGATTTTTTTGAAGAGTAAGAACTACCCAACCTTAGATAAAGAGTTTTCTAACTTGAATCTTAGCTCAAGTTTTGGTGCAGGTAAGAATTTAAACAAGACATTTTATATATTGAAGATTGGTGAATCTATTTTGGATTATACATATGAAGCAAAGATGAAAATTTTCATATTCAAAAAATTGAGTGAGAACTTGAACCAATTAAGAAAATATTTGATTGATAGTGAGTTTGGAATTTTGAATGGTCATTGATTGATACTTATTACTACTCATAATTCCAGAAAGGAGGATACCGAGAAAGAAAGAAGCTAATTTACTGATCAACTGATTTATTGTAGGTCAGTTGTCAACATAAATGGATGAAAAAGAGGAGTTGTGAGAGAAGATGTCTTATGAAGTCATGATTATTTATTATATTTATTATTTATTATTTTGTTGTTGTTGATTTATATCACAAAAGTTAATGGTTATATACTGACCCAGCCGATGTATAATTGTATCTCGATTTCTTTAGAAATACGATTTGAAAACAATTTTCTGTGTCAATTTTAATGTCTTTTTTTAATCCTTAGTAGTAAGTACAGTGTATACTTACTCCTGAGTCGTTACTCCGTGTGATTAATATAACAATGCAAGTTACAAGCCGCACCTCCAATATCAACAGAACTTTTTTCCTCGATATATATTTTTCAAGCAACGTCTAACCGTAAAATCAACAACCCATTCCAGAATGGCAGCTTACCATGAGTCAATAGAACAAAAATCGAAAATAGTATCCGCTCAAACCTCAAAAACGAAAAAAGATGTATCTTTCTATGCGGTTTTCATGATTTTGTCCTTCGGAGTTTTGCTTCAATATGTCTTGATATTGAAACAAGTACTCTTGCAGACAGCCGGTGAGAATGTCGACTATATTAGATATGGGATGGTTTTTTTTGGCGAGATGACGGTTTCTGGCTTCATAATGATTTTTGTTTCCAAATGGATCTATAAGGATTCTGGTATAGTTAATGACAGCACAGATTCGACCACTAAGAAGAATCAATAATTTTTACTTTCTGATCCGCTGTGCTCTCTATCTACTATCTAGTATCCTTATACTCATTTGAGTACTGTAAAGTCACCAGTGTATTATATATTCAATTGATTTTGGCTTGAATTAACTTGGTAGTCCTTGTCCTCACATGTAGTCCTGACTCCTGGGCTTTCGTTGTGGTTTCTTTTTATTTTTTTTGTGATCGAAAATTCAAATATTCGTTCCACCAAATTTGGCACAGATTAAATTTCAAAATTAAAAGATAATCAGCAACCACCATTGCAACGACCCACGTCCATTCAACTGCTGAATTTCCAACAGACAGAATATATCACTGAGATCTATTAAATTTAAAGTACGCACAATACTTCACAAAGTCTTAATCACAGAATATCATAACAAATATGGCTTTAAAACAAAGAAAATCACCAATGAGGAAGGAAGATGAGTTCTCACAATCAAGAGCGTATAAATCATTATTTCTCACATTTTTATGTTTATTATTCATGTATATTGGCGGAAAGGTATCTTTCTGGGGGCTCAAATTGGTCTATTACAAAACTTATGGTACATTTGGAAGTATAGTAGTTGGTGGTTCCTGTCTTTCGATGTTTACCTACGTTGCGTACAGAATTGTACTTCAATTGAATAAAGTGTTACTTGAAAATGAGATTGATCCTGATCATAAAAAATACATTTAGCAATAAAAGAAATTATTATACGCATATGAATCTATTATATCACATAAGAAAGTGATAAATCTCCAATGAATATATGCACATGAAAAATGATATGTAATCTTAATGTCTCTGCTGTCTCTATTATTTAATACTACGTGACATAAAGTAATTTATTCCTTAGCAGTGTAACAGATCCCTAAATCATCACAGTACCTTTTCACCATTTCTGATTCAAGATTGATGCCGTTATGATTTAAAAAGCCATTAAGCTCCTCAATAACTAGCGGTTCATAACTTAATATCTTTTCGTACCATTTCCTATCATTCTCAATGATTTTTGTAATATTATTGCTTATGTTTGTCCTCACCACAGCCTGAGATTGCAATTGTGATGCTGGTTCATCTTTATCATTCTGGAGGAAGGTTTGTGATTGTGTTAATTCTAATTCTTCATGGTCGATGACTTTATTTGTTTCAGTTAAGACTTCAATCATCTTCAACCTGCTTCTAACTGGTTTCAATCCCCAGTCGATCATTTTCTGTTTCAAGTCTTTTGTACTCAATTTTATGAACTCATTTTTCTCATCATCAAAAGTATTTGCTCCGTCCTTTTCCTCTGATTCTTCATCATGTAATATATGCCCTTTGGAGCCATACAAAGAGTTTTCGGAAACAATAGTTGATGTTAACTGTCTTGCAGTGGTAGGATAGTCTTTCACCAACTTCCTCTTATTCGAGAGCTCAGAATCTTTTATAGGAGAGTTAACTGCACTATTCACACACAGGCTTGACGGCACCTGTAATACGGGACTTGAGATAAAATCAAAAAACCTATCATTATCAGGGAGCGGTAGTGATGAATGGGAATATGAATCATTGTTCTGGGTAACTTTGTTATCCTTGATTTCTCTGATTATCTCAACTAGACTTATGTCATCATCCAACGAGTTGTCAGAATCGGGGATCTCATCAACATCATAGACAATTCTTTTGTTTGAAACCTTTGAAATTCTTGTGCCATACATAGCTGGAGAAGATGATGCAATAGTAATCTTTCCCTTGACTTCTACTATCGAAGTTTTATACTTTCTTCTCACTGACTGAGGAGCATTCTGAGAAGGATAAATTTCTGACTTAGCTGTGGAATATATGCTTTGTTGACTCGAAGAAACGCTAGGTGCAATAATCGTTCTATTTTTGATACCTGAACCAAACGGTGACCTTAGTGGAGAGGACCTATTGATATCCAACCTTTTGGGGTTCTTGAATGGACTGATAGTATCAGCTTGCAGCCCTTTTTGGCTGGGAGCCTTTCTATTAGGTGATCTCACTGATTTCAATGTTGGAAAGACATCTGCCGATGATGATATCACAATTTCATTACTCTTTGGAGCACTTTCATTTTGATTTGAAGGATCTTGAAACATAGACTCTAGGATTTGAATCTTATTACCACTTCTATTCTCAGGATAGATTTGTGATTTATTAGCTTGGTCAGATGAGAATGAGTCCAAATCAATTGGTTCTTCTTGAGTTCCTGGAAGTTGGGAATGCTTATTATTTTGTGAAATACGCGAGGTTTTGAAAGACTCTAATATACCAAAGTCATCAATACTATCATCAATGAGATCTTCGACTTCACTTTCAGATCCATACTGAGTCATAAATGGCTTTGAAGGTTTCATAACATTTGAATCATACAAAGATTCTCTTTGATGCGAGGAAACATTTGTAAAAGCAGGCATTTTTGGCAGAAATTCATCACCACCATCAACATTACCACTTTCTATTTCTTTACAAAAGCTTATTTGATCTATCTTGTCATTATGGTAAGTGTCATCGATACATACTTCATTTTCAGCTTCAGAATCAGATGTCCCAATCACTATTGGAGACGGAACAGATGAAGAATTTGGAATTTCCTGTAAAGCATCATCAGAGTCCAGGCTTACGTCTTCTATTTTCTCCGCTTCTTCATTTTTCTCAAGTTCAAACATACTGGGACCAAGGTTCTTGGTTTGATCAGATTTCAAGTTATTGCGACAAGTTTCATTCCGCATTATTTGCGATAAAGTTAACACCATCGGTTGATTTTCTTCCACATAAGAGACCTCTGCATTGAAACTTTTCATCATTTCATCATCATTGAGATCATATAACCACTTCATATCTTCATTAGTAAATTTAGTAGAGGGTGGGGTAGATGCAGAAGACCAGAGGCTATTCGAATCTTGTTCGCTAACGAGGTCCCCCATTTTCTTATTGATATTGGCTAATGATCTCTTTGTTCGCGCAGAGAGATTTGGAAATGTCAATTTGATACTTTTGATTATATTTATCCAATCAGCTTTATTGTAAACTATGCCATTGACCGTTCCTTTCTCATTTATAGCAGCTGGAAATTTGTCCTCACCCAAGCCATCCTTCGCATGTTCCTTTTCATCCTCATCCTCTTTTTCTTCTCGATCTTGCTCTATACTTTCAATTCTTCGTAGTATGTCGGAAACTTTCTTCTTTTTACCAGATAGCAATTTCAAAATAGATATTTGTACATATTCTTCTTTATCTTTGACAGAATCGGCTATTTCCTTGGTGGATAGGCTTATTGAATTGCTGTTTTTGTTATATTTCTCGGTCATATGTGAAGTTATACTTTTAATTTTCTTCTCAACCACTCTTTTCTTTGGTTTCGCCTTCACCTTGTCAGTTTTCCTTGGAAGAGATTGTTCTGCTTTAGAGACTCTCTTTCTCTTCTTAGGCGACTCTGCTAAATTCTTAAATCGCTGCAAACTTAAAACTGAAGAAGCGAGGTTAGCACTCTCCTTCTCTTCCAATTCCCATCCCTCCAACCTAGCTTGAGCCTGAGTAGCATATATCTTGTTTGGATGCAGGCTTGCTTCTGATTCGAGATCTGAATTGCCTTCGATGCAGCCTAAAGGGTCCATGTTTTCTGAGTTTTCGGGTACCATCTATGATCTGTCCATATTTGTGAGTCTAATCACTGTCTTGTCTGCTTAATATTACTTAGCTTGTTGAGTCCTGAATCCCGATATTTGTGAGATACTCAGAGTTAGATTTCAGCGGTTAATTTTGTTGAATAATTGAATTTGTGCGGTGCATCACATACGCGAAAACGCGTACTTTATTCTCAAACGAGAATCAAGTCTTTATTGACAAATTCTCCTCAAAAAGTTGAAACGAATATTTCAATAAAGAAGTTTTTTGGAAAACCAAACAGAATATTTGCTGGACAAGTAGATGCTGTCATTATGGGTCAAGCTCAACTACCATTTTTCAAACTGAATTTAAACAACGAGAAACCTTCATTCCAGCCTGAAGTCGTTGATATAGATTTAGATATAGATATAGAGGTTTTGCTGACAGACGCTCCTAAGGCAAAAAAAAAACAGTCCAAGAGGAGAAGAAAGTCTTCAAAGAGAGGAATAATACTCGTTGATGAATCTCCTAAGAAAAAACCCAAGATTGATATTTCCCTGGTCAAGCCGCCCAATGAAGAATCAACCCAAATAGATATACAAGACGATAATAATGACGTTGAAAATATAATCAAAAAGACAAAAGAAAAACTGGTCAATAAAACTGAATTCACTGCAGAAGAAAACGAACATGTTCCGGATATCGAAGCGGTCCAAGACATTGAAGTCCAAGAAGTCCAAAATATCCAAGATGTCCAAGAAGTCCAAGAAGTCCAAGAAGTCCAAGATGAACAAAGTAAACAATCCATACTTACATCTGATAGTGAAAAAGACGCAAAAATCTTAGGTGAATCGGAGCGTACACGTACAACCAGGAGTGAATCTAATTGTCAAAATGCAGCTGGTTCAAAACTGAAAGAGAACACCTCAGTCATATCAGATGATACCGAGGAAATGAAACAAACAGCTAAGGAAAAGAAAGAGTTGGAGAAATTGGAAAGACAAAAGAAGAAAGAGTTAGAAAAGCAGCAGCGTGATCAAAAGAAATTGAAGGAACAACAAGAGAAAGAGAAAAGAATGAAAGAAAGAGAGGATGAAAAAAAAACTAAAGCTGTTGAACGTGAGTTGGAAAAAGAAATGAAGAGGAAGAGGCTTGAAGAGGAAAAACTTTTCAGGGAGCAAAAGAAGGAGGAAGAAAGATTAAAAAAGATATCTGATCGAGAAGAGAAGGAAAAGTTAAGATTGGAAAAGAAGAAAATAGCGGATGAAGAAAAGAAGAAAGCAGAGGACGAGAAGAAGATAGCAGAGGAAGAAAAAAAGAAAGCGGAGGAAGATAAATTGAGAAGGCAACCGAAACTTATGAAGTTCTTCGCTATTGCTAAGAATCACAAAACTGAAGAGAATCCAAAGTCTGATTATGAGTTGACATTTTTACCATTCTACCAAAAAGAAACTTGCTTGATGTCGCCAGCTGGAAATGTATCCGACGAGCAGTTAGAAAGAAATAGGAGTTTATTTTCTAGAGGCGAAGCTGAAGGCTTAAAGATTTTCTTCAAGCCGAATACAAATGAAACCGAATCCTCTACAAGCATCTCCTCGAGAGTCGTCGAGGCGTTGAACTCTAACGAAAAGTCAGAATGTGAGATATATCAAATGTTGGCGGAAGTTCCATTCAAATTCTTGAGCTTCTATGAAAATATAAGGCACCCTTATTCTGGTACGTTTTCAAAGTTTCATGACGAATTAGCTCAACATCCTTTCAGGAAGGTCGAAGATATTGATTATAGTTATGATTCAGATTTTATTCAAGAAGACGACGATGAAGAAGGAGAAGAGATCGAAGATGAAGAGCCAAGTGAAACCGAAAATGAGGATGGCGACTCAGAGTTAGAAGATTTCTTAGATGAAGATGACAAATTGAACAAGCGCAAAATTATTGGTCCTTTGAATCCTGTCATAAGATGGAATACATCTGTCAGCGATCCATTACTTGAAGAGAACCAGTATGAGAGATTGCATCCTAAAATTGACTTTCCTATTGATCCATTCAAGAACTACTGGAATCCTACACCATCCAGTCGAAATCAAAGTCCGAAGAAAGGAGTGACAATTGTTCCAAGTACTCCAAATAAGTCAGAGACCAGCGCAGCTGCTTCTTCTTCCAAGAAAACGAAAGCATTGATAACAGATCGAAGGTATTTATATGAGTTGTCCAATTTCATATCTTCAAACAATGACTTTACCATCTCTACATTAGTTGATTTGGCACAGCGAAAGTTCCCAGGTTTTACGAAAATGGTCATCAGGAACACAATCCAGGATATTGCGAAAAGAGTAGGCAAGTCTAATGATCAGAAATGGGAGATTAATGAGGAACTATTAACCATGTTGAGAAATGAGTTTGAAATAAAAATTTAGAGAAATGAAGTAATTAATGAACGCTTATGAGTTTTAGTTGCATATAGTGTAGACTGTAGTGTATAACACAGGAATATCGGTATATAGAAACGCGTAAGCGAGACGGGTAACCGAATGTCATTAAACCCAAAGCGGGAATTTTCAAGACGCGTTTCTGAAAAATTATGAAAACTAAACACCAGCTTTTAAGATATATAGGAAATCTTTATTCCAGATTCAACTCAATATTTCCAGACTTTTCCCCTAAAGCTTGTACATTATATCAACATCATTTTAAAATGTCACAACCTTCTGGCTCATCCCCAATCCACGAATTGGATGATTTACCTCAAGATACAAATTCAGTCAACGATTCATTAAGTCAGCAGCAAGCTGCTGTTCCATCCTCACCATTATTCTTTCCTACTTCATCCAATCCACCATCGGATGTTCATGGCTTTCAGACCCCCAGAAATGATGTGTCATCTCCTTTACACTACTCATCTTCAAATGTGAACTCTGATTTTGGTTCGAGACTTAGATCTGATCGCCAAGGCTCAGATTTAGGTAGTGGCATAGACAGATTGAATAGAAGACATCAGAGAGGTGATATACATTCTACAGATCTCAACTCGCCTGCTAGAAGAAGAATATTCACGGAAGGAACTCCTTCATCTAGTCGTCCAAATTATTCATCTTCTGGATTACAGTCAGAAAATACAGACTCCACAGAAGTACCAGACGAGCCTGTAAGAGTTATTTGGGGTACAAATGTTTCAATTCAAGAATGTTCAAATCATTTCAGAGAGTTTTTAATGTCATTCAAAATGAAGCATAGAAGAATTATGGATGATCATGTCATCGAACAAGATGATCGCACTATCTATTATGTGGATCAAATGAACTCAATGAGGGAGTTGGGATTAACTAACTTGAGTTTAGATGCCCAAAATCTTTTGGCTTATCCTCGTACCAAAAAATTATACTATCAATTAATCAATTATCCACAAGAAATCATTCCTATCATGGATCAAACTGTTAAAGACTGTATGGTTTCTTTAGTTATAGACAATCCCGATGTTGATTATAATGTCGATGAAATAGAAACTAATATCTATACCATAAGGCCATTTAACATTGACATCCAGAAGAAAGGTATGAGAGAATTGAATCCAAATGATATTGACAAATTGGTCAGTGTCAAAGGTATTGTCTTGAGATCCACATCAATCATTCCTGATATGAAAGTTGCCTTTTTCAAATGTAATGCTTGTGATCATACTGTTGCAGTTGAGATTGATAGAGGTGTTATTCAAGAACCTGGGAAATGTCCAAGACTTGTTTGTAATCAACCAAATTCTATGAATATTGTCCATAATAGATCTTCATTTGCTGATAAACAAGTTCTCAAATTGCAAGAAACTCCTGATATGGTTCCCGATGGGCAAACTCCACATTCTATCAATTTGTGTGTTTACGACGAATTGGTCGATAGTTGCAGAGCTGGTGATAGAGTTGAAGTATGTGGTATTTTTAGATCATTACCAGTTAGAGTGAACTCTACTCAAAGAGCTATGAAGAATTTGTATAAGACATATCTTGATGTTGTCCACATCAAAAAGATTGATAAGAAAAGATTAGGTGTTGATGTGTCCACGTTACAGAATGAAGTCAATGAACAACATGATATCGAAGAAGTTAGAAAAATCACAGTTGAAGAAATTGACAATATCAAAAGAACAAGTGAGCGTCCTGATTTGTATGACTTATTAGCAAGATCTTTAGCTCCATCTATTTACGAAATGGATGATGTTAAAAAAGGTATTTTGTTACAATTGTTTGGTGGTACTAATAAGACTTTCCAGAAAGGTGGTAGATATCGTGGTGATATAAATATCTTGTTATGTGGTGATCCTTCAACATCTAAATCACAAATATTACAGTACGTGCACAAGATTGCTCCAAGAGGTGTTTATACTTCCGGTAAAGGCTCTTCAGCTGTCGGGTTGACTGCTTATGTTACCAGAGATATTGATACTAGACAACTAGTCTTAGAGAGTGGTGCTTTAGTCTTATCCGATGGTGGTGTTTGTTGCATTGATGAATTTGATAAAATGAGTGACAGTACTAGATCAGTTCTACATGAAGTTATGGAACAACAAACTATTTCAATTGCCAAAGCTGGTATTATCACAACATTGAATGCTAGAACCTCTATCTTAGCTTCAGCTAATCCCATCAATTCTAGATACGATACAAATTTACCAGTAACTGCAAACATTGATTTACCCCCACCTTTATTGTCAAGATTTGATTTGGTTTACCTTATTTTGGATAAAGTTGATGAAAAACTTGATAGACAATTGGCTAGACATTTGACAAGTATGTATCTTGAAGACACTCCTGAAAATGTTTCAAAGACAGAAATTTTACCTATTGAATCTTTAACTTTATACATCCAATATGCTAAAGAAAATTTCAAGCCAGTGATGACTAAAGAAGGTAAGAATGAATTAGTTAAATCATATGTTGAAATGAGAAAATTGGGCGAAGATTCAAGATCTTCTGAAAAGAGAATTACTGCAACAACCAGGCAATTAGAGTCAATGATCAGATTATCTGAAGCGCATGCAAAGATGAGAATGTCCGATAAAGTTGAATTAGAGGATGTTATTGAAGCTGTTAGATTGATCAAATCCGCCATCAAAGATTACGCAACTGATCCGGTTACAGGAAGAATCGATATGGATTTGGTTCAAACTGGTGTTTCCTCTGCCCAAAGAAAGCTTAAAGATGATTTATCCAAAGAGTTGATCAAAATTCTTGAAGCTAATGATAATAGTATTGCTTACAACGAGTTGTTGAGAAGACTTAATGAACAAGCTTCCAATAGGGTAGAGAATATCGAAATCAGTGATACTTTGAGAAGACTTGAACAAGAGGGTAGAATTATATCTATTGGAGAAGGGCACAGAAGGACCATTCGTAAAGTTGCTGGTCCTTAAGTATTATTTTTCTATTGAGTTGGGTCCATTGGTTTTCAGGTGTGTTTTAGTTGTATTTTTAATGTTCATGTGAGGTTTGATTTGCTTATTTTAGTGCTCGAATTCTGTAGCCACGCATGAAACCTGTCTCTTTGCACCATAACGTGCCATTTCTGTTAACCAAGAGACATCTCAAATATTCAATGGCGATTATATAATTACGAAAAATAATGAATATATTTGGGCATATCAAAGTTATTACCCGATACAGAAGTCAACATCCCACAAGATTTTATTGGCTGAGAGTAGTGTTCGGTTTATTTCATTTTTTCAACAGTGAATTTTTCAAGAGGATCTATCTAAAAGAAGTCAAGCAGAACACGAATCAAATTGTATATAAAGACTAAAATGTTTTCTCGTTCATTTGTCAATTCATCCAAAGTTATACGTGGTGTTCGTTACAACTCTTCAGCCGCCAAACCTTCGGTTGTTGCTGGCTTAACTGAAAAGGCTACTGGTATAGTCAATAAAGTCACTGGTAAGTAAATTTCCTCATTTAAAGCACAAAAAAAAGATTGTCTAACATATACAGGTCTCGGTCACTGCGCTTTGTACTGGTCAAAGGTTGCTCTCGAAGTTGGTAAACAAGTCTACTTAAAGGAAGGTTTAGCTCCACCAAGTGGTTCTCAATTCCAAGCTGTCTATAAATCATTATACGCACAAGCTTTACAATTATCAAGCAAACCACAACAAGCGCTTGAATTGTTAAATGCCATCAAAATTGACAGAACAAACGTTATCAAGTATGGTTCATACGGTATTCAATTACTCGGTTTATTCTCCTTGGGTGAAGTTATTGGTAGAAGAAAGATTGTTGGTTACGAATCATACGGTCACCACTCTCATTAAGCGGAATAGAGGTTGTATAAATTAATTTATCAGTTATTTTTTATGGGTTTTGAAATAAATAAGATTACAGGAGAACTTCAAAGTATTCAGATTACTATTAAATTGTCATTAGTGAGTCTAAACACATACACTTATGTTACATATTGGAAATCTGAGTTATCTATATACCGTTTTCATCGCTTATTTTTGCAGTATTAGTCTTTTCAAAAACCGCTTCTGCCTTTCTTTTCTTTGAAGCTTCTATCATGTCCTGTCTTTGTTTTCTTTTGTGTTTAACGATTTTTGGAACTGTACTAATGGCCTTTCTTTCACTTGGTTTACGTTTAACATCTTTCTTTTCATTCTTTGTTAATTTTCCTATTGTTTCCATCCATTCACTGAACCCATCATTACAGCCTGATTGTTTCATAACGTTGATGATAGGTCTAATGGCTTTATCGTCTTCCTTGGTGAAAAAAGTGACAGCTTTACCGGCTCTACCAGCTCTACCTGTTCTACCAATTCTATGAACATAGGCTTGTGCTGAAATTGGAACATCATAATTTATGACCAAGTTGACACCTTTGAAATCAACACCTCTAGCGAGAACATCAGTCGTAATCAATACCCATACATCACCTTTCTTGAATCTATTGATAACTTCTTCTCTTTGCTTCTGGGTTCTTTCAGCATGAATCACATCAACGTTCAATTTATCATATAACAATTCATGGAACAATGCTTTAGCTCTAGTAACTGATTGTAAGAAAATTATAATTGGTGGTTTGAATTCACTATTTTGAATCATTTGTCTAATAGCTAACAACTTACCTGCTTCATTACCAGTGAATACCAATTTCTGTTCGATTTTGTTATTAGCAGCTTCTTTATGGCCAATAATGACTCGGATTGGAGAATTCATGATTGAGTTAGCCATCTCTTCAACACCAGATGGAATGGTTGCAGAAAACATTGATTTTCTTAATTTTGGATTTTTACAGTGGGATAAGATATCATCAGTTTGTTCAACAAACCCTTGTTCGAATAATTTATCAGCTTCATCAATAATCAATTGCTCAACTTTAATCAAATCTATGGCTTCTTGCTTTACGATTTCAATTAATCTTAATGGTGTTGATACTATTATATCATATTTTGTGGAAGAAACGATTTTACTTTTGAGTTTATTTGCCAATTGTTTCGATAATATAGCAACGTTCAATTTCTTCCCGGTAGTTAGTATTTCTAATTCTTGGAAAATTTGTGTAGCCAACTCTTTTGTTGGAGATATGATCAAACCTCTCAATCCATGATTTTTTTTATTTGTTTGTAACTGTTGAATCAAAGGAATCAAAAATGCCAATGTTTTACCAGACCCTGTTGGTGCACAAGCTATCAAATCTCTGTTGTTTAAAGTGATAGGAATAGATTCAGATTGTATAGGAGTTGGATCTATGAAATTTGAATTTATCAAGTTTGATAATAGTTTCTTATCCAAGTTATAACGTCCTAGCAAATCCTCGAATGATCCAATGGGTAATGGGATATCATCACCAGTGACTTTACTCTTGATCATTTTACGCAATTTTTTAGCTTCTTCTTCTGTTTGAACTTTCAATATTGGTATTTCCTCTTCTTGTACAGTGTCTTGATTTTCTTCATTTGAAATTTTGACAGAATGTTTCTTAGTACGGAAAAAATCAGTTTCTTTCGTCACCTCACGCTCAATTATCTCAGATTTTTTCTTATCATTGGAATTTTGTTTTAAAGACTTAGACTGTTAATATAAAGTAAATAGTTGATAGTGAAAACTTAAGCGATACATACTGACGGCAAAGCATAATCAGGAAGAGAATCACCAGTCTTTCTCAACGAAGCACCTCTGGTCAAAAGTTTGAAAATATCCATTATTCTAAGTTGTTGTATAATTAATTTCTGTTACTAGGAGATTTTTCGTTAATTCGATATTAGTTGTCTTTTGTTGTCTTGCAAAGTTAGAAGAAATCAGAATTTTTTTAGATGTCACCGCCACAGATGAGTTTTTGCGCCTCGAATCGGGACGTATCGAGAGAGCATGGCTGAGGCAATCCATATATAAGTTTATGAAAAAAAGATGGAAGCATTCAATTTTGAAGCATTATTTCAGAGAAAACAATATTCTACTGCTCCTAGATAATATGTATGGCTTGATCTTGCGTCTAGTACCATTGGAAGGTAAAATACCACTCAAATGAATCAAAATAAAAGAATTCTCATAGTTTTCAGCTGAAGTAGATTACATAATCGTTTAGTTTTGAGGTCCCGTGACCGGGAAGGTGGGTCTTATAGGGTAAGATTATTAGTTTTAATTCTTTGAATTTTTCTTATTTGATGAAAATTTGAAAAATTTCGTTCAACAACGAAGTTGATTAGAATCTCTAAGAATATTTTGAGTTGACTCTTACCTTCATTAAGCTTTTTAACTGGTCCGTCCACATCATTTATACACATTTATACCAATTTCATTAGATCATTCATAACCTTCAATAGATTTCGATATTCAACGTTTCAATATGAGTATAGCATCATTAATGTCAAAGAAAAACTTTATCATGGTTGGTAATAATTGTTCATGTATCATCAAGAGAAATCTTTCTATTATGCATTCTGGCTCAAGAGTTAGTGGGTTGAAGCGTTCGCCAGAGGATTATTTGAAAATTGGGGATAACATTCATGGTCCAACTGATGCAAATTTGAAAAACATAAAATCATTCTTAGGACAAGAATATGAATTAGATAATGAAACAGCTTTGCAAGTAATAACACACAAATCTTTTGCACATGGTATACACAAGTATAATGAAAAATTATCTATTTTAGGAAATCATTTCTTGAAATTGCACACTTCAGTTTATGCAATGAAGCAAAAAGGGCCTGAAGCAAGATATATAGGAAAATTGAACTTTGGCAATTTAGGAGGTAAACTCAATAAATATTGGATTTCCAAAGACGTTACAGCTGAGTTTGCTCAAGAACATAAGTTGAATAAAGTGCACTTCTTCAAGAAGCAGAATCCATTATTAGGATTTCATGAAAGCGGTGAACAGACAGCAACGGCCTGTCTTGCTTACTCGTTGGTCGGAGCAGTGTTATTGAGATACGGCAAGGCCAAGACAGAGACGTTCATCGATGAGAAGTTTTTAGCAGGGGAAAATTCGCTTATTTCCATTTCTGAAAAAACATTTGGTGGAAATCAGTGATTATATGTATATAAAGCAAATTGTAAATACTAATTTATAGACGTGGTTACGTTTAGAATTGTAACTGAAGTATCTTGATTTTTCAATGTATAGGTGCCCGCGAGTGGTAAGCTGTTTCCTTTTATCAACCTTTTACTTGTTTACGTCTGTTTACGTCTTGTTTACGAGTGCTTACCTGGTATGACTTTAGTGTATATATTTATTATTAATTAGTTCTTACAGGCAGGCGTCGGGCGGCTGAAACTTGGACGGAACATTCAACATAGCTAGCCTGTGGGTGATTGGAATCGGGAATTCAAGTTTCGCTCGCTGCTCAGTGCTTATTGATCTATCATCTGTCCTATTCTGAATTGTCACGACTCACTCTATCGACTCCAAGTGTTTGACTGGATCAGATAGTTTTTAAAATTTCACCCGAGTGAGATAGAAGCCTGAGTGTCTCCCTCCCATTTTGAAATCTCAGCACAAGGGAAGAAAGACTGGAACTGTACGTCGTAATTGACAAGGAAAGCGTCAAGAACTTAAATTCGCGCTTTGAGCCTCTGGTGAAAGACGAAAGTCGAAAGTGCAAAAGTGAATAAAAATCAGGAAATTTCCTTTTTGTGTTTACGCGCCCAAATCAAATTTATTCTTCACAGATTCAAATCTTTTACACGGAGGTGCTTCAACAGATCCATCAGAGTTCGCCTACAAGAGCAATTGCAGCTTGTACCAAGACCTCGGTATCATGAATCCCAACGATAGAAAGGATCTTATCCTTCATCATCGTGTGTTAAAGCAATTTTTGGATATATCTGATGATCAACATTCAACAAGGTCAAACTCAACTCGTGCCACAAAGGCTAGAGAAAAACTATTGAAGCTATCAACAGCCCAATTTTGTGAATTGAGTACAGATGTCTACGATGAGCTCCAGAGAAGAATCGATGAAACAAGAGGTGAACCAGATTTCTTACTACCAAAATCATCTTTCCATCCCAAGAGAAATCAAGCAAGACAAAAATTATCTTCATTACCTGCCACAAGATTCAAGGATTTAGTGACTGACATTCTATTCGAAATTGAAAGAAGGAATTTACATTCAAAAGGTTCTTCTGAAGAAGGCTCCATAAGAAATTCTGATGCAAGTTTCAATAATCATTTTTCACCAGGAAACATACTACAAAGAGAAACATCATCTGTCATTTCACCCAACAAATTGAGCTATCACTCAAAGGAATTATCAGTTGATTCGAAGGACATGAATAAACCTAATATGTCTAATGGGAGTTATAACAATTCGAACAGAAATAGTAATAGAAATAGCATTGGAAACATTCATGGTAATGGTAATAATCAATTGAATGTGAATAATGATATGCAATCATCAACTATTGGAATTCAGTCAAGTACAGTTATTCCAACCAAAGCAAATTTAACCTGGTCCAGTGATGAAGAAGAAGATTCAGATGCAACTAGAACTCTTCAGAAAAAACCAAGTGTAGCATCTAGTGATGCATCGATTGGCAAACGCGGGTTATCAAACATGAATGGGAATACAAGTAATGATAGAGATGTACAAGTTTTATTGGAAGAAGGCACGAAAATGGATCAAAAGATCACTGAACTTGAAGCCCAATTGACTAAGGTTTCTTTAGAAAGAGATCAATTCAAAGATGATGTTTCATTCTTACAGAATGAGAGACATGAATTAAATGCATTGCGTGAAGAGTCTACTGAGTGGAAGAAGATGAGATCAGCTTTCGAAACTCGAATTGGTGAATTAGAAATGGAAAATAATGGATCAAAGAGCATTCAGTTGATAGATGAACATAACTCTTTGAATGAGAATTATAATAAGTTGAGGAGAGAGTTGGATAATTTGAAATCATTGAACAATACTTTGATAGCCGAAAATGACTCTTTAAGAAAGGAAAGAAGTGTCTCCAATATCAAGGGCCTTCTGGTTACTTCTGCTGATCCAAATTTCTCTGGTGTGAATTACGAAGATGTTAAAGTTGAATTGTCTAAATTTCAAGATAGATTGTCTAATTTGGATGTTTCTAATAACGAAAATCCATCTGATAGTACAACTGAAGGATTGAAATCCCAAGTTACCAAATGGCAACAAAGGTATGAGGAGGCCCGCTCTTCACAGATTACTGAATTATTTGCCTCTTCTAAAAGTCTTTCACAAAATTCCGTTGCCTCATTTATTGGTTCAAAAGGATTGATTTCTATGAAGTCAATTGCTAGCCTTCAATCGGCTGTGGAAACTTATTTGTTGTACTTGAATGATGATAAAGTTGATTCAGATTTATTATTTGACAAGGTTGCAAGTATTTCAGTCATAGCTAATGATATCGCTACCCAGGGAGAGAATGATAGTATAAACGGAAATGAATATTCCTCGTTGATCAGAGCTGCTATTTCACATGCCATAACTAGTACGAGGTATTTTGCCATTTATAATAAATTATTACCCAAGCTAGTTATTCAGAGTGCTGTGAACGAAATTGTTTTCACTATTTGTGATTTGATTGGGTTTTGCAAGATAAATCCTGACGCATCTTTTTCGAGAGCTAAAGATAATGTTTCCGTTCAGAGATCGTTGGTAGATTCATCCCTTTTATCCAAGTCTACAAACTCATACAAGCCCCAAGAAATTGATGAAATGGTAGGTGTTAGACCTTTAAAAACAGTCAATAAATATCGTTCCAGTGGATCGTCTTATAATGAAAGTTCTGAAAATTTGGTCGAAAAGGCAAAATTGAAACCCGACCCAAACTCAAGCCTGAAGGCATTAGATTCAGTTCCATCTGCTAAATTGAATATTTCTAAATCTGGTATTGGTTCATCTAAAAATCTCAAAGAAGATATGAATACCAAAGCTGGTACCAAAGGAAGTATTTCATCATTAACATCCAAATTTTCAGGTGATTTACCACAGGAGTCAACAAATGCATCATTGCCCAAAAGGCTGACGCCAAATAAAGTTAATGGAATAGCGTCTTTGGCTTCCAGATTTTCACAGTCTCCCGAGCGGAGTATGGATGTGTCACCTAAAGTCTCACCAAGAAACTCTCGCGATTTTACACCTAATAGACAAGGAAATATATTGGATAGAGTTAAGCAATTTGAAAGCCCCTCACAAGAAGCTTTAAGGAAAACGACAAATCACAATAGAACTCCTAGCGCTTTGAGTGATGATGTTGTTGAAAAATTTGGTAGAAAGAGGAAGTCAAGTATCATTGAAGCGGACCTAGATGAGATCAAACGAGATAATGAAACAGAAATAAAAGCCGCTGATCAACAAGAGATTATACCTCAAACCGAAAGTGTGAACCAATATCAAGGCCAGTCAACATCTGCCGGCAATCACGGTCAATCTCCTAACATGAATAGAATGCACGAAAATCAAGCCAGTTCTCCAAATTCAACTGGAAGTGAAACTAGAATTGGTTCAAATAGCCCTCCTGATATGCGCAAGAGGGACGACAGACCTTTAAATATCGTTAAGCGTTCTGTCAGTATCGTGAACACTAAGAAAAGTTCCAAATCTGCATCAACTACTGCTGGTTCAGATAAGAAAGATTATGGTTCCGTCAAGCTTCCTATGACAGACATTGAAACTTACGCTAACAAAAAATCTGCTGACAAGTCTAAAAATGCTTCATTGAAAGCTTCCAACAGTATTCCATCGAAAGCTGCTGTGGATTATTACAGTAGTGACTCGGAAACTGACAATGAAGAAGATAAAGGTGTTGCAGTGAATGTGTCCGAGACAAGTCCATCCTCAGAAGCAGAAGAGGAAGCATCGAGAAGAAAACAAGAGTTACGTAAATCAATGGCGGCCACCATGTTTAATATAGAGTTGTTTGATATTGAAGATCCAGATAATACTTTGACTCAATTATTATTATATTTAGAACATCAAACAGTTCAAGTCATATCCACCATCCAATCATTATTGTCTTCCATCAAGAAACCAGACTCAACTAGAGGTAATTTACGTAACGGGTCAAGTGCAATTAGCGATGTTATATCTCAAATGACTGAAGCTACTAATAACTCAATGAATCAAACCCGTAATGCTCAACTCAAGGAACATGGAACCTGGGTAGTTAAAAACCTTGAAGATTGCAATCATAGAATGGGTATCTTGTGTAACACTAACGACCACAAGATGGATGATGATGATTATGCTGACAAAAATTTCAAACAAAGATTGGCCGGAATTGCTTTTGATATAGCCAAATGCACAAAAGAATTGGTTAAAACAGTTGAAGAAGCTAGTATCAAGGAAGAAATAGCACACTTGGATGCTAGAATGATTCATGAAGATGATTTATTATAACAAAAGAAGATTTTGTTTTTTATATAACAAGTTTCTTTTGATGATACTTTATCGGACAATTTAAAATTTTTCATTTGGTTTGGGATGGTGTTTTAGCTGTATTATCGTGATTGTGTTTTACAATACTTTCAATTTTCTTGTCAATTTCCATAAAAATGGTATTATTTTTTCATATATTTCTAGCAAATATTTTCTTTCGATTATTGTTCGATATTTTTCTGATACTTGTATAACATAATTTATTAAATTTATATTTTCGTTTGTAGAAATGAAATAACGTCTCATCCTAATGTCATTTGTAATATTGGATTCATCTCACGTATTTAGACAAAAATCTTTGATGGAAATCAGAGCGTAGCATGTCGTTTACAAATGTATCATTCTCGTCCCTTTTAGGAGCATGCTGATTTCTGAAAACAGTCTCGCTCCTCCAACCTCTTTTAACCTGAAATGAATTCGATTGAGTAAGTAGAGGATTCGAATTAGCAGCGATTTTGGTCTTTACTTCGAGCTCCTGTCTTTGTTTTTCCTCTTCTTTCTCTCGCTTTATTTTGGCCAATTCTCTCATCAATTGTTCT
This sequence comes from Cephaloascus albidus, assembly GCA_030575015.1. NCBI lineage: Eukaryota > Fungi > Ascomycota > Pichiomycetes > Serinales > Cephaloascaceae > Cephaloascus > Cephaloascus albidus. Next base: position 326,494 of record JAJMGN010000197.1, on the reverse strand, counting down.
GTCTCATCATCAGAATCTTCGCTTGATAAATCTGATTCTGAGTCGTTCTCTGAATTACTATTATCTTCATCGCTACTTTGATCCAAGTCCTTTGTTTCTTCCAACACTCTGAGTCTTTTCTGGTTATAACTCTCTTCAGCATGCGCAATTCTATTACCCCTTCGATTCTCATATTCTATTTTAGCTTGGTTCAAAAATCTATCAGCATAGTTGAAATCAACACCTTTCGTCTTCAAGTAGTGTTCTTTTTCATTTTGTAATAGTTCCAATTTCAATTCATCAATAGCTCGTTCAGCGTCAGCTTTGCCACCTTGGCCCTTTTGCCTATATTTCAATTGTGTATGTGCAGGCAATAATCTAGCATGTGATATAGTATCCGTTATACCAATGATTTTCCCTCTTTTGGATTCTAAGGTTGGTCTGTGGGCAGTAGTCATTATGTCTTTAGCAGAAAACTGATATAAGTTGATCCTTTATCTTTCACAGTTCAGTATAAAGGCTCCAAGTTCTGAAGTTATAATTTTAATTTAATTTTAAAAACTTTTATTCCGAATTCTCCTAAAAGAAAATGGTAGTGTCATACACAAACTTATATAATAATATCAGCTATAAACACTTGTACCATCGTAGGAGTCCAAATCATGGAATGAAATATCTTTGTTAACCCAGTACGTCCTGGGAATGCTGATTTAAGCATTATTTAATCAATTTTATCATCTTGGATTGGTTTTTTTGATTTTTCTTCTTCATTTTCATCTTAATTTTTTTAATTTTTTTTAAGTCAAAGCTAACATGTCTGATCGAGTTTATTCGTTCTCTTGATACCTCGTCAATCAAGCCAGATTTGGATCTATTTCAACAGCGATTCAAGTTCAACTGGAGTTTCTATCTTGTTAGCAGAGATTAATTATCAGTTTAGGTGCATGAGCTGACGTTTGCTTTTCTCAAAGCCTGACTCAATGTAATCTCTTCGGTTAGATTAGTGAGAAGGCTTCCTATGTAGAAATAAATATACAAATAAATATTGATACCGCAACCATCGCTTCATAACCAGATCGTCTCTTGAAAAAAAATAAAATTTTAATAAAAAATATATATTCAGGTTGAAAAATAAGCTGAAATAAAGTATTTCTGCAAAATTGATTCGATTAAGCCTTTCTCTATCAAACCCTGAAATATGTCTGATATCACACAAATCATAGCAAATGCCAGAGCGTATTTGCAAGATTCACAGAGTGAACAAGCTCTAGAAATATTAACACCGTTGCGTGAATCGCAGATTGACAATGTCGCATTTTTACAGATCTTTGGAGAAACTTTATTAGAAAATAATAATGTTGAAGGTGCTTATGAAGTTTTAATGAAATCTTGTGATTTAGACCCTAACGCTTCGCAAGGATGTGAGAATTTCTTCTATCTTGGACAAATTATTGGTGGATTTGAAGGATTGAAGTACTTAGATACTGGATTGAAAAAATTAGAATATCAGTTAAGGATAATCAATGAAAACAATGAAGAGGAAATAGCAAAAGATGAAAACTTATTAGAATTGGGAGAAGTTCATGATACAAAAGAACAAATTGTTAAATACTTAATCAAAAAATTGAATCAAGGTTTGTTTGCCAAAATTGAAATTTGGATGACAGATTTGTGTATGGAAGAAGAAGCTGAACAACAATGTGATAATATTATAACTTATTCTTTGAAAGTGGATGAAGAAAATCCAGAAGCTTGGTCTCTTCTTGCATCTATAAGGATCTCTCAACAAAGGAATGATGAAGCTATAACAGCATTAAAGAAATCATGGGAATTATTCTCAGTTAAGAAGACTAGATTAGAGGAGTTTGTGAATAAACAAATAGAAGCACAACAAGAACAAGAAGAGATAGATGAATTCGAAGTTAATATAGAATACGTTGAATTGATCCAGCCATTATTAACTTTGGCAAGATTTGCATTAGAATTGGGATTGTTTGAATTAAGTATTTTGATATCTTCAAGCATCCAGGATATCAATGAAGATGTCTTGGAGTCATACTATTTAGAAGGTTTTGCAAATTACGTGCACGCTAAAAAATTACAGTGGTTGAATGATAATAAAGGGTTAGAAGATTTCAATGACTTGGAATTGAACTTGAATATTGAAGATGGTCATGAGTCCAAGAGTTACATTACAGATGCTAGAAATTCGTTAACTAGTGGCTTCAAATTGCTACAAAATGATGAAGAAGTTGATCCAGAATTAAGTGAGCAAATAAACGTATTATTGAATGAGCTTGGCGGGCCAGACTTGAAGAGAGAAAAACTCGATCTTAATGGAGACGATTGGGAGGATGAAATCCAAAGTGAAGATGAAGCTATGGAATAGGGAAAAGAAATGTACATTTCGATGATCGTTTTACAAATGTGAATGTAGAATCATCAGTAAATTTGATATTAAAAGATACGAGCTGCAACATAGTTCTAGATTAGCTGGTTTACTGTATTAGTCGAGTATTAGTTGAGATCAGAAATCTTTAAAATTCTACAATTACTATATTACAGGAGCCGATAGAATCCATGAGACCAACTAGATCTGAGTTCCAAATATACAAGCAGCTAGCTGTGAACACGAAAGCTATATATGTACTAGAAGGACTGGAGTCCGGCTCCGATATCGATATGTCTTATTATATTGTCGAAAGCAAATGTTATATATATAGATATAAGATCGGTATGGGCCATGGCTATAATATAATGTAATACATGTATACAACTGTATAAATATGTGGCGTTGAATGATCTTGATTTAAATTTCAACAAGCGGCTCAAGTTTCAACCAAGAGATCATGAGATTAAATTACGGGGACTACGAACATTATCTGCGTTCAGGATTCATTCATTAAATCAGAAAGTGACCTCTAGGTTATGAGGATGTCTCTACCTGATAAGGCCTAGGTGATGGAGAGTATGGTCAAAAATCAGAAGACTGAGAAGAGAAGTGGTGATGAAAATTTTTGCTGAATTCGTGGGGCGAAAAATTTTCCTGGTCAACAATAATAGTCAAAAAAACTACTAAGATAGTAAGACGGTTAAAAATTACAAGAAAGAAGCTGGTACCGAACCAGAAAGGGGAAACGGTGTTTAATGTCAAACACTGTGGTCTAAGGTTAGATATGAATCTATCTAGGTCATTCAGGGCCATCAAGAAGTGTAAGATATCAGAAAGTGGTATTTTAGAGATTGATACACAAGGGAGTGTCCAGTTTCATTCTTCATCATCCCAGGCAACGAACAGCATACCGAGATAACGGGTAGCTGTTATAATGATAAAACAGATTCATTGGACAGTTACTAAAGATTATTAACCAGTCCGTACACAGAATTGAGCTAAAACATGATGGTATCGATCCACATAAAAGAAATGTTCATTATTGACTAAATCCATTACAAGAAAAATGGTGAAGAAGATTATCAGTGTCCAAGAAAGCGGAGGTGATGGGAACAAAAGAGTTCCAAGTCTATTGGTATTAGGGATAGATATACTGCGTTAGACACCCAATTAATCCCAGGAAGTGGGTCGGAAGCCAACGCAGGCTTCTCTGAACATTGGGTAGCGTATTATATATATAAAGACTAGTACTTGGTGTGCTATGTTGAGAGTAAGATGAATTGATGGTGTAAACCTGATAAAAAGGTAAAGAGGTTGTTGAAAGTGCATAAGGTTGGCTGCCCTGATAATTATACTTGTATATTTTTGTTTGGGGTTTTTTTACTTGCGGCTCACGCTTTTCTCAATTCTCTCATGTGGGAATTTAAATTTTTATGTTTTTAAATAATTTAATATTCTCAGTTTATGAAAAAAAAAAAAAAAAAGATTCAGGAATCAGAACTCCAGGCGGTGATTCGTGAACCATCTGGTGTATGTAGATTGCCAACTTCCCATGTGCCATGCCTGCAAGTTGTAGACCTTGAAATTGAATGTGTATATACTTTACATCAAGTTGGCTCCAATGTCCATGATCTCATATAACAGAATGGATACGATTATAATTTATGAATCACACGATTGTAATTTGTGTGTTCGCGATTCGCGACTCGCAAGTTGCAACCTGAAGGATTTTCAGGTACACTTTTCACTGTTCAGCTGTTAAACTGAGTTCGCGAAGCAGCGAAGTTCTCGGTTTGAATTTTCAGGCGCATTTTGTTCGGTTCACGAATCACCTTTTGGCATTGGGCATTAAATTTAGGTGGCTGCAAGTCGCAACTTGCAACTTGCAACGTCTTGAAGCCTTGAAGTCCGAAGGAGGTCTTTAATCTTATAAGTTATAAGGTGTATCAAAAGTGTATGGCTGTAATTAAAAGGTTTCAATTTTCAAAGGGCACTAGTAGTCTCTGACGGTCCAACTGGGTCCTGCAGTGACTCGTAAGTCGTAACTTGTAAGCGTGTCTGCGAGCCAGAGTTGTGGTCCGTGGAAGTTGGAAGTTGGAAGGGACAAGAAATGGGCGCTTCTGGGCTAACGTCATCGGCATAACTAATTTAACCATCTCAAACAGATTTATAATTATACAACTTGTACAAAAAAATACATTCAATTTTCAAAATAATACAAATAATACATAATCAACAGTTATTAGTATACAAGGTTTGCTCTGTGTCGTCATTTTTCATCTAGGGATAAATTCTCCGTTAGTTTCTGTAGTTTATTATCTTTCAAACTCACTCTTTCATTTCTTCTCTTCTCGTGCTCTTCTTCTTCTTGTTGTTGTTTCCCATTCTCCTTCTCATTATCATTATCATTACTTTCATCATCTGTATCTACCCAATCACTATGATTACCATTATGAGATTGTAAGATTTCTGGTAAAAACGGTTGTGGAAGATCATCTATGTTATCTTCCTCTTCCTCTTTAATACTTTGTTGTGATTCTTGTGGATGTGCGTCTTCAAATAGTATCTCCACGTACTGCTCTGGAACTAATCCATTTTCACCCGTTGTCGGGTCTTCCGCAACAAGCCAACCTTGACCATGTCTATAACTAATCCATATGATTTGACCTTCTTTCAAGCCCACTTCATTATCATTTTCAGGTATAAAGTTGAACAAGGCTACTGCCTTTTGGTTGATTTCATCAGTTGAAGTGATTTGATATTGATAGCTTTTATAATTATTGTTCTCATCCCCTTTATATATAGGAGAGTTTAAATCTTCTTTCCATGGAGGACCATCTTCAAATAAGTATGAATGTCGGCTATGTATATCTTCATCAATTATAGGATCACAATTTATATCTGAAGATGAACGAGATGAGGTGCTTTTCAAAATACCATAATGGAAAGGATGAGTTTCTTCGTAAGCGTAATCTTTAACACAAGTATATGAGTACAAGTTGGAAGGTTCATTCATATTTCTCTATCCCTTTGTACTGTATGGTTGGTGTGCGACTGGTAATCTTTGAATGTGATTTGTGTGACTTGGTGTGTGTTTCTTGTTGCTCGCTATTAAAATCTTTATCTGGATCTTTTTTTCCGTTAATTGAATCTAAAAATAATAAAAAAGTATGTGGGTTTCTCTGTCTTTTCTGGCTGGTTGGTGGTTGTGATGGGGAAATGCGGTGTACCCGTGTGTTTGTCGTATGTGGCAGAATGTTCTGAATCTTTAATTTATAGTAAATGATAAACCAATATACTTCTAAAATAAGAAAATTTCATGTTGAATTTGATGTTTTGTGTTATAATTATATCAAAAAAGCTGGTTGTCGCGTTCTAGTTTCGCTGATTACCCGCTTATAACTCTCTCAATATTTTCCTATCATTTTTGAGTGAATCAACGATTTTCCACATAGAAAAGAAGAAACAGAGGCAGAGTCTGAAGCAGAACTTCAAAACGAGGTCACAGCCACTTGTACATATAGTCAGAGAAGAATGGACCCGCTTGAAGAACAGAGAGAAGAATTCGAGATCTTAGAATCGATTTATCCCGATGAGTTGACTAAAATATCACCAACACAATTCACAATCAAATTATTGTTAGACAACCTTTCAGATAGAAAACACAGATTGGTTTTGCATGTCACATACCCTCCACAATATCCAGAAATAGCTCCGTTGTTGGATATATCTGTTCCTGATCCCGACTCAGATGATGAGGATGAAAACGACCATGAAAATTCGGACTCAGATGATGAGAATCAGTCGCCAATAAACCTTGTGGAATCAATTCAATATGATGATGACGATTTAAAAGTGTTGTTGGATGATTTGATAGAAGAAGCGGAATTTAACATAGGTATGCCATCCATTTTTGCCTTAAGTTCAGTCTTGAAAGATAAAGCTGAAGAATTATTCAATAAAAAAGTAGATATAGCACAGAAGAAATACGATGAGGAATTAATGGCAAGAGAAATGGAAGATCAAAAAAAATTCAATGGTACAAAAGTCACAACTGAATCTTTCAACGAATGGAGAATAAAGTTCAGGGAAGAAATGAGAATTGATGAATACGATGCAAAAAGATTACAAGAAATGCACCATGGTAAACTAACTGGTAGAGAGATCTTTGAAAAGGGTTTGAGTGGTGATATGGATGATGAATTAGAGGAATTGAGTAATGAGATCAAAAACGTTGAAGTAAAATAATGGAACCTATCTTAAAATAATCACATTTTCACGTAGCTATCTCTCGGATATATTTATCTCAATTCTTGACAGGTTGTGCTGTTTACTTCAGTTGAACAGTGTACTATTCAAGTGACAGACAATAAGACTGGGATTTTCTAAAAGAATCAAGGTTCTGCTTTCGGTCCATCTGAGTTCTCTTAGTACTATAGTCTAAAAGTAAGTAGCCGAAAGAACAGATTTTTCGAATCAATTTATAATAGCAAGTTTTTGATCTTTGTTCTGCCGCCTGCATGTTCGACCATATATGATAAAAGAGAGCTATTCTAGTTGGAGTTATATCTACGGATCTATATATAACAACCGGTACTTCTATTATCTATCCTAAGGCAGGATGTCTATGTCTATATATAGGTGTTCCTAGGGGTAGGGTTACCCCTGTGGGAAGTCTATATCTAGGGCCAGGGCCCAGTATTACTGGATTGCTAATAAGTTATAACGCAGCACAATTGATCTGATATGATGTATATGAGCACATGTGTTAAATCATGTCTGAAAAGCAGTTAATTACACTTATAATTAGAACTAAATCTCAGTTACTAACTTGTGAGTCCTGAATCCTAAATTCTAATGACGAAAGTGATATCTGAGTTGTCTCTCTTCCTTACGTCTGATTGTTGACTTGATACCAAATCAGAGCTAACAACTCAAAAGCAGCAATGGTAAGATCAATCAATCCTCATGCATGCAGATCTCTACTGAATCTTCGAGTTGTTATTAGTAATTACTAGTAATTACATAAAGTTTTCTTTGACTGTTGCACAAATTCTGTATACAAATCATAAAATTAACATCAGAAATTCAAGAATATTGAAATAAGTTAACAATAGACAAACACATTAAATTTACAATTCACCTGAAGCGTCAATAGCGATTTTACCTCTGGTAGAACCTGAGTTTGAACCTAAAGTTTCAATCTTCTTGACGATATCTAAACCTTCAACAACTTCACCGAAAACAACGTGTTTACCATCTAACCATGGACAGGTAACGGTAGTGATGAAAAATTGAGAACCGTTGGTGTTTGGACCAGCATTGGCCATTGATAATAAACCTGGTTTTTCGTGCTTCTTTGAAAAGTTTTCATCAGCAAATTTTTCACCATAGATTGATTTACCACCAGTACCATTACCACGAGTGAAATCACCACCTTGTAACATGAATTGAGGAATAACTCGGTGGAAAACGGAACCAGCATAACCGTAACCTTTTTCACCAGTACATAAAGCACGGAAATTTTCAGCGGTTTTTGGAACAACGTTGTTGTATAATTTGAAGGTAATACGACCTAATGGTTTACCTGTAATGGAGTTAGTATTTGAAAATTGATATATTCACAATCGGCAAGTTGCAATACATGTAAAGTTGTCGTTTCACACACCGAGTAAATCCCCGACGTCTTAGATACAACGCTTATTGTCAATTTGCCACTTATTAAAAGTGACATCAAGCAACCCAACGATCATTCAAGACAAGCTGGCAATTAACAAAATAAGGAAAAAACGGTGAGTGGACTCAATAGTGAAAAGCACATACCATCAACTGAGGTATCGAAATAAACTGTAGACATTTTTAGATATATTTCAATTGTAAAAGTTCTGCAGAAAAAAGTGATTTCCGATGGTATTTATATGATTTCTGAGATCGTTGAAATGGAACAATTTCGAACTGGCGCTCGTCGACTTCAGTTGAAGAATCTTCACAGCAATTACGTCGATGAATTGCCAAAAGGATACTGAAATGTACTCAATTTTACAGCCAGGTGAAGCGTAGTAGTCACATCTTACTGCCCTATCTGTCTAGCACCATTGAGGACCTGGGAACATCGTTCAATTCGTGATAAACTACACTCGAACTGCACTCGCACAGTGCACTCCCAGCAAACTCTGACAAAGACTGAAATTTCAGTCTCGCATTGTTTTTAATTGGTCTCCGTCCACGAGTCTCGACTTCTCTATGGTTAGGAGCTATGTACTGACAATTGTGCATGCAAACTCATGATTACGTAACAGAAGCAGGTTTGACTTTAGTGAAGCACATACTCAAGTCTCAAACCCTAACCATCACTCAGAATTTGTAAGGGAATAAATTATACTGTATATTCCCCTATTATTAAACTCCCATCCTTTTTTTACCAGATGGTTGATCTTTTGATTCTTTTTATTGATGATTGACTGGCAAGATGTTCAAACTTCATAATACATATATAAACTTTACATACTACGTTTCTTTTAGTGTAATGAACTCTATATCAGTGTTCAAAATTGTCCAGTAATTAATTATGCATTATTTGTTTTCTACTTTCTATCCTCATCTCTATTTCTGCAGAGCCAAATATCTGTTTAGTGATATCTAGCAAAATCATACATGTGCGATAACAACATCTCTGAGGTAATCTCTTCCTCTGAAAGCCCAGCTTCATACTCGCCTTCATCTTCACTACCATTGATATTTTCACTTGCTTCATTCAGCGCTTCTATAGCATCCGCTTCTAATTCTTGTCTATCTGCTTCGATTGTATGCAAATATTGCTCGGCATTTTCAGTTGACTGTAGTACTGGGTTGTTATTTGTACTTAACCAAGTTAGCAAGACATGTTCATAATTCCTGGATTTTTCAAGATCAAACTCATCCAATTGTTCAGATTCAATATTGAATAATTTTTCAGCTATAGGATTATCTATTAAATATTCATCATCGTCTTCAATGAAATCATTTGATTCCTCCAAATTTGAATTTTTATTATATTTCCTCAAGTTTAAATTTTGAGTTTTGATTTCTTTCAAGTTTGAGATGTGAACAACTGTACCTTCCCTTTCAAATTCTACCTCTGATGATGCCTCCGAATCTGAATCAATTTCAATTTCAATTTGGGATTCATTGACTTCTTCTCTTTCGAATTCAGATTCAATATCAGATGGTGATACAAATTCTGGATTCGTGAGTCTAGTTGATTTCAGGTTTTTCAATGGTGAATTTAAACTACTCTTTTCGAGGGTCTCAGTCACATCTGATTCTTCAACCACTGAATCAAACCTTCTTATTTTTTTCGAAAGTATCTTGTTGAGTTTTTCTTCATTCAATACCTCTGAACCATCAATTACCTCTATATCTAATCTCTTTGGTAACTCTCTATAATAATCTTTCAAGTTCGCATAGTTCCCCCATGACGATGTGTCTGATGACACACTGACTTTTGCAGCAGCTCTCAAAATGTCTGGTTTATTAACTATAATTTTCATTTCCTCTTGTTCTATATCAAACGTATGTTTATTCACCAACATAGCTGTCATCTTATTCTGAACAATTTGTGATAATAATTCGCGTGTCTTTTGTTTGATGAGATCTTCAAGTACCTTTATTGATTCCATTGATAGTTTAGGCATCAACCTCATTGATAATGGTTTAGTAACTCTGTTTTTCATATACAATGTTTCAGATAAATCGCATGCCTTGCTAAAATCAATCAAAGAATCTTTGTTGAAATTTGAGTGAGTTTCTTCTGCATTATCATCAACAGCTGAATTCGCACCACCACCATCTTCTGTGCTTTCAGAATGTCTTGTAGTGATCCCAGCAGCATATTTACGACCACTCCCAGCCACCACTGAGTTACGGCGGTCTAGTATGCGACTTTTTGCTTTCAGTTTAGAGCTTTTCTTTAACAATGCTATATCTTTATAGATATATCTATTCAATTTACCTTTATCTCTTTGGTTCGTATCATTGTTTCTGACTCTTTCTATGATGCTCATTTGTTCAGCTTGACTTTCTTCCATCCGTATAAAACTTTCACTCATCTCAAAACTTAATGGTATATCTGTTATCTTAATCAATTTTTTGAATCTTCTCTTACGATTTTGTAGTAGTCTCAAATCCTCCTTCAACAACTCATAGTAATTGATTATTTCAAGTTCACTTTTAGAAGGTAATTTATCAGCTATCAAATCTGATCTATGGATGGAAAATCTTGCCAAATAATTGAAAAATATTTCCTTTTCAATTGGAGACCAAAGACTGCCAGAGTCACGAGAGGTCAGTTCGTCATCAGGAGAAAATTCATCATCAGATCCTCCATCCCCTGTCCTTGGGGTATCCATCATGTATGTTACATCTCCATGAACTGAAATATAAGAGGGCCTGAATCTTTTAATAGAACTAAATTCTCTAATAGATGTGAAAAATTCAGTGCTTTCCCTATTATAAAGATCCACGTAATTGAAGTTCCCTTGAAATTGTCTTCGAGCTTCTGATATTGTGTTATTCAGTTGTGATTTTTCACTTTCTGTAGTATTTTGTTGACATGGAGAGTTGGTATCATCAATAACTGGCTCAGAAAACTCCCTCAAAGCTCTTTTCATAGGTATGTTCAGCAATGATATATTAGCATCATCGGCACTATTAGGAGCTATCCTCTCCAGGCCTCGTGCCTCTATATCCATGATTCCTGTTGTGAGATGTTATTTTCAGCTACTTGCATGATTGTTTTGATTTTCATTTTATTTTTTATTTTTTTATTCAAACTTTCTGCCAAAATGAAAACAGTAAACGCAAGCGATCGTTCGCTTGGTCGAACCAAAACTTTCAGTGGCTGCTGTCGCTTCTGATTTCTGTTAGCTGCTTATCGGAGCAAAAGTGCTGCCAAACTGAACTGAACCACAAATATATAAAGAGGAGGGAAATCCTTATTGAAAGAAAGAAACACTCAAAAGATACACAATCACATTATCACTGAAACCCGATGAGCTCTTCACTTTTGTTGAAGACGCAAACTAGAACATTGGCTCGAAGCCCCAGATCGCTCCTCCCGATTCCCTCTGCCTTTGCGCATTTGAAGTTGAAGAGATCGTTTCAAAACAAACCCATCACCAAAACAAACACGTCCACCCAAGCTTCCACTTTTGCCAGTCACAATGACAATCAACCACCTGTCCCAACTCAGCCAAAAGAGAATGAATATCTCAACACTTTAAACAAGAAAGAATTGTTCTCCTACGGTATCATAGGTTTGGCCACCATCAACAAATACATCTTGGATATCATCATCAAAGCATTCCCATACATCCCCATGTTCTTAGTCAAACTTTTAGTATATAGAAACTACTGTGGTGGTGAAAATGTCGAAGAGGTTAAAAGAACAGGCTTACGGTTGAGCGAACGAGGAATCAAAAATATGATGATCTCTTTGACTATTGAAGGTTGTAACGGTAAAGACATTAAAGATTCACAATACATCCTTGATGAAACTAATAAATCTGTTAATGAGATATTATTCCCTCATACTTTGACAATGATTGAAAAGACAATTTTCGAAAGTGGCGATATAAATGATGTTCCTCCTGGTTACGTTGCTATCAAGCCATCTGCCTTAATTGAAGATGCCGCTAATGTTTTGACATACTACAATGATCATGAAACTGATTATCCTGTCAAGTTTGGTAAGATGGTAGATAACTGTTCTTCAATAGTGGAGAATGTTTACAAGAGAAATGTTGAATTGAGTGGGAAATATCCAACCAGAATCGCTCCTTTCGTCATTGCAGTCATAGATGCTGAGAAATTCGACTTACAGCGTGGTGTTTATGAACTTCAAAGAATATTATACAAGAAATACAATCCGTTACATAAACCGGTATCGGTTGTTGGTACTGTTCAAATGTACTTGAAAGAAAGTGGTGAGCTTTTAAAATCTGAACGAAAATTAGCTGAAGATCAAAAATATAGATTGGGATTGAAATTAGTAAGAGGTGCTTACATCCATTCAGAACCAAGAAGAAATGTCATACATGATACCAAAATTGATACTGATATAAACTATGATGCTGGTATCAAATCCACCTTGCAAAATATATTATCATCATCGAATGAGAATGACTCAACTATCGGCCACTTGGTTGTTGCATCTCATAACGGTGAATCACAATTAGAAGCAACCAAGCTTCTTGCTAAATCAAATAACAAGCAAAAATCCAACATTGTGCTTGGTCAGTTATTGGGTATGGCAGATAATGTGACGCATGAGTTGATTTCTCGTTATAATGTTTCCAACATCATTAAGTATGTTCCTTGGGGGCCTCCGTTGGAAACTAAAGAATACTTACAAAGAAGAATGGAAGAGAACGGTGATGCTGTTAGAGCAGATAATGGCTTGCCTTTGGTCAAAGGTGTTATTCAGGCCTTTTCTAACAAGTTATAAGTTATAGCTTTCCCGGGTGTATCTAGATAATATTAATGACATGTTATAATTTTGCATATATTTTTAGCTGAAAATTGTAATTGGTATATATTTTTGCAGCCTATACTAATACTGATTATGTAATTCCCGAGAAAAATCAAACCTGAAAAAAAATCATCTCGGTACTATAACTAAATCAATAAACTTGAATCATAATCCGCATTTTTCTCATCCAAACATACATTACGGTCTTGGCTCTAGAACTGAAAATGATGGTGAAGCGGATATCCCTTCTTAAGTCGTTGAGAGCGCGATCCTTCTCTTCGACTGTCCCTAAAAGAGAGGAGATGGGGAGTGATGTGATATCCATTAAAGAACTCAAATCATCAAATGGTAAAAAAAAAGTTGCGCCTGCTCATAAAGTTGTCCTTTTAACAAGAGAGGAAAGTGGCCTTATCAAGAAGGTTCCTAGGTTCTTTGAGAAAGCATCATCTCCAACGTTCTTAAATTTGGCTGATTTTGAAAAAAAACGTAAAAACTTATTAGTCTTCAAATCACAAATGTCACATGAAGCTTTGATCTCAAGTATATCAGAGATGAAACCATCAAAGTCAGTAATATCCGTAAAGAGATATCAACAGATAAAAGAAGACTTGGACAAGGGTTACTCTTTACCCCAGCTAAGAGATTATCTCGCAGAATATAAGATAAACAGATTCAAGAAAAAAGCTGAAGTTTTGGAGCTTATAATAAGTAAGTGCTGGAAAATTGAAAAATCTGATAGCATCAACAATTTTGAAGATTTGTTGGTTCAAAAGACTATTGATTTGTCTAGTAAAGAGCTATTTTTTTTAGTTTCTCAAAATGGTAGAATCATATATGATTTAATGAAAAAAGAAGTTAAAATTATCTTGATTGCAAACGAATTGAAGCTTATCATAAGAGGTACTAGAGCAGCAACGCAATATGTCCAAATTGCAATCTCCAATATTTTAGAGAACGTTACAAAAGAGATTATAAATACTGGAGAACTACAAAAAATCTTTGATGAATATGACATACAATTTCCAATAATGGATTTACAACAATTAACCGAGGCTTACTTTGAGAAAATAGATGACTCCCTGTATGAAATTCATAGTTTAGGGAAGAAGAAATCTGAAAAGGTGAAAAGATTATTATTATGGTCTTTGAATTCTAACTCTCATTTGAAGAATGAATTGATTCTTCCGGACTTACAAGATCCGAAGAATGAAAACTTATACTTGCTGAAGTACGTTGATGATGAGTGCTTGGATTGGGTCAATAGAACGTCAGATTGGTATAGGTTGAAGCAAGCCAAGGGAAAATCTGTATCTTTTAAGGCCGAAGATATCATATTTGACGAAGATCTTGATATCGATAAAGTCGATATTTCTGAATTGTGGGAGTTTAAAAGTACGCTACAGGGTGCTGATGTTCAAATTCCAAAGTCAGATGCTGATAATGTCGAAGAATCACCACAAAATAGTGAGATTGTGGGAGATGATATAAAAGAGCCAAAGATATTGGGAGACGAAGAGAAGAGAAGAGCAGTGGACCATATAGAGGGGATTATTGATACTATCAATGAACCAAATATAATTTTGGATAAAGAGCTGATTTACTCAAATTTAACTAATTTCGCTCAGCAAGAAGGCTTGAAAGGTGTTGATAAGTCAATGTTATCCACGCCATTATTCTCGGTAACTTTTGGTGATGTCTTATTCAGCACTAAAAATGATACAAACATGCAAAATAAGTTGTCAACATTCTCAAGTTCTACTGAAGTGAGTAAGATCTCTACAAAGTCCCCATTTATATTTAACACAAAGATTCCATTCTTAAGTGGGAAAGTCATGTCATTGCCATTCTTTGGCCAACAAGAAACCTTCCAAGATGCTTTTGGTGTTTCTAGCAATAAGTTTTCGGAAAATGATAACCATACTTATTTCATTCAATTGAAATTTTTACCTTGCCCATTTACGAATATTGACAATTTCAAAAAATATCCTCCTGTCGAGATGTGGATGCAATTGAATAGATACAGCGCTGCAGATTTTGGAAGTTTGCAGGTAATGACAGCAGAGCTTGAGAACAGTACATACATAAACTTGCCAAAGTCAAGGTCAGATTTGAAGTTTTCCTGTTCTATAAATGGTAATTTAGTTGAGCCTTTTAATAATAATGAATCTGATGAAACTCAGACAGATGATTTGCTCGAAGATGTTACTGAAAGAAAGCCTCAACAGCAGTGGTTAGAGGATCAACCCGGAATTAAAGAGTATTTGAAGGGCGCGAAATTGTCCTTTGATGGGCATTCTAGTGTTCACATTCCTCAGACATTAAATATAAAGATTGGAGATAATATAGTGCCATATCACTATATCAATATTAACTACAGAAGGCAATTAGACTTTGAATACAAAGGTAGATTATTACAATATAGTGTGATTGAAGGTGGTGCATTGGGAGCTAGAAAATTCGAAGTGAATATGATTGGTAACATACTGGATGATATGAGTAAGGAGGATTTTGATATGTTTGTTGATGAAGCTGTTTCTTTAGTTGAAAGTTTGTGATCGTGACACGGCGAGCTGGTTGTGGTTGCCTGTATATATTAAGATTAACGAAACAAATCAGTTCTAATCCACGCTTTCGAACTTATTTTAATTTTTTTTTTTAAAAACTTTTATTCCGAATTCTCCTAAAAGAAAATGGTAGTGTCATATGCAAACTTATATAATAATATCAGCTGTAAGCAACCTTACCATCGTAGGAGTCCAAATCATGAAATAAAGTATCTTTGTTAACCCAGTACGTCTTAGGAATGCTGATTTAAGCATCATATAATCAATTTTATCTTGGATTAGTTTTTTTTGATTTTTCTTCTTCATTTTCATCTTAATTTTTCTCCTTAATTTTTTAAATCAAAGCTAACATGTCTGATCCACTTTATTCGTTCTCTTGATACCTCGTTAATCAAGCCAGATTTGAATCTATTTCAACAGCAATTCAAGTTCAACTGGAGTTTCTTCTTTGTTTCTCAATCTAACTTAGTCTGTCTCTGTAAAGCAGGTTCAAAATTGGTTGCAATCATGAAACCTCGTGCGAAACCCAGTTTTCCGCAGGTCGCGAATAATCAACTAGATCGAAGTCAAAATAGAATGATACCTGAAGAAGGCGTCGAGGACTTTGGGGAAAGCTCTTGATGGAATAGCTGAAATTATAGCATCGGGCCAGTTTTGCGGGAGTTAATGTGGAATGACCAATATGGAGAGCGAGTCTCAAGCAAGTCTAAAGTTTCCTGAGTCGTCAGCAGCTACTGGTTACACACAATTTATAGATGATACTCAAATAATATATTCAAATAACAGATCCCAGACTCAGACACAAAGCCCAACGTTACACTCCGCTGATGATACAAAATCACAGACTGCGAAGGGGTCTACTGATATCTTGAGCAGTCAGGAAAGCCAACCCATAAAGCAAACGGTTTCAGATACGTTCGATAGTAATGGAACCTTATCATATCAGAAGGAGACAGGGAATTCGCCAAAATCGTATCCAAATAATCCCATCATCAAATCATTTTGTCAATCAGATAGCATTTCAACTAATAATCAGAATTTTGCAGCAGATGTTGCTGTTGTCAGAAATAGTCCATCGAATCAAAATGAGCATATAGAAATAACCATTATAGACCAGACTCAAGCTGATGAAGATGAATCTGTGTTCAAGTTTCCAATAAGCGCCCAAAAGCAAACACCATTTTTGGAAAAGATACATGACCCGTTTGAGGATACACCTGATAACTTGTCAGCTCTGAAGACACCCTATTTTAAAAAAGTCAAAGCGAACTTTGAGAATAGCCCCATGGTAATCAAAAAGAAGGCAACACCCCATTCTATCTTTCAGAATTTGAGGGAAGAGGCGGGCGAAATGGAATTACATTATGGTGATGAGCAAATTGGCTTGGTAATTGATAGAGTTGATGATACGGAGTATGTTTCACATTCCTTCAGAAATGACACCATGAGAATTGATGAGGAAGAAGAGGACTTTCCTATGTCACCTAAAGGTATAGTGCATGGCTCGGGTGAACTCGCAACAATACTCACACAGGTAATGGGCACCGCTGAAAAAGAAAGCAGCACCCAGGTCCCAAATTCTCAAGATTCAGCTCATCCTCGAAATGTGGTGTACATGACACAAGAAGAAATCAATACTGATGATGATGGTGAAGTTGATATAGATGTCGAAGCTGACAATGCTTCAAATTCAAATGATACCATCATCGAGAACTCCCTTGCAAAGCATGAAGACAGTTTGGTTCAATATCAAAATAAACTAAAGAGGAAAGCATCTGACAATTCTATTTCTCAGATGTATCGAGCTTCAAAGATGTCAACTGAGGGTTCAAACTCAAAGACAGCTGAAATCTCCAGAAGGAATTTCAGATCTTTCAGAACTTTCAGGTCACCGACTGCAAACTCAATTGCTGCGTTTTCTTCACCGAATATTGTTGAAGAGTCTTCGCCGGCCATACGAGAAGCACATGTATTAAAAATTGGCCTAAGGTCTCCAATTAAAAGCAAAAACTATGATAATATGCCACCTTCCTCTCCGACTGGTATCAATGTGACCCAAGAATTAACAAACAGCAGTGATCTGACCGATAATGATGAAGATGATGATGATTATAAGGATGATGATACAGAAGAGATTGAGGATCCTATACAGGATGACGCTGAAGACATAGAGCCTGAAAACAAAGAAGATACTTCTCTTGTCCAAAGCAGGCCCAGAAGAAAAAATCATATATTATCAGACGATTCGCCTGGGCCAAATCAGGTCAGGGAAGCTTCACTAGAAATTGGAGGTCCATGGAAAGCTGACTCGTTAAAAATTGATAAATCCAATGAGGAAAATCGATCAACGGATGAAGATAACATCTCAGATGAAGGGTATGCTAATGGTACCGATGAAGATGTTTCTACTCATAGTGATAAGACTCAAATTATCAAAACTGGAAGATCCTCTTCTCCCCACATAGGTTCAGATTCTGAGCTAGCGCATATGTCCTCCCAAATATCGTCACAGTTGCATATTGATCCTGCTGTTCGAGGGAAGTCAACCACAGATACATTACAAATTCAAGATGTGCCACAGAATTCAAGTGATGACATTGATATAAATATGGATATGGTCCTGGATATCGACGATCCTATCACTAAAAAAGATAAAGTTATGGATATTTGCCGCAATACAGGTGTTCTTACTAGTAGTGATATCAAATCCATTAATAGTGTTTGGGCAAGATATAATATGAATATGTATCCAGGATACGTCACCGATATTGATTGGGAAAAAAGAAAAGCTATTGTTGAGTTCTTCGATATGCCAGCTGAGGTTCCAGTTTCAGATCTCTTTCTTCTTGATATTAAAGTCGCTGATAGATTTCATCGCATTAAATCAAAGCCGATGACATGGGTAGTGACGGGCTTGACATATAAAAAGAGACGCTCTGATGATTCGTCTGATATAAGGTGTATGAGAGGATATAACTGCATTTATGCTAAAAAGCTCAGTAGGAATAAGCTTGTTGGTGAAGAGCAAGAATTTGCATTGAAAGAAATCGAGTTGACTCCTTCCCTCTGGGCTATACATCAAAAGAAAGGATTTCTTCAGTTGGATGGTAAGGTGTATGCAGATATGTTACAAGAAACCATTTTAGTCGAAAACAGTTATGCTAAGGATACAAGTATTTTAGAGCCAAAACTTGAAAGCACTCCTATAAAGCGATCACCTCAAATAACAGAGCACACAGCGATACTCAGAACCAGTCCAAGGAAGTCTAAGAAACGAGTGAAAGGGATCTTCAGTGGATCAATATTTTGTATCACCAATGCAGATGAGAAGCAGAGTAACAATGTTAAGGTGCTTACTGAGTTAATAGAGAAGCATGACGGTGTTGTATTGAGGGATGGATTGTTCGATTTAAAAATGGTGTCAAAGGAAAACGGATTGTGTTTAGAATCTGATATGATTTCAGGATATGATTTTGTTGCCATTATTTCAAATACGTTCTGCCGAACCATAAAGTATCTACAAGCGTTAGCTTTGGGTTGGCCTGTATTGTCAGAAAGATTCATATTCGATTCCATAGAGGATCCTGAATTGTTGGAAGAATGGACATCTTATTTACTACCTGCTGGTCATTCGCATAGAATTGGAACTGTCAAAAGTCATGACATTTCAACATTCATGAGAAATAATCAAGACCAATTAAAATTATCTCATCAGTTATCAAATAACACTAGTATTCTCAGTAAGTACAAAATCATAGCTGTTGCTCCTAACTCGATTGTGGAACCTGAAGTTTGTGAGTTTATTTTCCACGGTTTGGGTGCCAGAAATTTATTAAAGTGCATTTCTTACAAGGATGCGATTGCAAAGGCAAGTGAATTGACTTCTCTTGACGATGACTTCAAGTTGCTTCTATATGATAATGATAACGTCATTGAGAATACATTAAAGAGTCTTAATAAAGCGAGGGCAGCGTTTTTGAAGGAAAATAAAAGGTCAGCTACTGACAACCCAAGGAAATCTGTTACCGCTACTATAATATCAAGGCCTGCTACATCTACTGGTTTTTCTAAAAGTAGCATTCAACTACATATCATCAATAAGGAATGGGTAATACAGTGTGTTATAAGCGGCTACGCATGGAAAACTGAAAAAGTATGGACTGATTGATTTTGCTTTTGCTGTTTTTCCCTTTTGATTATGGACAGAAGATTCAAATGAGAGAAGTTCCGTTTAACTTTAACGAGTTTATCTTTATATGTAACTTAATCTTTTGGTCTGTGGAATTGTACGAGTTTAATGTGTTATTTTTTTGGTTATGTAGCCCTGGTCTTACACTCCGAATCTACAATAGTTAATTTGCAGCACAAAATCGGATCAAATTACACAAAAGGAGATTCAGTTACTTTCACTTTTGGCGCCAGAAACAATCCGTTTTATCTAATATGAGAAAGAAGACAATCATTACAAGATTTAAGAAACACTTTCCGTGAAGCACCTATTAATCAAAACCATGCTGTCAGCTGCTATTTCTACTGTTGGTTATACCTTTACTTTATCCATTGGATGTCTCTTGGATGATCTGTTACTAACAAGAATAGTTCACTCCTGAACAAGTCCGTCAGCGTAAAATCATTAAAAGAGGATTGAACTTGACTGTTTTAGTTTGTGGTAAGAGTGGCACAGGGAAATCAACTTTCATCAATTCATTATGTGATCAAGAAATCTTTGGCAGCACAGGTGCAACCTCTTCAGCTTCAAGTTCCAATCTTACAATCGAAAACTATAAAATTGGTAAGTTGTCTTTCATATCTAATATCTGGTCTCTCTCTCTGGCCTTGCTTCATATGATACTAATAATTAATATAGATGTCAATGAACTAAACTCCACTCCAATTTCCTTGAGGGTTGTTCTTACGCCTGGATTCGGTGACAGTATTGATAATTCAGAATGGTGAGTGAGATTTTTTCTCATGGTCAGCTACTCATATAAGATACTAATTGCCCTTTTTAGCTCCAATACAATCTTAGAATATCTTGAAGAGCAATTTGATGAAATACTTCAAGAAGAATGCCGTATAAAACGTAATCCACGTTCAAGTGACAATAGAGTACATGTTGCTCTCTATTTTATTAGACCAACTGGAAGAGGGTATGTGTTTTGATAATATAAATTAAGTCTGATACGTTTACTAACCATTAGCCTCACTGAGATTGACATGGGTGTTATGAAAGTTATTGGTTCTCGTGTCAACGTTATTCCTATTTTGAGTAAAGCAGACACACTCACTGAAGATGAAATGATTCTCAACAAGCAGCTTATAATGAGACAAATTAAAGAAAATGAAATTCCTATTTTCGATTTTGCTCCCCATTTTGAAGAGTATGACGATGATGATATCGCAGAATTACTTCAGTTAAAAGGGATGCTCCCATTTGCTATCTCGGGAAGTGATAATAAGTGCAGCGCAGGCCCTCGTGTCAGAGATTATCCATGGGGAACATTTACAAGTATGTATGCAATAAAGAATTGTATTTTTCGCTTCTACTAATACAATTATAGTTGAAGATCCAGGGTATTGTGATTTCATTGCTCTTAAGACAGTGTTGTTTGGTTCTCATCTTCAAGAATTCAAAGAATATACCCATAATGTTCTTTATGAACGCTACCGTACTGATAGATTATCTGGAAGGGATCGCGAATCTCAAAAGAAGAAAGAACGTTCGTTAGCAGGAGAACAGCTTACTAGAAGTAAAGAGCGTCAAATCGAGGTGTATGATGAAAGATTAGGAAGCTATATGATGGATATCTGATCCGAGACAGCAATAATCGTCATTTGATATTGAAAAAGTCAGAATTATTAATTAATTCTATTTTATGGTTAATGTTTCTTCTCTGTAGTTTGTAAATTATATCTACAACTGTCAACTAATAGTATCGACTCTTTTACCAAAATGTATACTTCTTATATCGGACGCTTACGTTGAATTAGCATTGCGATATGGCCATTTCGCTGAAAGAGCATATTTGTCCGGAAATTACATCTACAATAAATTTACTATGATACTAGTTCTTTATTTGATATATTTTTCCCAAAATTCAGCGATTGGGGGAGGTAGTTTAGTCTGATATTTAATATACGACTCAATCCATAATGCTATTAATTGTTTACTCTTTTCCAAATGAAACTTAACGATTGCTTCGTGGAGCTTTATGTGGCTTTTAAGTTTTCTTTTAGCTCTTTGGGCAGTAGCCATAACGAAGCTTTTTTCAGTGCCATAAGGTGACCTCTCATCGAAAAATTCATCCATCAAAATCAAAGAATTGTCATCTGAGTTAATAAATACTTGTGGAATTAAGAAAATTGTACCATTCCTTTCGTCCCACAGGCTAGATATCTCATCCTCAGCTAATTGATCTTTTAAGCTGTAAATCTTATAAACCAATGACCAACCGTCGTTGTCATCCATCAACGAAGTCTTGAAGTTAGAATTATTAAAATTGGATCTTAAGTCTATAGGGCCAAAATCAGATGTCACTTTGAAATGATCTCTCAAAAATTTGAAGAACCATAAAGCCTTTATATGGATACCACCATATGTTAGAAGACCCCATAAGATTCTATCATATATTTCAGTGACAGAGGGATCATCATTCGGTTTCATAGTAGATGCCAAAATATATTTTCTAATCAGTTCCTCAACATGCTTCTTGGATAACCTCATAGCAGGTGAAGATTCTTTGTCACAACTTAGAGATTCAATAGTAACCTTCGTTCCTTTAACGAACGACAATTGTTCGTATATATTTCCACAAACCAAAAAAAATTGAGTTAATCTACCACTAATATACTCACAAGTAATATTAATATCAGAGCTTGACAGTATTATAGTCATCAAAATACCCTTCAACTCATCCTCTGACCTCTCATCATTTAGTACGAGGCACTGACCGCAAAGAATACTTATTGATCTCTTGGTGACACTGGATAAATAATCGTTTTTAGAGAAATCAATATTGATACCAAACTTATCATCTATTCCTTCAAAAAACTTCAATATCCATTTGAAGCTTTTTACAGCAGCTGGATAATCTTCTCGTAAAAAGTGCATAAACGCAATAATCGTTTTGAATTTGACAATCAAGGAACACAACTTAATTGGAATTATAGATGAAGTCTGGACTAATACGTCTATCACCAATAAGGCATCAGCATTAATATCAAACTCAGGATGGTTCGATGCCTCAAAGTTTATGAAGCTGAGAACGATTGCTTCAATGGCAAGAAGCTCGTTGAAAACATACCGAGGAGCAAATGACTTGATGCTAGCAAAAAACTTGTGTAATGGATCTTTCGAGTCACTTAAAAACCGTATAGACTTATCATCCATTTCTTTCCACTCTTTTAAAAAATTTATAGCATCTCGGCAATTATCGTAACTTTAAACATTGTTAGAATTTTTTTTAGAATTCAAGACATTCGGTAGAAAATAAATATACTCACTTTAAAATGGCAATTCTACCTAACGAGAATTCATTAAAGTTACCGTTATCTTCTAAATAATCAAGCGCTTGTTCGTGAATGGATTTTTTGCAATAGTGTTTCGAACTGTAACAAAATAGATTAGTATGCAATTGAAATGGTAAAACTAGGGCATCTCTGGGTCAAATACATACATTTCATTTGCAAAATACAGGTCATCAGTTTTGATAATAAAACCTAAACATTTGCTCAATTCCTTTTCATAAATTTTAATCATTTTAGATTTCTGATGATCATTCAATATATTGGCATTCTTGAAATTGTGCTTTAACCAGTAGACCCCCTCATTGAAACAAACAGCTGCCCTATCATAAATCTTCATGTTTTTGAATATTAAACCCAAATGACCTAACAACTTATACCTGTTTTCAAAGCTTGAACATTCAATACATATTGCTAATTCTCTTAACCCAATATCAATTCTTCCAAGCTTGACCAAAGAAAGTGCAAGGTATAGTCTGACTCTTGTAGGCAAATTTTCATAGGATAAGTTGGATGAGACTATGGATAAGATAGAATAATATTTCCCTTCTTTATACAATTCGAAAATCTCTAACGATAATGCATTGAAAATCTGTTTCTGATAAAGCTCTTTGCTCTTTTGTTCTGTGGTAGTATCTTCTGACATGATTCAAGAAGATGGTTGCAAAGGATACTGTTTGGAATTAGCGCTATAGAGCTTGAATTGGGGGAGATTATTTATTTTCAAAATGTCTGGTTTTGTGTCAAGAAACAAAAAGAAGATTTTTTGAGCGGCTGATCACTTTAATATCCAAAGCGGCCAGATATAGATATACAAACATTTTTGAAATTCTCCTGAAAGTTAGTTTCGTACAAGAGAGGAAAGGTTTGAAATTGTGGACAAAATAATTTATTTTTCATTAGTAACTTCTAGGAAATCAGATTTTGTGAGATCTGAAAGACTTAATACCAAACTTGCTCCCATAATCCCTTCTTTAACCATAACCTTAAAACTATCAACCAAAAACCTGAATAATTCGTAACAACTGTTTGAATTTATATCAAAAGTGCTTTTTATAAAATTATCTGGTAATTTAATCATTGATGAACCCTTAATTGGTGTTCTGGCATCAGGATTCAATTTTTTGTTTATTATGATAACCTGTGTAATAATCGCAGTTGCTATTATTGTATTATGGGTGAACAATGAAAATATAGGTAAACAAGACCATTCTTCAATAAACCTCAATGCATTTTTTAGTATTTCATCTCTTTTCAAATAGAATGTATCATTGATTAATTTTTCATTATCTGGCTCAAAACTATTATGCAAAGTTTTCAAGAAGTCATATATGTTTTCAGTATAAAGATCAAAGCATAATTGCTGTAATAACAAATCTTCTCTGTATAAAATATCATCGACCCATTCCCAATATTGTGGTGATTGACTATCGATTATAGATGTTGGCCCATAAACCAACTTTGCAGCAACCTGAACAATCTCACCAACTTTTCTATGATTTTCTTCAACTTTACAAGCAATGAAAACACAAGTGGCAGCAACTTTTGCGAAATTTGAAGTTATTGAATGTCTCATATAATATCTATGAAGAAAAATAGTTGAATCTAAAATAGTTTGTCCTTGCAATTTCAACTGCACACCAATCTGGGAAATCATCTTGTATGCCTTGTACCTCAACTTTAATTCATCTTCTATCCTCATTCCTATCACTCTGGAAGGACTATGTTGTTCAAAAAATTCAACTGGGAAAATCCAGTTATTTGTTGGTAAATCTATCTCTGCTGGCCAAACCTCGTTGTTTTTGATCGATTCAGAATCCGATGAGACCATTATTGATGTGTTGTAGATATTTCAAGATTAGGGAATGAACGTTTGCTTAGATTAGCCAGCTGTTTGTTACGCAAAATTTGGTGTGTATATAATTCTCTTGAGTGTGAATTGTTAAAGTTGAAAGTTGACAGAATATTCTGTTGACGGTGCTCGTAACCTGGATTATCATCTTTTCCAAAATGCTCTCTTTAGCTGTTATAATAAAAGTACAGTGTATATATTAGTCAATATATTTGACTCATGAGCATTGATTCTTGGTGTTATAATATTAAGCCCCTGAAATCTCTCAACTTTTTTAAAGCTCATTAAAATGTGATTGAGATCTGTGTGACATTTCAGCGAAGATTCGAACTTGATGTCGAGCCGACGCTCGTAACCACTAGACTTTTATGGCGCCGATCCTCCTGACTCCTGAGTCCTAGCTCAATCTGAAGAATCAAGATTATCATAGCAGCAATCTTTATAAATATCAGTACTAAAAAGGATTAATAATTATATTAATAGAGGTCGACCGTCGTAACTTCCAAGGACCAATACCCATTAACAAATCGCAATGTGACCTAGTATCTATTTAGTATATATAATTAGGTCTTATAAATAGTACTTTGATCTGAAGTTTGAACAGCTAACTGTCAGAAGTTGGAACTCTGCACCTGCTGCTCTATAAATTGCTGTATTATATATATAATTCTCAGATACATGTGACGCGTGTGCAGTACAGCGTACAGCCTAGTGGTATTATGGTAAGTATTAAGAAATAATAATAATTCACCTAATAATTCTATAGCTGCTATATGGCCGGATGACCAGCTTCATGATCATGAGGTCGTACGACGTAATTAATTTATAATATATATGTTCTTATAAAAAACCATCGCCTTATATATATATATAATTGTCTAGTACAGCAGCTCGATGACGACGTATATAATTGCGCGACAAGCTCATTATCAGACTCATGAGTCACAATATCCTAATATATATTATATTTTTTTTTAGTTATAAAATTAATTAAAATTCACTAGCCATTAAGGCTTGCCTTGAATTAGTCAATCCGATTGCTATAAGTATATACAGAGAAGTGTTCATCTAGTGGGATGATGGACGTACGTTGAATTAAGAGTTATTGAACGTTATGTATATTTATTCGAATTCTTGATCATCAGCTAGACTCTAGTTTGCTTGGTACATATAAGCAATAGTTCAACAAATTAAGTTTCAAAGAAACCCAAAACAACGTTCAGCTGATAATTATGATTTTGCAACCATTTTAACTTTTCAGAATTAACTCCAAAATCTAACTTTGATTTCTTTTCTGGGGATAATATTACGTAAAAAGTTAGATTTTCAAGAGACAAGTGCATAATTTTGCATATAAAAATCAATTTAACTCAACCAATATAGCTTCAAATTTCTCAAAAATTTCCTTGTCTACTTATTTCACTGGGTTACTAGAGATATTCTACACAATATATGAAAGTTTGGCGTTATTTGCGTAGATATTGCGGAAGTTAGAAAATTCGATTTTGGAGACCACACTGTTTTTCAAAACCCAGTAACCAGACCCTCCGTACATATATATATATACACTATCTGACACGTGACATTACCAAATGGAGGATCTGCTTTTAGCGATCTCAACTCGGAACATATCATGAAAAGAATCTTGGCCTGTTCAATGTTGATGCCTTTTTATGATCATGAGGATTGCAAATATTAATTGCAAATAATCAATTCACTTTCAAATTTACTTGCAAATTGGTCAAGACTCAAGAAGACTCAAGAAGAATGATTGAAAACTGAAAAATGAAAAGAAAATAATTTGCAAGTGGCGGCAACAATAACCGAAAGCCGCTGGCAGCGAACAAATTGTTTGTCCCCCATCCGTCTCGACTCTCGGCTCCGACGAGTCTTTTATAAGTTAATTAATAATTACCGCTTGGCAGCCATATCAAACTTGTCTATGCAAAATTTGTTTTTCTCAGATTTCCTTGGAACCAAAATGTAATTTTTCACTGCCATATACAACTCTTTCACCTCGAGATCATCCGGCTGGTAGCAATTTACAAGCCTCCTAGCTCCACATATTTCCAGTTATAATTACTTATACCTGAATAATTTATATATTCATTCCTAATTAATTGCACGTTATAATTATGAGTATGAGTACTTCTTCCAGCAGCTTCTAAATTTATATTTGGGATCGAGATGCATGCACTGAACTATATATTTTAATAATTATAAATATTTATTATGGCTGACGTCCTTTTCTGGTGAATATAATTAAGCAAATATTTATTCGAAGTAGCGCCAAGGCGATATTTTTATAAAGGTGACAGCTAGCTAGCTAGAAGCGAGCATGGGTCCAGTTTAATAATTACAAGTTATACCGCTTGGAAGTTGGCAGTAGGAACTAGTATATATAAATAAAAATACGCCTATGGCTAAGTGAGCCCAAGGTTTTGGTTCACAAGCTTATCCTTGTGTCAACTAGGGAGTCCGACTTGTCAGGGACTCAGGGCTCACGATTTGAAACAGTGGATAGTAAATAGTAAATACTAAAAACTAATAATAGGCACTACTAGGAATTTAAAAAAGATTCGGTTCAAGCAGATTTGAAGACGGAGAACACAAAATAAAAGTCCGACCCTTTAATCTCGCTTCGGGAGTCAGGACTCAGGACTCGACTCAGGACTCAGGACCGGATATTTTTTGCAACTTGTTTCTCGAGATTCACTGTTCAGCGCTTAAGCTCGCTGTTCGACGCTCGTACAAGACCCGAAAACTTTAAATTTCATTTTCGTGCCCAATGCCGCTTCTGTTCTCGCAATAAATTGCCCTTTGAAACGATTATAAATTTGTCAATTGACCCTTAAATCAAAACAAGAAAATTGAAGATAGGGAAAGGTTCAAGATCAGGAAGACACGTTTGATTCTTGACTCTTGAGTCCTGAAGCTCTTGAAGATGCTTGGCACTTTTGTTTTCATCATGATTTGAGAGCCTAAGGCTACATTTCAATTTTCTACCGATACGTCTTACGAAATAAAGTTTTCCCGATACGTATAGAAATTATTTTCACCAAGTTGATAAATCTGGACTTGTTTATTTCTACTTTGGTAAAAAATCAACAATTCCGTCCTGATTCAAATCTATCCATTCTTATGGGCCATGGGCCATGGCTCAAAGTCAAGGGCCAAAGCTAAAGCCATGATCTCTGTTGAAGAATATTATTTGCAAAACATAAACACAGGATTCAGGAAGCACTCGAGTCAAGATTCAAGACTCAAAGTTACAAGTTACAAGTTACAAGTTACAAGTTACAAGTTACAACTTACAAGTTACAAGTTACAAGTTACAAGTTACAAGTTACAAGTTACAAGTTACAAGTTACAAGTTACAAGTTACAAGTTACAAGTTACAAATTACAAATTACAAATTACAAATTACAACTGCGCAACTGTGCAACTTACAAGTCTTAGATCGTAGATGTTTTCATGTGTACGCAAGCAACCAAAAACACATTTCCTTTATTGTTTCTGTTGAAAATTTAGTTGTCCGATTGGAAATTGGAAACTGAGTTATTGTTCACAGTTCTTGTCTTATTGAGTATTTAAGCTCATTATCATTTTCAGAACACACCTTATTAACCTTATTATGTTCTTATTATGTTCTCGTTCCGAGTGGAAGTCAAATTCTGTTCTTTGTTATTCTACTTGGTAAATAGATAAAGTTTCATTATTCGTTAATCCTCATTCGACATGCTATCAGGGGATGAAATAGACAAGACTGAGACAATTCTGTTATTTGCGAGCTTCCCCTTACCAAGTTATACTTGAGGACTCATAGGTTATGCCTAGATAGTAGAGGCTATCAATGCTTTCACGATTTAAAAATAAGACTATTTGAATAAATCGTAACACTTCAATTGACTTTTATATACAATATAATTACAATACGGAAGTCAATTGAAAAATATGGCTGCGTCCAATTTTCTGCGTAACGACGTACGCGATCGGTAATTGTGCACAAGCATAGGCGGTGAAAAGTCTTATACTGGTATTATTTTAAAAAGATGAAAAAAGAAATGGTTTGACACAGCTTGTCTATTTAGTATTTACGTGGTTCATCGATTCCAATCACTGAATAATAATTACATGGTTTCAACTTCAACTTTGAACTGATCAATATTCATGATTTAAATTTAACAACAGGTTTAATTCACGAATTGTATTAATCACTAACATAGCAATATATTATGTGATGTTAATATCCAGTTAAATTGAATACGAGAAATTGAAATACCATCTAGATCAACAGATCTAAAGTTGATTGGAAACAATCGAATCTCGTGCAGCACAATTAAGGAGTGTAACAAGAGACTCAGGTGACATTATAAATATATAAAGCATAAAGAGGTTTAATTCATGGCTTGTATAAATATTAATTAATTCAAGGATATCGCAGCTTATAATTGTCATATCGAAATTGGATATTTTGGCTCTAATATAGAGTCATGGCCGGCTCTTTAATATTTAATTCAATATATATTTATTCTTCAGATTATTGGTACAATCGATTGTCCTATATTATATTAATTCTATATAATTACGTAATTCAAGAGGTAATGTATGATAGTCTCGACTCTCGACTCTCTGACACCCAAACCTGGCATGGAATCTTGATATATGCTTTTGAAGATCAAAAGTTACCTTACTCTATAAGGTTCCTACGATTAGTCAGGTGTATATAATATAACACGAGTCTATAGCGGGTGTATATAAAAAAGCACGTGCCTTATGAAAATTTGCCGACTTATTGAGCGTTGATTTTTCAAGACTGATTTCTCGCGAAACTGGTGCAAGTTTTGACTTTTATTTTGAGAAGTTTATAATTCAAGCAAATACTACATACACAAATATATCATTTAGCACATTATAATTTTTATAAGATATATATATCATAAGGAAAATAGCCCTCTTATATATATTATATAGACGCCTTCTGGTATTTTTCGATGGCGCTGTAGTAGTATCGGATTTTCTTTTAAGTGGTAGTCTCTTTGATTGATCAATTTTTTCATCAGTTTTAAATCTTTCAATTAGAACAATTATGTCTGGAGTACTGTTGATGATGAATTCGTTACCACCACTCATTGTAACAGTAACAATTTCAGCATCAGTTGTAATATTATAACAAACTTTGATGAAAGAATCTAAAAGTTTTTTGGTACAAATCATTTCAAAAATCTCTTCAATACCATAGTCAGATATCCGGATATTGTTGTTATATTTTGTTTTAGCTTCATTTGTCAACAACTGAGATAGATGTTGCAGCATTTTTACCCTCAACGCCTTTGGAGTTTGCATTGGATTGTTTCTGGCAACATTTGATGATTCGACAATTGGTTCTAAACAGGCGTTACGCTTAATTAATTGAATTAGTTCCGAATTTAAGCTTTCATTATTCTTATCATATTTTGAAGTACACATGCTGCAACATCGAGTATTCGAGTTTTGTAATAACTCCTTATTCAAATTTTTGAAATTTTCACTTTCCTCAGAGTAAAAGTACTGAACAACTCCTTTCTGAAACATACAAGATCCAGCTGTATGATGGATTTGAACTGGGGAGAAAGAGATTTAAACATGATAGTATTCTCTCTTATGTTTTTAGGTATAAATAACCAGAAAAACCCAACAACGGCAGAATCTCCCACTGCGTTGAGCTATTGTATTCAAATCCCCAGGAGAAATGCCAATCTGAATTATGTTGATGAGCGACTTCATATCTAACCCACAACCGAGAGACTCGGTGCTGACGATAATTTTTATAACTGATTGGTTCAGCATAGAGAGTCAACTCCAAAGTTTTCTAATATTTTTTCTTGCATTTCTGTATCTGATAGTGAATTTGTTGATTGAACAGCATTTAGCAAGTTAAAAAGGTACTCTTTATTCTGGAGCATAATCTTAAGATCTTCCAATATTGTTTTAATAAATATACGGAACTTTTGTGACATGCTAACCGACTCTTGTACAGAGTCAATGTAGATTTTTTCTTCAGAATGGTCCTTAATGCGTCTGGCACCATTTGTTCATCAGCAATTATAGTGTCCATGTTCAAATCATTCTTTTTCTGCTTCTAATAGCGAATAAACTTATCGAACAAAAAGCATTGTTCAATACCAGATTTTAGAGCAAAATTTCCGATAATTTTGTTATAAATGATACCATTTCTGTTAAGTGGGAATTGGATGAATTTGTGCTCCTTTATTTTCATTGAATTTAGTAATTGTTTGTAGTAAGAAGGATTGATTGTGGCTGATGCAAGTATTGTTTTCACATTGTGGTTGAGACCCAATCTTATGAAATCAACTTTCCCAAAAGCAGGTCTGAACATGTTTTCTACCCAGGAAATTGTGTAGTGTACCTCATCGACAAAGAAGAATTGAAAATCGTTTTTGTATTCACATGTTCTCAATATATTGAAATAGCTTAAAGACGAGCCATTTTTATTTAATAATCAACTATACTATCCAAAGTTATGATCTGATCTGATCATGGGGTGTAACCAAAATTTGAACAGCAGACTTCGTTCACAAGTTTAGCAAATTGACGAGAATTCATATGAGGCTGCAAGCGATCTATCATTATACAGTACTTTGCCAATTAGTCTAATTATAAGCCTTTAGTTATCAGATGACATGAAATAAATTATAAATCTTCAAAAATGTCGAATGTACTGGTTTGCAGCCCTGTGAGTTGCAAAATCAATACAGGCTTTTGAAGATTATATTAAATATGTTAATACTGGTCCAATTTTGGACAGAGTTGACCTACGATATACCTATACCTAAGCATATGTGCTTAACCAGCAGTAACTGGAAGCTTAGATTCGTTTGTGGTACATATCCATGAAGTTATGCCATTTTCTAAAAACAACCCTCAGTTACCCGTCATTATAACAGAAGGCTCTTTTCGAGAGGTCACGTGATCGATGAGAGACTTTTATAGCAAGGCAAGATCAAAAGCTCGATAACATGATTATCTTTGAATTACGATTATTATCTATCTCGAGTTTCAGCTTTCTATCACGGAGTTAAACTTATAAAAGCGAACATAGAATACAGTCAATTATGCAGTAATAGGTGATTGGAACTGCCTTACCAAAGACTCAGTAGTAGAAACATTATACTTGAATCAGCAACCAAGCGACTTGTAATATGGGGTTCGAACATTGGGCTCTGCAATTAGCTGAATTGTATCTTTTAAGCCTCCGAACGTTGTAACTTGTGAGTCGTGACTTGTTACCAATATCAGGATTCAGAAATACACACTTAATTAGGTTGAAGGTGATCAAATCTTTTCTTCTTGGAAATTGTGACCCGGTGGTGCTTTCATTCAATGGATAAACTTGAGTCTTGACGTCTTGACAATCCAATCCAATCCAATGTCAAGACTCAATTCCATAGCTTGTCAAGATTTGAAGCTCTCAAGTCACGAGCCACGAGCCACGAGCCACAGCTGACCGGTAGCCGCTGAATCAGCACCGGTAAGCTGGCTTCCTGAATCGTGGATTGTGATTCCAGCTCCTGAGTCCTGACTGTTTCCCACTGGAACACGCTTTAGTATTCACTGCTCAGCAGCGACTCGCGAGTGGCCGTGCGTGACCGCCCGCTTTTGTATTTTCTTGTTTTAGGATTTTCCTATTTGGGCGCAATATAATTAACTGGTCTCTATTCGAATTTCGAACTGTTCAGTGTTCTCTCAACTTTTAAGATCAAATCTCTGTCTCTGGCTAATGAGCCAATGGCGAAAAATCGCCAAAATCGCCCCACGCAGTATTGTATTCCACCAAGCAGGTTTATCCATATAGAAACTCTCTACTTAACTACCGCTGTTCGCAAAGAGAAAACTAGTGTGATTTGTAATTTGTAAGTTGTATCGATCAATCAGTTTCAAAATATCACTCTTGAATCCTGAGTTGTGAATTAATCAGAATTCAATCAATTCACAACTTATCTGATCTCTGTTGAACTGTTCGTCTCTTTGATTCATCAAATCTCCACATAAATTGCACTGCGTAGTGCAACGTACATTATACTATATTCTTTGATTCTTTAGTGTATAAAAAAACGTACGGTTAAACTTAACACCAATCTCGATTCAACTTTCACCTTTCAAATTTCAATTGCTAAAATTCCCAGGTGTGAATCGTGATACATTTACTCAATCTAATCTGTCTCATCAATGATCACGCTAACGCTAAAACAAAGTACATATACTGTTACTGTACATGTGCACATATTCAACTTTCAAGTATTCAATTTTTCACCTTCTACATTTAAAATCAAGATTAAAATTTAAATTGATTGATAAATCTAAGACATTTTTTCAATTTATTTTTTACATCAACTAAAAAAATTTCAGCTTGTTTACAATTCGTTACCAGACAATTTACAATAGACACAGGCGCCGCTACAGCCTACAACTGTCTATAACTATTAACTTATAACTATAAGAGCTTACTACTTAGCCTTATATAAATATATATTCAAGAATGGACTCCTGATTTCAACCCTTGAAAGTTTAAGCACCTTACGTCAAATAGCAAATACATAGTTTATGCCCTTTGTAATCTATATGACGCTGTCACACTGCCCACGTATCCAGTGAACAAAAGTAGTTTACTACAAATTATAAAGATAAATATACATCTGATTCAATAAATTGTAATAGTATATAAATAATGCACAGCACAGAAAATGAATTGAAAAACCGCACCTAAATTAAACCAAATAAAAAACCATGAAACCAGCCCTAGGAACAAATTAAAAGTAAATTAAAATAAATCAAACAAACTTAAACATAATATTCTATTTAAGATATCTCTTCTTATTTTTTTTCAATTGAGTTAAATCTTCATATCCGCAACAAACTTTTTTAGATTTCTCACAGTTTGTACAGTATGGTTTTCTTTCATCACACTTGATTCTTCTCTTTCTGCAAGTAAGACACCCAGTTCTCGTTCTTCTCTTGATAATTTTTCTCTTGTTTAGTAAAGTATTATTAGAATCATTCAATTGAATTGATGGCATCAAATGTTGTTGTGAATGTGGGTGAAGATGAGGTAGTAAACCATTCATTTGATTGTGATGAGGATGATGATGATGATGCTGCTGCTGCTGCTGCTGTTGGTGAGGTTGTAAATACGAAACATATGAGTAATTAGGATTCACTGGAACCATAAATGTAGGGTCATATTGATTTTGAACAACGTTAATACTCGGTAAATATTGATTTTGCATTAAAAGAGGTGGTGGAGGTGTTGTCTTATCGTGATTGTTTGGATTTGAAGTAGCATTATTTTGTAAAACTGGTGAAGTACTAGATGAATTCAATGAATAAGTAGGGGAATGAACTGATGTAACAGACAATCTGTGATTATAATTAACGTAATCTGTAGTGATTGATGCAGGAGGCGTTGGATAACTTGTAGTTGTATCATTATTTAATCTTTTGTGATCTGAATTAGCAGGTAATGAAGAGATTGAACTAGATCTGTGAATAACAGGTGCTGGATATAAATTATGGCTTATTATTGATGGGAGTGAACTGACTGAAGATCTTGGTGTTAAGTTTGAGTGTGGTGTTGATTGATTTTGTGATATGTAATGGTGAGGTTGAACCTGAACTTGAACATGTTGTTTTTGTTGACCATAACGACCAACATTTTGAGGTTGTTGATTCTGATTGTAATGTTGTTGTTGGTGATAATTTTGGCTTGGCATTTGAATCTGAATCTGCGGTTGTTGAAGTTGAATTTGTGATGGAGGAGGTTGTGTTTGACTTGCAGGTTTGTAATTTATTGTTGTCATCAACAACTCATTAACAGAAGGTAATTGTGTCATTTTGATAAACCTGAGATATATGAAAAATATGTAAAGACGAAGTGAATCCAGAGTTGAACCACAAATGAGATTTAATGATATCTGAAATAAAATTTGAAGATTTTAGCAGAAGGAGAGATAAAGAACGAGAAGGAGAAACGCAGAGTTTATATAGAAATCGTGGTTCACCCAGATTGTGAATCGATTTCGATAATACCCAGCGACAGCTACAATCAGCAGCTTCAACTATCAACTTAATTGTGAAACAAATCAGCCTTAGAAGAAGCCTTAACTATGGTTCAGAGTTCCTGCAATGTAGCTGCAATGTAGCTGCAATGATGCGTATTAATACGTCTAAGAGAGCTACACTACGTCTCCCAGCGTGGTTTCCAGTCTCAAGCGAGGTGCGTCTGTGCCATGTCGTCCGATGTCGTCGTGCACTTGTTCGCGAATGGCACTTTTAAGTTTTCTACGACTTAATTAAAGGAGACGGAAGTGAGATCGACGTTTTTTTCTAATTTAAAATTTAACTTTTAGATTTATTAGGCTCGATACTTGTAAAAATATAATTTTGAATTTAAAATATACTTTGTTAAATTTAAACTTTGTAATATTTTTGTGCATTTTAATATGCAAACAAAATAATTTATAAACACGACGTACAATTGAAAATTACTCAATAATAACTTTTACTTTTTTGTGCGACATATGAAGACCTTCATTAGTACAAAAAAGGATTAGGCCAAGTTTCTCGGCCCATTTGCAAAATTGTAATTAAATTAAGTTCAAGTTTCAAATTTCAAATTTCAACAGACGCTGTAGTCTGTAGCCTGTCAGGCTGCTGCTTTGTCTCAAAGACTGAGTCTTCGTGAAGCAGCACCTCGTCCAGATCCAACGGTAAAGATTCAAAGAAATAATCAAGAAAATGGTGGGTCGGCGATCTGTGTGTTACCCGTCATCGATATCAACAGCTCCTAATATGGAGCGCATCTGGTTCATTTATAATTGAAACTGCATCTGTGTCTGTCTGTATTTGGTTTTGGCCGGTGGGAACTTCTACATCTATCGATGGTGTAGAGTGCAGAGTCTAGAGTCTAGACAGTAGCATCTCACAAGCTCCACTGTGTGAAATTGTGTCTTTCAGATACGAGTTGTCTATGTAGCCAACAGAGGCAGCTGGACAAATTGTCAAAAGTTTCAATAGGTTGACTCAGTGGATTTGTAGAAAAGAAAAATATTTTCAGTCTTGACTCTTGAGGTCGCTCTGGATGTCAGTGTAGCTGTCTGGTCACTGGACACTTCCGTTGTAACTTGTAACTTTTAAGAGTAAACTACATTGATTAACCCAGTGGTATTATTGCAACTTGTATCATCTTTGAGCTCTGTAATTAAGAACAATACAACCATGGCTCAAGGAGGAGTTCTTTCGGCAAATTTTATACGTCTTCAGCTTAAATTGGAACATTATGTCAACCCTATCCCTTAACCAAGGTTTTAACCCAGTTTAGATAGATTGGCTTACATCTAATTTAGATGTACTTACTTAGCACAAGGTGACAGAGCGAGCATAATTATTGATTACAATTTACTACCCTTTGAACCCAAATATAGTTTGATTCGATAAATTTTGAATTGACCAGTTGATTGTCTAATTTAGTTATATCATATAATCCTTATTCCTTGGTTCTTGTTTTTGAAGTAAGGTTCAATTGGTCACAATTTGCAATTATAATATTAATGTCCTCATGAGTCATATTATCAATTATGATCAAGGTATTCTAGCCTTGTTGTCTTTGACCCGATTTCTTGTAAGCTATTTAAGCTTAATTCTAAACTAAGAATTAATAACACATCAGCTTAATTGGTCATAAATTATTATCATTCATACTTCTAGTCTAGTAGGTCCACTAAAGTCTAATAGTACGTGTATATAATTTTATTTGATAATTTACGTTTAACTGATTAAACTCAGTTTAATCGTTGTAGTGATATTCGATCCCACTCATGAAAAAATAATATAGTATGCTAATGTTGAAATTTCATCAGATGTCTGATGCACTGAAGTATGTAATATGCTGTGTACAGCCATGAATTAGTTCAGTCTGAAAAGTCATTCCTACAGACTGCTGACATATTAAATTATTACAATATAGTTCATTTGTGATGAAGGCCGAATAGAATCAGCACACATTATATAATTATATCAGTATCATTTAGATCAATGTACAAATCGATTTTGATGGTAGATCTTGATTCTCATTTCAACTTCAAGGTATTAACTTGTTACGTCGTAACTATCTATTTTTATCACTGGATCATTACCATTACATGTATGCGTACATTTGTAGTCATTGAACTATAGTCTAGTCGACCCATATTCAGTGACCAGATCCTTATTTAAAGTGTGTATCGAGAACAGGCACCCCGCGGTGGGTTCAGATTTCGGTTGCAGTTTGCAATTGATAAGATTCCAACACGAAATCCATATCGATTCAAGTGCATAAAGTTGGAGGGCACTGGATTCCATATTGATAGACATCAAGTGTCCCTCCTGTATCCATTTGTTGGTTAATTGATATGAATCGAGGTTTCTGTCCATCAGATCTCTGAACCTTTTGAACAATCCAAAGTCAATATCCAAAAGCCAAATTCAAGCCCAAAATCCTTAAATCAGGGAACTCAATCTTGAAATTAATATGTTGATCAATTAAGTTTGTTTCCCCCTGATGTGGTTATGGTAGACCTTATTGTATACAATTCAACCGAAAATGAAAACTTGTAGAACTGATCAGTTAAACTTCCACTATTTAGCCAATCTGTGTATTAATTTTAATTATCTAATTTTGAATTGAATATTTGGCTGCAAATTAATCCCCACGGGCCACAACCCGTCCTTCGGCAAAATATTTTTTAGCCTTTAAGAACCTCATAATCAGCAACACAGAATACAATAGTTAAGGCCGCTCATCATACAAAAGATTGTACAGCTTATAGGGCATGCTTTGGCTTGGGTAATCACAGGTAGTATATGATGATCATGTATTAATTAGCTGAGCGCTAATTATTTGAAATTTGGTCTTGTAGTGCGCAGCTTAATCATTATTATAAAATACAGCTAGTCTATAGTTATTATAAAATTAATGTAAATATTTACATTTAATTATAATATTATCTGCAATTTCAAACCATTGGTTTACATGTTTCTAGTGTAGCTCGATGTAATAACTACTAGTTATAATGAGTTCATTCTGATCGTGACTTGGTTTAAGAATTGCTAGAATACAATTATACTTTAAAGTGTACAAAAGCTGCAAAGTATTGAAATTAATATTGTTCATGCCATTCATATTCAGAGGTATCGCCCACTGTCAATAGAGTTAACAATCACTGAATATAGGTATAGCTGTCATACAGATTAATTATGAGCTTAGTGCAGCCATGTATAATCTGAATTTCTTTGATATTCGTGATTAATTATATAATAATTAGCTATAGGTCTCACAAAATATATTTTGAGTCAAATTTTCTATATATATATTTTTCTATGATCTAATTAAATTATCCTAATATATATATACATTCAATGCGTTTTTTTGCAGCAAGATTTTGTGTCGCTGCATAATCATAGTTGAATATATCATCATGGCAAATACCTGTCACGACTTGCATGTACGTTGAATCCCCGACATGAGAGTCCCATAGTTAACATTTTTTTTATACGTGAACTTTTCAGAATGAATAAATCTCTGACCAATTTTCATGTTACTATATGTATCTCAAATATGCGCTTTTTTTCGGCCGCATTAACCTTCACTCCTTGAACGAAAATCCGTTTTGAACAAAAACTCGAGTGAAGAGTCTTAGTCTTTATAAAATTCCCCCCTCTATGCACTTACTGAATATTTCATATCTTTTCTCAATTTCTTTACAGCCATGTTTCTATCTCATTTTTTCAACCTTTTCAAAAAGTGGAATACCAAGGCTCATAACTAATTCGACTCGCGGGTTCTAAATAATATATAAATCGACGACGTCAACGTTCATGAGAGTGGAAGGTTCTCCAGATTTGACGTTGAGCTGTGTTCCTTATAACATGAATAATAATATAATTAATTCTAATTGATCTTTTTATAATATATATATTAACACAAGCTTTGGAGGCGCTTCGCACCCTCCTGCTTTCCGAGCTTCTAACTGGGGTCATAAAAATATCTGCTCAAGAGTTCTGAGTCAAGAATAAAGTGGAAGTATATACTATAGACTGTTTTATTAACTAAATATATATGTCAATGCGGATACGATGTCATTTCAATGGGAAATTATATCAATATATATATATATTCAAGTAAGTTAAGCAGCAGAGACCGATCTATGAATTATATATTAACAGATTATTCTAGAGCAGTCACGTCGATATTAATATTGGTATTAACGTCAACATTTATAAATAAAATATTGTATATACAAAAAATTTAAATCATATTATACATTTTCCAGCTGGTTATATTATATATTGTAAATTTCTACTTTTATGATCCATATTTTCGGAAGTTGTAAAGTTGACATGCCGTTACGTACCAACTACTAGTTGATGTTATTTTAATTGGGAATGTGCAGTTGAAGTATAATCTTAATGGAGATTAATCAATTGATTAGTATGTGTGACGTGAACTATATTATGATACAGTGTGAGATCAGGATTAGATATGATCGTATATTCAACGTATTTTCAACGTATATATAAGATTAGATAGAAGAAAGCAGCAATTTGAATAAATGATAAAACGTTAAATTGGAGCATTAACAATTGAGTTGACGTTTGAGATTTTACCAATATGATAATTTGCAATACTTGCTGTGACAAATGTGAACAAAAGAATATGAATCCATAGAGTAGGAAGTAGTTGGAAATTAATCAGATCCGAAGTGGATACCATTGATTTTGGAGAGGATGAGATTTGTGAAACGAGATCTCGAGTGTGGAGATAGCTGATTGTGAGAAAGTTTTCAATTTTGATAAGTCAAACGTTCTCTTTTGTGATTAGTGGAATAAGCAACATAAAGAGTCAAGAGATATATTATTCATCAGCTTTAGTATATGTTTGAAGTTTAACGATCAATATTATTACTGTACTAATTGAATTTTCCAAACCAAAAATATTGTAGACCTGAAAATCAATTTTAAATAAGAACTGTAACGTCACCATAAGCAAAAAGCAACAAAATAAACGATCAATTCTGATTACAGATCCAAAATGTGGGAGAACAGAGGAACAAAAGGTGGTTTGAAAGCAGAAATCGGGAAAGCAAATTGTTTAGCAGATTGGTCAAGTATTTGAAGATTGACTTTCGAAACCAAATTAATTGGTTGATCTCCATGGACAAATGTTTATAGCAGATTGAATTTGGTGATTTGATATAAATAAACTTGAAGTAAAGCGGCATAAATACGCGGCAAATAATATAAGGATGAGTAGCTAGCCATCTTGTAATCTCCTACTTTAATTTGACCACAACTTCAACTCAAATTATCACCAGTTGCGCTCTAGACAGAAACGGTTAGTATTAAACTCAAACGAGCGATAATATAGGAAAAACGTTTTAATACTCACGATCAAGGGCCACAAATTAGCCAAAACGGCTGTCGAAACTAAGTACATGCATGCTATATTATTAGTATTGGATCAGAAACATATTAGAATGACAATATTGAGTAATCGTTGGACATACTTGCGTACCAATTGAATTAGTGAAAGAAATATCCAAATCAGAATTAAAAATGACTGGAATCAATGCTCTTATATTAAAAATATTATATATATATACCAAAATCAACTGAATTAGGATCGATGTATATGGAACAGCAATGGTTGCTATTTGTGCCATACAAAATAAAGTTATTGTTGCCCTGCGGCGCTGTTAACAGTGGGAGATTACTAAGAGATTAGCCGGGCACTGCCTAACTGAGCGAAAAATCATTGTATCATATTATTATAAATTGACGTCTATAAGTTATAACTAATTTATAGCATTGAATGTCAATATAAATATTATATAATTTCGTCTTCTAATCAGTGTTTACTGAATATTAATCAACCTCGTGGTTACAGAACACAACTAAGGATGGTTCATTGGGTAACTTAATGCTTGGCCTCTAGACTCTACGTAAAAGTAAATAATAAAGCTTGGTCGATGGTAGTAACTTGTGGTACTGATCGCTTCAATTGAAACCTCAGGTCAATCTGC
The DNA here is from genome assembly GCA_030575015.1 of Cephaloascus albidus. Lineage (NCBI taxonomy): Eukaryota > Fungi > Ascomycota > Pichiomycetes > Serinales > Cephaloascaceae > Cephaloascus > Cephaloascus albidus. Next base: position 285,561 of record JAJMGN010000197.1, on the reverse strand, counting down.
AGCTCTAAATTATATGGTCTAAGGACTCCTCTCAATATAACAATTGAAACTCGAGACTTGAAACATTTAACAGATAGCAAATTAGTTACACTTCTATACTGATAGTGTAGACACTACAATTCTGAGCAGTATCCTATTTTGTAAGTTGTAACTTTTTATCTCAGAGACACAATTGAAAGGTTTCGTCCTGCTGAGAGGTTCAAACTTCAAAGTTCAAAGGTTTGACTTTGTGGTTCTCAAAATTCACTCTAGACTTTGACGTATCCGTCAATCAGCTGCTCCTCTAAACTGATAGGTTAAAGCTGAGCTCGAATGTTTCTGAATCACTCAAGTCTTACCTTATCCATATATTACACAATTTACAACTGTCTAAGACTTTTTCAGAAAACATCGGGTTCAGAACTTAATGGTTATCTTTTAGATTTTACTGATCTAAAATTGGCTGAAATTTGAAAAGTGGTTTTCAGATTGAGATAGGCCTCAATCTTGAGACTTGCCACTTCAAAGTTGAGACTCTGAGAGTCCAGCCTGTCACAGTAAAGCACCGCTACAGTCGCAGATCATAATTTCAATTGGAGCTAGTCAATTACTCCTGTGATCGTTTTGGATGCACCTCTATAAGTTATAACTCTACTACCTCTGAACATATGGGCTCACAAGTTTTAGCTCAGTAGTAACAACTCTGCAGGCTAAACCCTCAAGTTATTAACGAGTCTTACAACTTGATTCGATTGACCTTGCCTCAATCCCAATTGAAAAAAAAAAGGACTGTTGATGTTCTTTGCACAGGTTCTGCCGATTTTTATCAATGCTAGTAGTTATCCACGTCGTGACTATCTCTGGGTCTATCATGATTCATGATTCATATCTAAGTTATTATATGTGAGCTAGTCGCTAAATGATATCTCGATTCTCGATTCTCGATCAAGATCTCTTATCTTGTCAAAGTTCGCGAGTTGCAACTCGTTTCTATTTATGGCGCTTCCGACGTTTCCCATCAAAATCATATTTATATACGTCTCTAATATTTATACAGTAACTCTTAATGAGCTCAGTTCTTGAATTTTGAAATACCAAAATCAGAATTCTACGCCTTTTCCCACTTTTCTTCAAATCCATTCACTTACATTAGAGAGGTCAAATGTCGCACTGGCTGGAGCCTCTGACAAACATATCCTGCAAATTACATTTACCACTACTAGTTTACAGTTGCTCCCGACTCCAGAATCCAGTTATTACGGCAATCCCAAGCAGCCTCCTCTGCAGTAAGGATTCTTTTTGATTAAACCGTTAAGACTCAAGAGAACTTCGATAAGCAGTAACAGGCTAAAGCCAGCTAACAGCAAATCATTAATGACAAGGAAATTCGTCTTTTTTTGTTATGGTAACTAGCTAGCTTATAATTAAATGTTGGATTTGAAAGACGACTTAGAATCTAGATTAGAAAATCCTGAATCAACTTGATCAAAATTTCACCTCTCAAATAGATTGTATATTCTGTCCAGTTGTATTTCACATTCTCGATCTTTGAAATATGCGCCAACCTCCAAGTAGGAAGTTGAAACTAGGATTCAGGAAGGTTAATCAAGTAACAAGGTCCCTTAAAATATATATTTTCGTGCCTAATTAAATACCTGAGTCTTGACTGTTTGGATGTTAGACGTTTTATTATTTCCGTAAAAAGATAATTCAGTCCTTGCAAATAAACACGAGATAACAATAGCACGAATACATTGTTAAGCGCTCGCGAGCCGCAGACTCGCAGCTGTAGTCTCTGTAGCCTGTTGGAACTTGGTAGATTACGAAAACTGTGATGGGACAGGGAGTCGGGGATGGCATGGGAGACGGGTCTTGACTCTTGACGGAAGACGCGCGCTGATAAAAGGTGCACACTGCACAGTGCAGACAACTGACTGTAGCCTGTGAAGTCATGGACTAGGTCAGCCGTCAGAGGTTTCGAAGTTCGAATTCAGCTATGCCTATTTCACAGTGGGATGCCGTAGGCTTGTGTTCATGTTATACTTGTGGTATTACTTGAAACTAACGGGTGCTTGACTTTTAAGTCTTGAGTATTTGCTAATTATGAATTTTGGTTATTTGTAGTGGGAAAAACTCAAAATCAGTAATTATTTACGTCTCTCGCCTCACAGATCCAATTGACAGTAAAATCTATGAACCACAGAGCTACGCGTCAAGAGGTAAGGTGGAGAGAAGATCGGGTTTCATGTGAACTATAAGTCTATATCGAGTGCCTACTAACAATACTCTATTTAGTAGTATCTACCAATAAGTTGTGCTGACTTCGTACAAGACATGGGCTCGACCCGAATTAGCTGTTAAATATTATGCTGCAATATATATACAGGCACATATTTCAACTGAACAATAGAAGAGACCTACAATCGACTTGAATATGCTACATCAGTACTTCAATAATCCATTTTATCATTTTTACTAATTAGAATTTAGCATGTACAGAATAATGGTCATTACTGCCCACTTTGCAAATTGCAACATGTAAGTGTTCCACTATCGACCAATTAATTGAGAGATAAAATGGTCAATTGTAAGTTACTTGACTTGATTGTACTCACAAAGTCAGAACCACTCTGAATTTTGGGTTTGAAGACTTCCACCAATTCGTTACCCAAGAGTCAAGACTCAAGACTGAACACTGAACACTGAACAAGTTCGTAAAGTGTCAATATGAATATATATCGAGTATTCGAAGTTGCGCCAAGCGATACAATCTTGAAAAGTGGTGAAGTTGTTCCCAAAACGAAGCTGTAGCCTCGCAAATTGCCTACATGGAAGATGACGGTTTTTCTTTGGGTTGAATAACCGTGGCCCGTGGTCACGACTCACTGGTGATTCGTGAATCTTGAACATGAACATTGAAAAGGACTGCAGTAAAGTTACAAGTAGGAAGTACTACTAACTTTTAAGTACTAAAGAGTAAAGTCCTATAGTAAGCTATTAATAAATATACATTTTTATTTTATTTTACATGTAAAGCGGAGTCGGAAGCTTCAAATTTTGATGTCGGTTAATAATCGTCTTGAATCTTGAAGCATAAATAACGTCCCGTCAAAAATCAAGATACAAGATTCAAGAATCAAGATCAAAAAAAGGATACATATCACGTGGGACATGTCAATATGAATCATGATGATACATCTTTTACCGATCACAATTTACAATTTACATTTTACATTGTAATTTGTGGTTGAAAGTTTGAAGTAGATCAAGTCAAGTGCTATTGACAAATTCAAAATTTTACTTTAGTCTTTTCGATTCCTTAGATAGCCTAGCTGTAAGCTCAAGCTGCGAATTGCGAATCTTACCAACTTGTCGAGGTCTCAGATGATTGCAACTTGCAACTTTCCAGCTTGCACTGGATCGGAGATCCTGGTAAATCATAAGGTGAAGCAATTGACCAATGGATTATGGCAATGCCCATTATGAATCAGCTCTTTAACCGCTTGACATTAAGAGTGATCTCCCTTCATTTGCGTATTTCTATGGATTGAATCTTGATCACTGTTACAATTTGGGTACGTATTTATTATTTAATATTTATATACCAAGTCCAAAGTACAATCTGGATTTTCAACTTTGAGAGAATTTTGTGCCACATTTTTTTGTACCCTTCAAGTCAATTTCTGATCAATGGATCTCTGTTGCACTTGAAAATGAATCAACAGGATCTGTGAAACTACGCAGAATCTAGAATTGAATATCTGGGATTTCCAAAACAATGTGGCCACTAGTGAGGTAGTAGTAGTTGAGCACATATCCAAATTAAACCTCTTTGTTTGTTGAAACATCGGAAACCAATTTCGAAGACATCAAATAATATTGATACAGAATGCAATTGATTGCACTGTGGATGTACACTTCCACTATCGGTCTCAGGACATGAACCAATTGGCAATGAGCATGGTAGACCGGCCGCCACCGTTTCTGTCTGTGTTGACTTACTAGTAAGTTGTAACTACTGGCTGAAGATGTGAATTTTTTTGCAGAAATCTGAGAGTGATAAGTTATATAAGTTATAACCCAGGAAATACAACTATTCTGTTACACACTAGATCCATGTTTTCACTTTCCATCTAGTGACTGAAGTCTGAACCCATCTTCGTTACTGGGTATGGGCTCGTAAAGTAATCGAGGCGAAATCACATCTGAAGCTTGCAACGCTAGACTTTAGGCTACGACCAGTAGTGCGCACGAACAAGAAGCTAATTTGAAGTTTATATGTGGCTTGTGTTCTCGATTCTTATAGTAATTTAAAGATGAACATCAATGATCATACCATATATTTAGTTTATCACTTAAACAGCTCTATATTTACCGTCTTATAGACGTATAGTCTTTGAATCTTTCGTCCAGTCAATTTTCTCTATGATAAATCTGGGTTAGTCGATCAATATCTCCCTAGTGCTCACAAAGATCTTGGATGCTCTCCCAGTTTATAAACTAAAATCCTCGGGTCTCTTCTCCTGATTCCTAACAAAAGCCAAACTCTGAAGTTTGAAGTATGCTAACTTGCGCTACGTGAATATTTATATCCATTAAAGGACCAACAAATTATTGTTAAAACAGGATAAATAGATCAAACAATCTAGCTTGCAGCCGACTAAATCATGAACAAAGAACATATAAACCAGAACCAAATTACAGACCCTTATTAACTGTTATGCTCAAGCTTTTTTAAAGCTTTTTCATGGGCCAATGGTAAATCTGGAATGCCTAAATAATTTAGCTTAGCTTATTGTTTTGTTACTCGACAATTGATTGTTGACATAATTATAATCCATGGAGATAAATATAATATATTGCTCGGTCTATCGACAAACACATGGACCATAACTTTAAATTACGACATGAACCATGTTCTTAAAACATGGGGGATAACTTGTAAAATATTGTAAGTTCAAAGTTGTATAAGCTGTAACTTTGTAACTTCTTAAATTAAATTAGACGACGTGTCATGTATTTTCTCCAAAACTTCAAAGTAAATTGGTATAATGAGTACATGATATGGCCCATGGGCCATGGTCCCATGGAGCTAGGGCTTTTTTCAGTGTTAAAACTTAAGACGGGCGTCAATTGGAAATTGCAGCCATTTCAAATACTAATAAGCCCGAAAATATAATTTTCAATTATCTGAGATTTTCAATCGTGTACACAGGCCAGATATATTCTTGTATTATTATACAATGAAATGAGGCATAAGTCATAATAATCACTAAGTTAGCTTTTCCTATAGCTAGATAAATGTGTACTTAAAGCCTGTATCGTTGCGAGTTGACGATGATTGTAAAATCGTGTTATAATAACTTATAGCTAGATAAATAACTACAGACGGGCCGATTGAATGCCAAAAACGTATACAAGTAACAAGATACTGAATAGTTCTAGGCGGCCCCTGGCCCATAAGTTTTATGGTGGATCATGATAATCGGCAGTGACACCCAATTGAATTTTCAGGCTAATTATATAATATTTAGTTCTAGTCATTTGGTGATCGATTATAATTTATATGACGTTTAATTTACAGCTTATATAACTTAACAGCTACAGTATTAATTATATTATAATTAGTCACGAATCACAAGAGTAACTAGCTGATATATAATCTGGGCCAATAAATAATATACAGCTGCGTGTTCATGACTCGTCATGAAGGAGTAATATCTAATTAATATTACTGCCATGCAATTGCGGTCAAGTCCCAATATTAGAGTGTCCCAGCAAATTTAAAAATTGTCCCATCATTTGAATGCCGAAATATGCAGCTATATGCAATTATGTTTGCCAATTTGGGTATATTCCCCTATTAGGATATTTTGGTCTCTAAACTTTTTCATTTACTAAGCGTAGAATTTTGACTTCCTGACATCTCGTTATTAGCCAATTTTTTTGGAGGAAAAAACTTTTAATTTGAAGCAAACCTAGTTCTTAAATCCTCTCCATGCCATAATTGATGTTAATTGGCCCATTAAATTCCTTAAAATTCAATTTTACATTAAAAATCTTGAAAAAATGACTACAAATTACCTTATTGGGAAGATTTTGTTGCATTTAGCTGCATATTTCGGCACTAAAATGGTGGGACAATTTCTAAATTTGCTGGGATGCGAACCAGATTCCCTCTTGACTGTTGACACCTGAGTCCTGACTCCTCTGCAGTGTAAAATAATTCTCTGTTTGGCATTTGAGAATTTGTGTTGATGTGAAGGAATTTGAAGAGTTAAACAGTCTTACTTCAGAGTCAAACTTCACACAAGTATCGTCCAGGGTCATCCAACGAGTCAGATCAACATCCAAGAATATTAAATAAGGAGAAGAAGGAAACATCATACTGTAAATAGACTTCCACAGCTACAGTGTGCCTCTGTTCATACTTGCCATTTTTATTTGTCCCATATTGCAAGTTGAGTTGGAACGTGAGTTATGGGTCATGACTCATGAGCCCATGGCCTCACCATCCTCATCGTCTAGTGTTTAGTATATATGTTACCCAATATCCTACTGGATATCCTGGATATCAGGGGAATAGAGGTCATCGGATATAGGATACACTTGTAGTTCCAAGTGATTATGAGACTGATATTGCTCTAAAAAGAGAAAATCGGAAACTGTCAAAAGAGTATCCTAATTATCTTGAGATTTACAGAGAATTGAATCCTGAAAGGAGAAAAATATTTCTTCAAGAAAAGTGCAAAAAAGTGAAAAATTGTGTCCAACAATCAAGCTGACGTACTACATGAGATTTCAAATGGAAAATTACCTTAAGCAAACTGGTACAAGTGACAAATAATTGACAAGGTCTACAGAGATTAACTGATTTGTGTTCCTTAGTTTATATCCATTATTATATATGTTACTGGGACAAGAAGAACAAATAAATTGAAAAACTGGTGATTCAACGAATTCAATTTATTCTTTAATCCTCATGTGAATAAAAACTACCAAAACAAAGGAAACACTAACAGGATATCACTTACTGCCACAATCAAAGCATTGACAGCTAAGAATGCCGGGAATTTATCCAAATGTGAAAAGTCTTCAACTAACGAATAGGGAGATCATGAGGGCTAATCACGAAGCAGTAATGTTTAAATATAAGCAACTGAAAGTGGACTATTTTAGTCAATCATAGCCGTCCGTTCTAACTTCTAAAGTTAACCCTCCTCGGAGGATAAGACCAAGAACTGTCGTACGATCCAAACAGCTATTGTAATTTGTATCTGAAGTAGTACTTGATCTTCAACTTAAACATCTTAAATTAACTTGCAGCACTTTTTTTTTGAAGAAGTGTAGTTCAAGAGTCAAGACTCAAGACTCAAGTACAACAGAATACGATGGAAAGTTGGAAACTATAAAAATAATGAGCTGATAAGCGCACTTCTGCATATATACTGACCATTCTCTACGTAGAGTCTATTCTAGTCTCCCAGGCTCCAGATTTTGCGTATTGAGTTCTAACATCTACTTTATTATTATCGAACTGTAACTGCAAGCTTTAACTTGTGAAAATTTGACCTGGTTCAATTATACTCAAAATTAATATGTTCAATTAATTAACACATGATTATAATATATGGCTGCTGCCTGCTGGCATATGTAAGTTTATTGCATTCAAGTTTATGTATTTGAACTTTAAGACCAATCAGACATGCCTTCAACCTTAGCGCCGTACTTCAATCAAAAGCGTACTCCACATATAATTTGTTTTGAAGGTAAGCTTTTTTAAGAATCAAGGTACTGCTTTCGAATCTTTATTATCCAACATACAGTTCACTTTGGATTGGTTGACTAGGAGCGTGAGTGATAATTAGTATCGAAAACAGCAGGCTGCCATATTTGGACACACAAATTAAAATGTTAGCTGGATCCTACCCAACCAATTGGGAATAGCGCCTAAATATTTTCAAGAATCAAGACTCAAGAGTATGGTCAAAGGGCGGATTACAAAAAATCAAACTAAACATATATTAATAATTGTCAGTAGCAATGAACAACTAACAACACAACACAAAATAAAAAAAAATCAACTCAGAAGTCTTATTGATAAGTCATTCGATTGATAAGAACTATTTCTTCTGAAATTAATCAAATTTATTTTTTCAATCGAATATAATGAATCGTCATTGTAACAAAACGAAACACTTCGCTTCTCACCATTGTAAACGTTCTCAGTTTCATTATTATTATGAATTGAATTGGATATTGATTTAATCTCATTGAAAAATTTGTTAATCGAGTTCTCTTGTCGATTGAAAAAATCTAGATTGAACCCATCACCAATTCTGATATAATCTAATCCAAATATTGAAATCTTATTAATCTTTTCATTGATTCTTGATGACGACAATTTAGATTTCAACACAAAATCAACAATGTACCCATTATGATCATCAACTTCACGATCAACTAAAATCTTCGGTAATTTAGGGTAATTCCATAAATTAAACCCTTTGTAATCCTCAATTAAATACTTAACACTATTCTGTAAAGCGTTTAATTCTCTGATGATGATATAGTTCAAATTATATTTCAATTCAATATCTGTCACCTCTTTCTCGAATCCTTGAAACAAATTGTGAAGATCGAATTCAAATAAAGGATCCAAATCATGCTCATCATCAATAAGAGCATCTTCATCGTCATCAAACTGATTTTCAATATCATTCAGAGGGAAAATGTTATCCAAATCAGAAACTGTGATTGAAAATTGCTTTAATCTTTCACTCTCAAATGATTCTTCAAGTAAATTTAACTGAAATGCATTCAAATTTGGGAAATCTAAGAACAAGTATAATCCATTAATTAAAGCATTTGAGACAATTAATTGAACTATTGACATGATTCTAACATTATTGTTATTATACATGAAATCCTCTTCATTATGATTAACCAAGTGATACTTGATACTCAAATCATTAAGCTTGGACGCTGACTTAAATTGACTTTCCAATTCCATAATCATTGAAGATAAATCAAATAAAACTGTTTCTTGAGTTAAATCATCATCGATATCAATTTGGAATAGATTAATCGATGGCTCAATGAAAGTTAATTGTAATTTAATCAACTTACTAAGGTCAATAACATTGAATATATCAGTGATAAGATCTTCTTGAAAATTCAAAATTGATATACCGCCTCCTAATAATGGAAATGATAATTCCGTTAAATTCAACAAAATATTATTCTCGTTAAAAATTTTAATCAATTTGTATAAGTTTTCATAGTTTTCTAAAACCAAGTTTTTTTCATTCAAAATAATCTGCAACTTTTCGATATTTGTGAGAGATTTGATATTATGACTTATGAATGATTCATTAAAATCATCTAAATCAATAGTAACCTCACTGATTTGTCTTTCTAGGACTCCATTAACAGATCTATTAATTGACAAATTGACTGCTTTCGAGTTCAAGAATGATAACTCTTTTGGAAATCTTAGAATCTTGAGATTATCACAATTCTCAACACATTCTTTGAAGAATTCTAATTCAAACTTGCTTAATTTAGTTGAGTTAAGTAAACTGAAGTCCATTTCTCTGATATATTTATTATACTTGTTCAAAGATAAAGTTTTCAAAAAGCAACTGATGTTATCATTATTGATGACTTTAACGGAATCTAAAGTATTCTCAAATTTACTTTTAATCAAATTTGATTTAGCGAATGGTAAGAGAACAACTTTGTTATATAAATTTGGAATGATAAGATTATATGATTCGGCCGAAATGGATGATAAGTTGATCAAATCTTTTAATGATAAAAATTCAAAAATTCTGAAATGTATTTGAACTGGTAAATTTTCATAGGAACTCATAATGTTTTAGATGGGGAGTATACTTTTTTTTTTTGATTTTTTAGTTGATTTATATTATTTGATATTGTTTTTGATATTATAGCTTGAGTATAATCTTGATATAAATTAAGGAGACTATACTGGACGTATCGTTTTTTTTTTATATTAGTGTTTTATAGTTTTTTTTATTAGATAAGAAAATATTAATTGATATTGCACGGTGGACAATAATAGCGGGTGTCAATAAATTCTTAAATTGATGATAATGTAGTGGATAAATTTAAACAGAGAGCTTGAGAGCATTTGCCGCTTTAAAAAACCAGTTTTTGCTTTACTTTAGATTTGACTTTTTCTTTAGGGAATCAGTTCTGTATACTATGGTTTGAGGAAAACTAACAATAGTAAATGATTCTGAAGTGAATTTGTAATTGATTTGGACTTTTCTAGAAGACTTTTGAGGACTTTTAGCAGAGAGTTTTTGATATTTTGAATGTTTTTAAGAGAAGAAAATAAAATCAAATTCGAAATCGATTTTAGCTTTAAAATTAGCCGCTGTTGAATTATCGCAATAAATTGCAAATTGCGATAAGAGCGGAACGAATCAGGACAAGTGCTTCAAACCGGATTATATCCTCTCGATATCGCGAGTCGCAGCAGAATCGCAGATATATAATTATGTCAAACTCGCCCTGTTGTTTTTGGTGATTAGAGATGAAAGTTGTCCAATTTGTGAAGAAGAAAGAGCCCAGACAATGGAACGGGTAGATATATCATATCACTTAGAAGCGATGAACCCAAATACTATCACAGTCTATTGATTAGTTTATCATGACTAACACTATAGTCTATCAGCTTGTACACCGGTGACCGGATGGACTGACAACTGAAAGTTTGCAGCATCGACGAAGCTAGAGTTGAACGGTATTATATCGAGATTCAAGACAATTAACAGCTGAAAGAAACTTGCAGAATCTCGTGAGTTTATAATACATTAAATGGCATATGGACCATCAATATGTGTCTTCTATTGCTTAATACACCTTTAAGGTCAGGGAGTGAGCTGAATATTCTTTGATAGCTGGTGACCACTGCAGACGACCATATAATTAACAAGCTGCCACATTTTAAAATTACAATTAATCGACGTACGCCTGGTGAAGATAATTACTAGATCGCGATATATATATCTCCTCGCTGCTCAGCTATATTTTTTTCCATAGAGCGGTAATCTGCACGTGACGTTATCAGAACTCATATTTAAATCACGATAATTCCTAAAATTTAAAATATTTATATCACTGAATGGAGGAAGAAAACTATGGTGCAACCAGTTGCTTTGAATGAGTTACCAATTGAGATACTTATCACAATTGTATCAATATTGGATTATCCAGACCACAACACACTTAAAAATTTGAACAAGTTCTGGTATGAGTTGATTACAGCGAATTATAATTATATCAAATTCATCAAGTTTCAACAACATTCTCAAAAGATGAATAACTGGTTCAAATTTGACTTGAAACCAGATCTCAAGGAGATATACGAATTGAATTATTTCAAAACATTAAATCACCAGCCAATTATCAATAATCAGTCTGAAATGTACAACAATTATAATTATATTTACGGATTGAATCTCAAGCAATTTAATTTGGTAATGATTGTTTCTAAACTTATCGTTTCAGATAGGTTAAAGAAGAAACTTAATCAAAAACCAGATATAAATGAATTGATAACTAGGCAAATATTGAAATTACCTCTTGGCTACCATCTTAGAGAAGGTTACTATAATGATTTTACACCTCCCAAATTGCTGGTTAAAATAATTCAAATTCAAAGAAAATTAATCTTTAGCGAGTTTGTTGATTCTTGGATAGAGAAATTTAGAAAGTTTAGAAAAGTTGAAAGAGTTGAAGGTATAAAAAATTTGATTAGGTTGTATGAGAGTTTGTGACGGGAAGGAATGAAGGTAAATTGGTGGGGTTTAATCTTATGATACGAGGATACGGGTTTGTATAGGAATGTAATGTTTGTTTTTTTATAGTATATAATTTTCGGTGACAAACGTAATGAGAACTCCGAGGTAAACTACAATTCATTGAATGAAGCCTTTATATTCGGCTTCAACCATTATACACCTTAATATTCCCATACAAACCTATTGTCATCTTCAACACATCCGATTGGAGATTTAACAACTAGCTCATATGCACACTTTTCAGGTTCGCTAACACTCAAGATTTGGTTCTCTGAGCCACATATAATTTCCACTCTTCCACTTCGATGAGGTCCATTCCAACATTTGGAACCGTTTTCGAATAAAAGTATCATATCAGATGAATCTTCTTTGTCTTTCCTTGAGAACGTTTGCTTCCCAATTAAGACATCACCTTGATATAAGCCACCTCCGAAACACAATCTATAGTTATACTCACCTAACTTGTTCGTGATGCATGTATCCACTAATGCTCTCAATATATCTCGAGGACCATAATCATGTGAAAGATCAGTTAATATATCATTCGATTCTTTTTTCAATGATTTGATACGATTTTCATTCTTGTTTCCCAATTCAATTGAGTTATCCTCGATTTCGTTCTTCACGATTGCTGTTTCTGGGGGAGGTAAACCGAGGAATGAATTAATAAGGGATTGATAGTATTGGTGAATCAACTCACCTATTGTTGGAGTACTAATATTGAATTTTTTGATTATTGAGATGATTGAACTAGTTTCAAATGTTTCAGATTCTGGAACAGCTTCTTTGTTTGATAAGAAGTCTCTGAATGATGAAACCGACTGTTTAACCGCCAAGTCATTAAAATTTGGATTATAGTCATCCATTAGATTGGATAAGATTGATTCCAATTTTTCAATTTGTTGACATTGTTGTGCAATTATCTTTTCCTTCGCAGTGAGAGATTTCTCTAATGTAGATAAATGAGGAGCCAATTGATCAAGAAGAATACTATTGAATGTATTTTTCTCAACTTTTTGAACTTCTTTATTCAAGGACAAGATCTCTTCTTCGAATAAATTGAACGAGTGGATCAAATCCTTCCTCTTCTTATCAGCTTTGGCAATTAATTTCTCTTTCTCTTTTAACCCAATTCTGATATTCTCTTTGTAATCATGTAATGCAGCCTGGTACAATGTCGAGATTTCATTACACTTGTCAGGACAAACCAATTCATCAGAGCCATCGCAGCATAAATCATAATCACACACACCATCACCCACTTTGAAATGGTCTATATAAGATGGAATATGGCCTTTGTTGTTACAGTAGAATTGAGAGTACTGGAAGGGGCAAGCATTGGTAGATGGCTCATCGGAACCATCTGGACAATCACAGTAGTTGTCGTTTACCTGTTCATGGGAAAGAACGATCTGTGGATCTGACAAGCAAGCCCAATTGTTGTTGCTGTCTGGCTTGTACAAGTGCTGTTTATCTGGATGGACACCTAGTATACCCGCCGCCACAGCAGCAATTGCGCTGAACAATAACAAGCTCTTCATGATGCTGTGCCTTGAATATGGTGTATCAATAGATCTGTATCAGCTTTAAAGGCGTTTTTTCAGACTGAAATATGTGGAAGCTGCGATTACGTAATTAATTAGAATTTATTTTTTCCGGATTTAAATTTTTTTTGTAATTTTTTATAATTTTTTATGGTTTTGAAAATTCATTAACAGAAGAGAAAATATCTCTTCTTTTAGCACAAAGATAGTTACTTTCCCCCATTTCCAGTTTCACGATACACTATATTCACTCCAGGATATCAATATGTTTCCATATTGATACCAGCAGTCCACTAACTACATTACGTCTCTCTTATTTATTTATCCGTAAATAAATAACACAACAATCTTATTAAACATGGGTAAAAGTCCAAGAAAATCAGCTAAATCAATAAAGTCACACAAGTCAAGCAAATCAAACAAGTCACATAAATCACACAACTCGAGCTCCTCAAAGTCAATAAAAAACTATAAAAACTATGCTAAAAAGAAGATTGGGAAATCAATCTCATCAAAATATATAACGAAGAACTTGAATAATGACGACTCAGATTCTTCTCTAACTAATCTAAGTGAAGATGAGAGCGACGATGGTGATGAACATGACGAGCATGAATCCAATTTCTACTCTGCCCCTGTCTTCAGTGACACTTCAGATGACTCAGATAAGAATATATTCAATGATTCTTCAGATGAAAGTTCAGATGTATCGTCTTCAGATGACGATGATGTTGATTTTGTTAAGTTAACCAATCAAAGGAAAATAGAAATGAAAGAAAAAGCCAAAGCTGCCAAATCAATCAAATCAACAAAATCAACAAAGTCAACGAAAAGAAAATTCTCAAATAAGATAACTGATACTATAAGTAATACTATATCCAATAATTTAAGTGAAATAAATAATGAATTACCTGATATTAATTTCACATTTGAATTTGAAGAACCAATCCAATCAGACGAAGATATTGGTGAAGAGATTATCAGCTACAACGAGAACATTAATACTAATACAGATTTCAATAACATCGATGACACCATCACAGTTCCCAAAATTCATTCTGATGACGAATCTATAAATTTTCAAGAAAACGATTCTGATAACGAATCAATAAACGAGAATGATTTAATTGCAACTTTACAAAATGATAATGATTTCACTCAGTTACAACTGGAAAGTGAAGATTATGATGACGATTTGCTACGTGAAGAAGAGGATGCATTATTATATGATTTGAAATATGAGTATGGGAAATACAATAATAGCGATGATTTCTTCATGTCAAACGGCTCAGGTTCTGTTGCTGCTTCTTCAACAGCCAATGTTCCAGCTAATGCAACTACAACAGCTATACTCGATAATATAAATGAAAACCATTCCGATCTCTTACAATATATCAGTGACAATAACTCAAATTATGATTTTGAAGATGAAAGTGATTTCCAAATCCCATTTGAAGAATCCCCCGTGGTTGAATCCGATAGTGAATCAGATTCTTATCTCTGGAATTATTTCTTGAGTGATGGTAATGACTCAAATGGGTCTCAAAGTGATGGAAACGCAAATATGGATTCAGATACTGGTGATTCGACAGATGAAGATTTATCATTACCTAAATCTCAAATAGGTTCAAATGCTCAAGAGATCTTATCTTCGTCAAACTTAACTGCTCGTCCTCCAATGTTAGGTACATGGACGACTCATAAATACAAACCATTTTCTATCATTGATGGATTATCAACAAATTCAATCTTGAATGAAGCTCCGCCTGCTCCTGTCGTTCTAGGTATGGTACATGATGAGCCAATGGGTATTGATGAGTTGCTAAACATTTCCGAATTGGAAGATGATTTCTTTGATGATAGTTTATGGGATAAGATTGAAGAAAAAAGCTATAATCTTAGTGCTTTTAGAAATAAAGGTTTAGTCAATCATGAAAATGAATTCTTGAATATTAAGAAAAATTATGGAGTCAGAAGAAAGAGTAAATCCAAAAAAAAATCCAAGAAAAATAAGAATAAAAATCCAATGAACAATCCAGCTATTATGAAAGCACCAAAGGAGAAAATCGATAAACTTGGAATGACAAAAAATCCAAAAGATATAAAAGACTACATAAAATTAAGAAGGAAGAATAGTATTGAAGAATCAACAAGAGAAGGATTGGTCTTAACCAAATCTGGATTATTCAATGAGATTGATTTAGCTAATGTTGAACAAGTATTAGCTGACATTGACAATAATGATGATTTATTGAATTTGTTCAAAGGTTTGAACTGATACAGTCATCATGTAGTCTTTTATGTATTATGCTGGTTTTCGTGAGTTTCTAACAAAAGTAATTTTATGTTATTATAATGGTTCTTCAAATTGATTTATATGGTTTTTCTGTTCTATTTTTTATTATTTTTCTTACTATTTTCTTCTTTCTGATTGGGTTTTGTTTCATACTGTCCTTTTCTTTGGTATTTCCTTTTTATATTTATTTTGGCTATTGGTGGAATTTGAGATTTGCATTTTTTACTACAAATTAATAAAAAATTATTACATAAAATGATACTAAACTAAACTAGTTAATTTAATACTTAAATCCAACTGTTCCTTGACTGTCTTGGAAAGATATTCAATCATAATAGTATCTTGGATATGATTGTTGAAATAAGTCACTAATTCATCCTTGTCAATTGAATTTGGTTTATCAACCAAATTGTTGATTAAGAATTTTAATATTTCTTCATTTGGTTCAACTTCGTTGTTGAGAACTTGATTAATATATTTACTTAAACCATCAATCAAATCATTCACTTTATTCAATTGTTCATCTAAGTTCTTCAATTCGGTTGATTGGCCTGTAGGCAATTCAAACCTTCTATCATTTTCAGCGGCTTGGTAGATTGAATTCAATGCAATTTTTTCATTTGTAGAGTATGTTATCTTATTTGGGATAGGTGTGAAAAGGTATGAACCAGATTTTTCGAAATTTCCGATATTAATTGAGCCAATTTGAGATCCAACATATGTGTTAAATTTTGGTAAAGTGACTTCACCAGCATCGTTGGTGGTTTCAACTGTCAAGTGGATAGCTGGATGTGGGTATGAACGGTCTGGACTTCCTGAATAGAAATCATGCACTAATCCAGTAAATGTATCAATTTTGCTGTTACTGGAAAACCAACCTATAACTGAGTCCTTTGGATTTGTACGTTTATATATTTGTAATAATGATTTATGGTGGTATTCTTCAATGGAGACTTCAAAGTTTTCTTCATGATGTGGAACTAAATAAGCACCTTTCACTTCAATTTCTGATCCATCATCTGATCTGTTTCCGACCAAAGTTCCAATAACTCTCTTGGATAATGTTGATTTTTGGATGATTTCTAGTATTTGGAAAAGCGCGGGAGATTGGATGGTGATGGAGATCGGAGAGGTGGACAACCCGGTGACAGGAGCAGCCAAGCTTGGTTTCACAAGATGCAAGAAATTTGTTTCTGACATTTGATTTCTTGATGGCGAATTTATGTGGTTTTGGTGCGTTTCAATCTGATTTTTATCAACTTTTTTGCCAAATTTTCACCCATTTTTGAAGTTTTTGAAGGTGGAAAACCGGGTAAAAAATAATCCTAAAATATAGACTGCCTAATCGAGAAACGAGAAACATTTGTCTTTCATTCGAAAACCAATTTCGGTTTATCACCGAGTCTCGGAGCTCGAAAAGATGGAAGTGAAGAAAAACATAGCAGAACAACATAAGTATTAAGAAGGATATTAGAGATTATAGAACGCAAAACAGGAAACACGGAACACGAAAGATGATGCAGACAACCATCAATAGATCGATATCACGAAGAGTGTACTCCACTGCTACACAGATGCCCAGATCAAGTCGCTTGCTCAAAAGAAGCTTGTATATCGCAGGTTTTGGTGTTTCCACCTACTTCATCGACCAGTACTACTTTGCCTCAGTGGGGACCAGAACTGTGAGAGCCATCTATGCTTTACTGTCCATCGCAATCAACTATAAGCTCAAGTTTGACATGTCGCATCCTGACCGGGTCCAACAACTCCATGAGGATTCTGCAGATAAATTGTTTAATATGTTGACAGCTAATAAAGGTCTTTATATAAAAGTTGGTCAGGCAATAGCTGTCCAAGCTGTGATCTTCCCTCCTGTTTTCCAAAACAAATTCTCCATGTTGTTTGATAATGCTCCCATTGATTCATGGACCGAGATTGATCATATGTTGAGAAATGAATTAGGTAAAGATTACGAATCAAAGTATTTCTCAAAGATTGAAAGAAACCCAATCGCCAGTGCATCGATTGCTCAAGTTCACAAGGGTTATTTGAAGAATGGTGATGCTGTGGCTATCAAGGTGCAACATCCATATATATCAAAGCAAGTGGACATTGATCTTTTCACCTATAGAAAGACAATGGATTTATACGGATATGTCTTTGATTTACCATTATCTTTCACTACCAATTATATCTCCACTCAATTGATTAAAGAAACAGATTTCATGAATGATTTCAAAAATGCTAATCAATTGAAGCAATTGAATGAAACTTTACCCCATTCAGATGATATTTATATCCCTATCACTTATAGCGAGTTGAGTACATCCAAAGTATTAATTGCTGAATGGATTGATGGTGTATCCTTAGTCGATAAAGAGAAATTGATTGCAAACAATTACAACTTGAAAACTATCATGAACCAATTTATCAATGTATTCAGTGCTCAAATCTTCAGATTTGGTGTTGTTCATAGTGACCCACATCCAGGAAACATGTTGGCTAGATTCCATCCATTAACAGGTAAACAACAACTAGTTATATTAGATCATGGGTTGTATATTCATTATGACGATGATTTCCGTGAACAATATTGCAATCTATGGAAATCGTTGTTTGAATTGAATACAAATGAAATTAGAGAAATTGGTAAGAGTTGGGGCATTGATTCAATTGATCTTTTTGCCACTGTCGTACAATTGAAACCATACAAGAACACTGAAACTAAAACTGAGACGAGTGAAAAGAACCAAAAAGAGATGCTTGATTCAATGAAAGATTTCTTGAATGATAGTGACAAATTCCCATTGGAGTTGATTTTCCTAGGAAGAACGATGAGAATGATTCAATCTTTGAATCAGAAATTTGGCTCACCTGTAAATAGAATCAGTATCTTTACAAAAGAAGCTATTGCAAATTTCGCCAAATTGAAAGATGCTGAATACTCACATTCAAATAAATCGCTTTTCTTCAAGACCAATTCTCGTTTCCAGAATGTGATGAGATATTTCATAGCTAAGATATTACTTGGTGTTAATAACATTGTTTTCACATTTATCAGATTAAAACAAAAATTATGGAGTAATCAAGGGTTCGAAGATTATCTTGAAAAATATATGATCAGTACGGCAAAAGATTATGGGATTGAAATCGAAGAAGGCGCTTTCTTTGAAGGTTAGGCATGTTTATATGAGTTTTATGAGATACGTTTATTTTTATGTTCATGATTGTAAGTAGTATTAGAACAAAGCATACAAATTAAAAGACATATCAAATCATGACTGAATGTAAATTAAATAAAATACTAATACTTAGTCCATTTGAATACAGATTCATTAGGGTTAATCAACTCCCTTTCATTTTCAGTATAAATCATACCGTTATTGACAGCATCAGTATTCATGGCTTGCAAATAAAAGAAGAACTTATTATAATCAATATGTCCATCTTTGAAATTTTCCTTCGCCTCAGCAGCAACTCCAGATTTATCGATGAATTTTTCAGTTAGTTTAACGTTGTGATTCTCTTCATATTTTGCGGCAATTTTCTTTTGACTAAGAAGTTCAGAATAGATGCGAACTTTGTTTGGTACTTTTGAAAAATCTTTAGAGGTCGCAATAACAGCAACAGTTTTACCAACATCGATGACACTTGTAGCGCTGAACTTATCATTTGGATCTCCACGATACGTAACCACTTTTGAGTCTGTGTCAATACCAGCAATAGCCACGATTTCGTATAACCAAGAACCAAGAGCATAAAAAGATCCGTTGACAATATCAACAGTTTTGATACCGGCATCACGAACAGCTATTGAATGTACTTGTTTGATACCCATGAAACCAGGGAACATTGTGATCTTATCAAGGTCACTTCCAAATTCAGGAGGGATATATAACTTTGGGTGGGCCTTAATAACTGATTTCAAGAAATCATCTTGTAAATAGGGACCAGCGCCAGCTAAATTGATGATAACATCAACGTCTTTGAAACTTGCATCTAAAGATTCAGTTGAATTCGATTCAACGTATTTAATCTTATCATGAGACTTTTCGCCTGATTTGATTGAACGTGTGATGACTTTAATTGGGTATGAAATGTTGGACAGAAACTGTGATGAAGTTAATGCGTCGAGTGTTGGTTGAACCAACACCCCATGACCTCCGAAGATAGCAATTGTGTTTTTTGACATTTTCTGATAAATTAACTGACAGTTTTTGACTAATTGATTGACTTAGTAAACAAGTTGACCGAAAAACCACATTTCAAAAATGAATTATTACGCCATTTAAATAGAATTTGTAGAAGTTGCTTCAGTTGAATTTTCTCACTATAAAAATCATATAAAGCTTGTTTTCCAATATACACTTTTATCAATTTAGCGAATATTTCGGCCGATGTTTAAATAATAGGGTCCGATCGAGGATTGAGCGTCCTTGAATCCGTTATCCCCCTTGAATCCACTTTATATAGCGTCACACAGTCTATTTTTCTCGTTACCTGGTGCCATTAACACAACCTCTCAAGAACAAATCATATCATGACCTTGTAGTGTTTATAACATCGGTCATTTCGGTGAAATTTGGAAAGATGGTGAGAGCTCAGACAGGTGAGGATCGAGTACCTAGGAGGAGCATGCTACAGTTGTATGTAATAAACAGTCAAAGTAACCGTAATGCCCTTCTGCTATATAAAAATATGACATAATCAATTATATAATATATTTTTATGAGACCCTCCGCCTTATACGGGGGGTTGTAAGGTTATGAGAGGTCGTATATATATAGTTCCTATGGACATGGAGAGGCGGGTGACACAGAGGAAGGTTTAGAGTCGGAGACGCTTCAGACTGTGTCAAGTCAAGACTCAAGAGTAAGACCCATCAAAAGGTTCATAACCCCCTTGAGCGATGAGGTGAAACGGAGGGCGTTTCCGGGTAATTTTTCACTTTTAAATTTATTTCCAAAAAATTTTATGATTTTAAAACTGTGAAGAAAGTATCAAAAAGTTTAAAGGTGTAATCACAAAGCGGTAACAACATGAGCAATCCAGTCTCATTCAAAAATATAGACATCCACCCGTTCTATGTTGGAGGTGCCTCGGCCACGCTCTCCCAAGACGGCACGATCTTAGCTACTGCTGTGGAAGAAGATATCGTTATATCGAATTTATCTACAAATCAAGTCTTGCATAAGTTAGAAGGTGATGGAGAATTAATAACAGTTTTACAAATCACACCTAACGGGAAATACCTTGGAATTGTCTCTCAATCACAGCAATTAAGAATATTCAATATCGAAGCTGGAGAATTCATTAAAACTTTCAAATTAAGTTCTCCAATATATATATCTAGTTGTGATTCAACTTCAACTTTATTCTCATTTGGTGGGTCTGATGGGGTTATAACGATCTTTGATATTGAAAATGGGTTTGTTACACATAGTTTAAAAGGTCATGGTACTACTATATGTTCAATGGAATTCTATGGAGGTATAGGTGGATCAAATTGGAGATTAGTTAGTGGTGATATTCGTGGAAGCATCAAAGTATGGGACTTGGTTAAAAGAAAATTAATCAGAGGTATCGATGAACATAATAGTGCTGTCAGAGGTGTTGGGTTCAATCGTGAAGGTGACAATATGATTTCCGGTGGTCGTGATGAAATCTTCATCATATATGATTCAAAGTATAAAGTATTGAAAACTATTGTTGCCGGACATCAAATTGAAAATTGTGGATTTATAATGATTGATGATGTGGAATATATTTTTACCGCAGGTTCACAAAATGTGTTGAAAATTTGGGAAACTCTCAACTACAAAGTTATTGGTCAAAGTGAAACTTTGATTGAAACTAATGAAGAAATTATTATAATTGATGTTTTGGGTCAAGAATCTGGTAATTTAATATTGGTTTTAAGTGACCAAAGTCTTGTTGAATTGGATATGGAAAAATTTAGGACATCAATCAGCTCGGAAAACTCAGATGAATCAACAACCAAAATCGAAATTATAAAAAGGTATGCAGGTAATCATGGTATAATATCCGATATGAGATACATCGGTCCAGATTTCAACTTTTTAGGATTAGCTACAAACTCACCAAACTTGAGGATCGTTGATCCTTCCAAGCCAATGGAAATGAAACTCTTACAAGGTCATAAAGATTTATTAAATGCCATAGATGTTTCTTCATGTGGGAAATGGATCGCTACCGGGAGTAAAGACAATGAAGCTAGATTATGGAAATATGACGATGAAACAACAGAATGGTCTAATGTCGCTGTGCTCAAAGGTCATTCAGATTCAGTCAGTTGTGTTGTGTTACCAAAGACCCCGATTTCCAATTTCCCTAAGTTTTTAGTTACATGTTCAAATGATTTAACAATTAAAAAATGGAATATAACTAAAGACGTTTTAAAAAATTTCCAAAAAATCACAGTTTCAGAATATACAAGAAGAGCACATGATAAAGAAATTAATAGTATTGATATTTCGCCTAACGATGAAATGTTAGTTACCGGGTCCTTTGATAAGACATGCAAAGTATGGGATATCAATAGTGGTGATATCATCGGGATTTTAAAAGGGCACAAGAGAGGTGTATGGGATGTCAATTTCTGTAAGATTGATAAATTCATAATTAGTGGTAGTAGTGATAAGACAATCAAAGTGTGGTCTCTTAATGATTTTAGATGTGTCAAGACATTTGAAGGACATACAAACTCAATTCAAAGATGTAATTTCATTGGTACTGAAAATATTATATCTACTGGAGCTGATGGATTGATTAAGATATGGGATTTCAAGAGTAAGAATGAAAATGAGTGTATTCAAACATTAGATAATCATGACGATAAAATATGGGCATTTGATTTGAAAATTAGTGGGGACGAGTTCGTTAGTGCTGACGCTAATGGTAATATTACTATATGGATAAATAATAGTGATGAACTTCAAGTTCAACAGGAAATTGAGTACAAGATAAAATTTGAAGAAGAACAGAAATTAAGTAATTTGATGAATGAGAGTAATTGGAGAGAGGCATTTAAGTTAGCATTGAAGTTGAATCACTCTATGAAATTATATAATATCATAAAGTATTCAATCAAAGAGAAGAAGGACAAAGAATCCAAATTAGGAGATTTTGACTTTGAAGAGTTATTTGGATCATTAGATGATACGGAAATGATTAGATTGTTTGAAAAAATCAGAGACTGGAATATAAATAATAAATTCTTCAGTATTTCACAGATCTTGATAAGAGTTATAATTGAGCAAAATAGTGTTGATAAGTTGAGTGAGATCAAAGGGTTGGTTAAGATTATCGATAGTATCATTCCATATAGTGAAAGACATTTCAGTAGATTGGATGATATGGTAGAACAGGCTTCTTTGTTGGAGTACACTATCGAAGCCATGGAATAGGTTCTCTTTTGGCACAAATGTATATTAATGTGGATTAAAATTTGAAACTAGTTTGTAACTTGTAACTTGTAAGACTCAAGAGTCAAGAGTAAATACTAAAGTCACTGCAGTCAGCAACTATGTAATGAATCATGATTGCGAAGATCATTGAGGTCAGACCGTCAGGGTCCAGTCAGTGTGAAGATTCCAGAAACTGAAAATCACAAACAGAGGATACACAATCGCTTAATATTATACACATAAAATGGCACTTATTGCCCAATTAGGAATTAATATTTTGTGACCAAATTTACTGGGATTGCCACCGTCATCAGTCTCATAATTACACGTTTGAAACCGAATAACATACGATTACCGAATATCTCTCGAAAACCACCAAGTTGAGTATAAACTGGCCACGTGCTTAAATTATATTACCCCGTATCTCCTAGATCTGCACTGTTTAAAGTTCAGATAGCAAATAAATTCCGGGCTACCTTTCCCGGCTGCCAAATGACGTCAGAAATAATCTTTTGGCAGCAGGGAATTTGGCAGAACTTTTTAAAACTATTTAAGTAGAAGAGAAATAGCTCTTTTACGTAAAGTTAGTTTTCGAATTACATTATTTTATAATAAAGATATCTAGGAATTACAATTACACAAACATGGCAACAGAACACCAATCATATTTAAATAACGATGGTATAGATGAATTGAAACCAATGACAAGGAAACATAGGGTTTCATCCTTATCGCTTTCAGATTTGAATCAATGGCAAAATGGATTAACTTCACTCTCATCGCACCCTTCAAAACATTCAATGTCTAATCTTAATAAACAATCAAGTTTGGTGCAGTTGTCCAGAAATTCATCAGTGATAAAGAGACCGCACAAAAAAATCATAAATCATGAGCGTATTGGGTCATATGCATTTTGTTTTGATATCGATGGGGTTATCGTTAAAGGTCCGGATACTATTCCTGAAGCCGTAGAAGCCTTGAAATTATTAGATGGTAACAATGCTTATAATATCAAGATACCTTCAATTTTCGTTACTAATGGTGGTGGAAGATCTGAAAAACAAAGAGCAATTGAGTTGAGTGAAAAATTAAACTTGGCAGTCCATGAATCTCAAATCATACAAGGTCATACTCCAATGAGAGATTTAACTACGTTATACAAGAATGTCTTGGTTATTGGTGGTGTTGGTGATACTTGTCGTAAAGTTGCTCTTGATTATGGTTTCGAAAAAGTATTCATTCCATTAGATATCTTGAAATGGAATCCTTCTGTTTCGCCGTATCACACATTAACTCCAGAAGAAGAAGCTGTTACTATTGATTATGATTTCTCTACTATTGATATTGATGCTATTTTGGTTTTTGCAGATTCAAGAAATTGGGCTGTTGATCAGCAAATTATTTTGGAATTACTTTTATCTAAGAATGGTAGAATGGGTACTACTTCTAAATCATTCAGTGATGGTCCAAAATTATACTTTGCTCATTCTGACTTCATTTGGGCAACCAACTATAACTTGTCTAGGTATGGGATGGGTGCTTTACAAGTTTCCATTGCTGCATTATATAAAGAGCATACCGGTAAGGAATTGAAAGTGATTAGGTTTGGTAAACCTCAACGTGGAACATTTCATTATGCAAATAAAGTTTTGACACATTGGAGAAAATATTGTTTAGATGAACATATTGAAAAACTATCAATTAATGATGTGAGTGAATTAGGTGATTTTGAAATTGTCAGACAACACACAAAGAATTTTGAAGTTTTTGATTCTGAGTCCGAATCTGAATCTGAATATTCTGACGATGAAAGCCCAAAAGTTTTGGAAATTAACTCTAAGCCTTTGGTTACTAAGAAATCAACAATTGAAATTGAGATTCCTCCTGCTTCAACTGTTTATTTTGTTGGTGATACACCAGAATCAGATATAAGATTTGCAAATTCCCATGATGCCTCATGGCACTCAATCTTAGTCAAGACCGGTGTCTATCAAGAAGGTACCGTTCCTAAATATAAACCAAAATATTTATGTTCTAACGTGTTGGAAGCTGTGAAGTATGCCATTGAAAGAGAGCATGAATTAGAATTGAAGGAATGGAATGAGTCTGCTCATCACAGTGGGCCTGCTGCTTCAGGCACTGGAGTTGATAATATCAAAGAAGGTGTCGAAAAATTGAATATTAACGTTGACGATAAATCAGCAGTTAAGAAACAGCAAGAACAAAATGATCATGAAAGCTTGGAAATTCCTGTTGTTTTAACTGAGGAAATTGATAGAGTTAAGAATGTTCAAGTTTAGGTTGGATATATATTTATTGTGCAATAGATGGGTGATCGGAAATTATAGATATTCATTTTTTATCTATTTGTAGAACGGTATGCAGTATATATACGGTGCTCGCCTATTGAAACGGACAATAGACAAACTGCTCATATTAGCCGCATCCAAATCTAAATTCATACTAGACTCATGATCTTCAAATTATAGTTCTTGACTCTTGAGTCTTGACTTCAATGTTCAGGGTTCAATGCTCAGCTCTAGATCTGAGCATCTGGATTCTGAATCTGATCGATGATCGGGCACTAAAAATTTCACCTGCGATTAAGTTTATCTGTACATTTTGAAGCTTAAAGTAAAGAAGCTAAGGTATACAATTAGTTTATAGCATGCTATGATGTATATACTTTATTAATATATTTTAACAAAAAAAAGAAAAAAAAAGAAGTACACTATCGGCTCTATCATTTGTAGCATTCTCGGGCGGCGGGCCTCATTTATTCTGGATCACGATTCACAATTTACAACCTCACATTATTTCCCTCTGTGTACTAGAATCCACAGCTACTTTGTTTATATTCTTATGTACATTCAGTCACAGACTGTGTAGTTACTAGTTGGAACTTAGTTATACAACAATTTACGTTGTCGGAACTGGAAGTGGAACGGCTGCGACGTCACCGTTTCTTATAATCAAAACATGTAATGTAAGCCACAACTTTCAAGTTGTATACAACTTACAAGAGAGGTGTATTTTCTTGATACAAAATACAAAAAATACAAAGGCCATCAATCAAGAGTCAACTACTGAAGTCGCTGCCAATGTTTTCAAGTTTCAACTCTTCTACGAGATTGCTAGCAAAAATAGTAAACTTCAATTCAAAGTGACAATCGACTGAAAAGTTGTTTCCAGATAACGTTTTCCTTTACTCGATTAGTACGGAATTTAGATCTCTGCAGATTAGTTCGAGATAACGATTCGAGTTCGCAGCCATACATATCGATAAGAACACAAATCACTACAGTTTTACGGCCAACTACAACCTTCTACTCTGAGTGGGCCCTGGAAAACCTGCGGGTCCTGGGGGTCCTGTGGGGGTCCTCCAGATGGCAGAGAATCAGACACTCAGTGTAGGATCTACGAACTGGCAGCCAGTATAAATACAACGGCATTCCCATTTTGAAAAATTTGGTTTACATCAATAGAATAGATCGAATAGAATAGATCTACCAAATTTTCACTTTTCAACAAATTTAATATAGATAAATAATATTTCAAAGCTTGGAAAAAACTTAAAAGAGGAATTAATAATTCAAGATGATGTCCCTTAAATCCATACAATCGATACAAGTTGAAGAAAAACCATTCCAGCAAGAACAACTAGTGGAATCAGGCTCAGATATAGATAATCCGTACTATGAAAAACCAAGTTATGAAACAAAGAGAAGATTGAAACCAAGACATATTTCTCTTATAGCCATATCGGGGTCCATTGGAACTGCTCTTTTCGTCACTATCGGTGGTGGTTTGTCAGAAGCTGGGCCAGCTAACTTGTTTATGGGCATGACTTTCTGGTCATTTGTGCTTTGGTGTGTCAACTCATGTTGTGCCGAAATGGTTTGTTACTTACCTGTTGATTCTCCCTTCATTCAAATGGCTGGAAGAAATATCGATGAGGCTTTTGAAGTCACTGTGGCCTTTAATTTCTATCTTATGATGTTGATGTATGTTCCTTTTGAAATCACAGCTGTTAATGGGATGATCCATTTCTGGCGAGATGATTACTCTCCGGCTATTACTTTTTGTGTTCAAATCTTCATATATTCAGTCATAAATGTGTTTGCAGTAAAGATCTATGGTGAATCTGAGTTCTGGTTATCCATAGGTAAATTTATCTTAGCTATTGGTCTTTTATTTTTCACTCTTGTTACAATGTGTGGTGGGAATCCACACCACGATGCCTATGGTTTTCGCTACTGGAATAATCCAGGTGCCTTTGCTGAATACATGGCTTCGGGAACTCTTGGAAGATTTGAAGGATTTATAGCTGCTGTCTGTAAAGCATGTTTTATTGTCGTTGGTCCAGAATATCTCGGAATGGTTGCAGGTGAATGTCAAAATGCCAGAGTTGTGATGCCTAGAGCTTTCAAATCGATCATTTATAGATTAGTTGTCTTCTATGTGTTCGGTGCTATCGCTGTTGGTGTTCTTGTCGCATACACGGACCCAGGTTTATCTCAAAGTGGATCCGTTGCCTCGCCATACATCATCGCAATGGAAAACTTAGGTATTAAAGGTTTACCACATTTAGTTAATGCTTTGATTATTACATCTGCTTTTAGTGCAGGTAACTCGTACGTCTACTGTGGTTCAAGAATCTTATACGCATTATCCAAGAGAGGATTTTTCTTCAAACAATTCCAATATACTACAAAAGCTGGTGTCCCGCTTTATTGCGTTGGTGTTAGTATTGCATTTTCTTTCTTATCTTTATTACAATTAGGTTCCGGTTCAGGTACTGTTTTAAATTGGTTGGTTAATATCTGTACAGGTGCCCAAGTTCTTAACTATTCATTTATGTGTATCACATACTTAGGTTTCTACAGAGCTTGCAAAGCTCAAGGTATTGATAGAGAAAATTTACCATTCAGATCATGGTATCAACCATATAATGCCATATTTGGCTTGGCTATGACTATCACGATGGTTGGTATGATTGGGTATGCTACTTTCTTACCTGGTGAATGGAGTGTCTCCAACTTTATCATATACTATGTGATGGTATTCATTGACATTGCAGTTTTCTTAGGATGGAAGATAATCAAAAGAACTAAATTTAGAAAACCAGAGGATGTTGATTTAACTTCTGGATTGAAGGAAATTGAAGAACATCAAGTTGATTATTATGCAAAATTGAATTCAGGTGAGATTAATAAAGGAAATTGGTTTGCTAGATTTTTAGATTGTATACTTTGAGATAAGTTACTCTGGTCATTTTTTTGTGATTAAATGTTTGGTTTGTTTTAATTGCTTTGTTTTCAAAGACGTAGCTGCACCCGCGATATATGACTTGGTAATTCATGAAAATTACTCTGCAGCATAGATCTATAATATATAGTAAATACAAAAATATTAATTATATATATAATATGGCATAAAAGTATTATATATTTTTTTAGGCGTTCATTAAATTATAATTGTATATAAATTTAAATTATATATATATTTATTAATAATAGATATTACAGCTGCTAGTATATATTAAATAATAATATAATATGATTGAGGCGCCAAATAGCTGTTGTAAGTGAATGCAGCCGGATGGCTGAAGTGCCTATACACTGTCAACGTGTATAGCTGTAACATCTATTCTCTAAATACCAAATATCCATCGGGGAATCCTCTGCTATAAATACTCGACACTCTGGTCCATCGGCCACAACCATATAACCAGAGATACGGTTGTACGATCCAACATAACAATATAGCTAGGCTAGATAAGTCACAGTGTCCACTGTAGTCTGTCATAGTCTATAGAGCGCAGTTTAAATAGCCGGCTATATATGCATGCGCACTACTTGATCACTAGTTCACGAATCACGATTCACAACGTTCATTTCAATATACCAAATACCAATTACAATGTTACTTACTTGGATGCATGGATTCCATTCTCCAACTTGTGCGCTAGATATAAATCTTTACACAACTTAATTAATTTTTAAGTCTTGTCTATACTCCGGGTGCAACACATGCGGCTTAAATGGAAATTAACTTTATATGAAGCTGTTGCTTCGTATGATTCAGGACCTGAATCATATAAAACCTAGGTCTCAAAATATTTAACGCCTGAAGGATAATTGATGCCGAAAAAAGTCCAAGATTCCGAGATGATAAACGCCCAATCTGACCTGACTAACTTGATTATTTAATTTTTGGCATAGTAATACAGCTAACTATTGAGATTTTCATCAAAGTTAAATTTAAGAGTTAGAATTAAAGTTAAAGTGGTTGCAAATTCAATAAAAATGAGTGGCATTCAAAACCTAGAATTTCAGTGCGACATCCAGAACTACCGTCGGATATTAAACAATGGATGGCAAAGTGTTTACTTCGAGTTGCACAATATATAAAACTAGATATGATGTGGGTTACTGTGTATATAATATTATTGATCTCCTTATAATATTTATATTCTCTCAGACTTCTAAATTCCTGAATATATCCGATAAACTGTATATATAATATGTATTTATTGATCAACGGCCGGTAAACGTCCAGCTTTTAGATAATTATTGAGCTAGCTGGAATTGAATATTTTACTTCATATCAAAATATTCACACTTTGTTTTGTGTTCAATCTCTTGCTCTTAAATAATTCCTTACACAATATTGATTTTCCTAGCAACTAATAACTTCAATGACCTATACGTATATTGTTAATTTATTATCCGTAAAATTTTCACCATTACTTAATCCACGCAATTACCAATTGCCCCAGCTTGATCGAAAAGCTATAGTTGCCTGCGGTTAACATCCACCGGAGCTTGTGTGCATATATATATATATATAGTAACCTAGTGTAGGATATATAAATTATCTGGATATATTTGCATATATATTCTTGAGTATATTAATTAGCACAATATATATCGACTTCATATAAATATATTTAGATCATCATTATCAAATATATATTATGCCTATGCTTGGGACATGAGTTTTAATTTGTTAAAACCAATTACGTGGTGTCCATATAATGGCATGAGTATATATATATGATTATGATTGATATATTCTTATCTCAATTAATTATATTCAATTTAAGACGTTACGTACAGGCCTGTTCGAAGATTGCCAGCTGATTACTTTTAATTGCGAATTAGAATTTACCAGATTATATATGTATATGGTGGCTGGAAAGCTGCGACTAGTCATATAAAGATTCTACAGCTCTGCAATGTTAATTAGCAGTAATTAGTTGCAACTTGCAATTCACATCTTGCTCTAAATTTAAAATAGTGGATCGTAGATCGTGACTCTTGAACGCATTTCGAAAACTTGTTTAAGCTGGCGAATGTTTATAAGCGAATATTAATATTATATAGCTGCAAAATCACTGATCCATATAATGATTTATCCTTCATGGAATAGGAATTTTGATTCTGGATTCGAGCTTTATGTATAATTGAACGAGCTGGTCCAATTCAAGTGTGTATATAATATTCAAATTACATTAGATCATTTGAAAAAAATACTGCAAATTCAGACAATATGGCGTATACTCGATTAGCTGAACGTATATATAGTGTGTTATAATAGTATATCCTTGAATATATTATAAGGAAAAACACCTTCTACAGACTACGAGTCTACGACAATACATATCTATTATCGCATGTTCAATTTCATTATTCTCGTTTAAGCTAAGGTGAAAGTTGCAACTTGGAACTGGAGTCCTGAATGAATAACGGGGAAAAAGATTAAGGTTGTAACTTGTATTGGAATTTGGGATTACGCAAACGGAGGCTGAACTTTCCTGTCCACCAAATTATTGAACGCTGCAAAGTTCGAAGGGAGGGATCTCAAATCTCCCGCTGAAATTTTAGTGGGAGTTTGAACTTTGGCGTGTTTTTCGTTTCACTCGGTGGATAAAATGTAAAGAAATTCAACCATCGAGATGGATCGATGTTCCGAATCTCTTTCTCTTTGACTCTCTGTCTCTCTAGATGGACAGTTAGTGGAAACTTGAAAGTGGCTGTTACTCATGACATGAGATAGTGTCCGTGACACTCAGGAACCTTCTTTGATCAGCCTGCTAGCTTTCTCTAGGCTCCTCTAAAACTCGCTATCACTCGTTATCACTGAATGTCATCTGATTTGCGATTTTGGCAGCCATTTTACAAGGAAAAATGTCATTTTTTGACGCGTTTATCTCTACCAAATTGTTCGATGAGCAGCAACACGCATCGTGTCGATTAGGTAAGCCACATACACTGTCCTCTAGCCTCTGTGTACTGCACACACCTGAAACAAAGACAAAGAGTGATATCGATTTTCTGATTTTCTTGCTAAACCAAATCAATTTATTTACTTTTTAACAATCTTTTTTCCTGTTTTCTTGAGCAATTAACTGACTTTCACTACATAGATATACCAAGCACTGAAGCTATTACGTTCATTAGCACTTATTACAGTTGCCACTCTTTGCTCAGCTTCCACTTTGTTATTTCAAATTTCTATTCATTGCTCATTAGACTTCGATAGATCTGGCGGCTATAGATTCATTCGACTAACCAGACTTCAATTGGCTCTCTTTTCAATTTTATGCTTCCCTATCATTGCCAAACACAGTATTAGCTTGCAACACTCATAGATTTTGTTAAATTACACGTTTTTGACGCTTCCAATATCACAAACTCAGACGTTTTTTACTGCATATCAATCATATACACACGCTATACAGGATCAAACAATGTCAAATCACTTGTCAGTTCCTCAAACTCCAAAGGTATTATCAAACCACTCAACTAAAAACTCATTCAGTTTTGGTTTAGGTTTCTCACCTTCATTCCCATTTTCATCACCTAATAACCTAAGTATCTTTAATTCATTTTCTCCTCAACGATTCTTATTAAACCATGACTCATTGACTTCAAATCCACTTTCAATTCAGAAGAACTTGCTTGATTTGCAAAATTTCACACCTCCTGATTCTCAGATAAGAAGAAAAATCTTCAATACAAATGATAAAGATAAAATCGAACATGAAGATATTTTTGAAATGTTCCCTGATTTGAATGATTGCAAAAAAGATACTACTTTAACTTCAATCCACGAAGAAAAGGAAAACGAAGATGGTCAAATCAATCAAGAAACTTCTTACATCTCACAAAATGGTACAACTTTGATATCTCCATCCATGATGCATAAAACAAATATCGATGATACTCCTTCTATAATTAAAACAGAACCAGATTTATCAAGAGAAATTCTATCAGATAAAACAAATCAAATACTAAACCAATCAAATGATCTTGGTGAATCAGAAAGATATAATGAATCAGTAGAAGAAGAAGAAAATGGGAACGAGCATGATGTCAATGAACAAGATAATGAAAATAACTATAGTTATGATTTCACTGACAATGATGACAAAGTCTTGAAAAGAAGAAAATTATCAAATGCTACTGGTATGTCAACCGGAAGAAGTTATTCTATAAGCTCATTGACCCCCACAGGTGAAAAAGTATGGACAGATCAATTAGATGTTTTATTAATTGACTCATTGAAACAAGTTCGTTATTTAAAATCAAAAAGACCAAAGGAAAAAATCGCCCAAAATCAAATCATCTCACAATTAATCTTTGAAAAGACTGGTGTCTTGAGAACTTCCAAACAAATCGCGTCAAGAATAAATTATCTTAACAAAAGGAAAATCAATCCTAAAAATATTGCAAGACCAAATGATTCAGCTTTAACTACTCCTTCAAATCATGATATGAATAATTTCTCACCTCTTGACGATTTGGAAAACTTGATAAACACTCCTATAGGATTGACTAATACTCCATATAATCATCATTCAGGTATAAATACAAAAGACTATGATTCATTAGATAAAACTATTCAATCTTTATTGTCATCTTCGCCAATGGCCAATTTCAAATCTCCACAACAGAAAATATTCCAAGCTAATATCAATTATGAACTCAAACCTGAAGATTTTAAGATTCAATTCCAGTATAATGATGGTGAAAATTTCATATTTACTAAAATGGATGAGAATTCGATTTCATTAAGTAATGAAAATGGTAAAGATAATTTAAAATCATTGAATGATCATTTGGACTTGAATTCAAATAAGTTGTTGTTCAAAGATTTGAGTGATAGTAATAATTTGAATTTAAACAAAATTTCAAATTTATTTATCATCAATTCCAAGATATCTTCACTTAATGAATCAATCAATTTGATCAATGGTAAAATAGATTCATTTTTGAAAGTCAATGTCAAATCATTACAAAGTTCAAACAAGTGTTTATTAAATTGGAAATGCGCCACTAGAGTATATGATGATAACAAATTGATTGTCAATTTATGTGAATCTATAAATGGGTTCAGAAACTATAATACTGATGTTTCTCCGACTTGTCAAGATTCAAATTTTACATTACAGATTCCCTTTTTATCTTCATTTTGGTCAGGTTATTTGAGTTTTATTTCAAATGGTGGTAACTCTTCATTGAAAAATTTATCAATGATTCAATTTATATATGAAGGTGAAGAAAATAATACTTCAAATCCAGGTTTAAGTGGGGTTATCGAGAATAAAGGTAAGATCCATGGTTGTTTAATTTATAATTTTGATAGTTGTGATGATAGTGAAAGTAAAACAACTTTCACCAAAATTAATTTAAACTATGGTAATAAGAATTATTCATCAATCAAGAAACACTCCAATATTGAGGATTCTCCTTGTGACAAAGATGTTATATTAAAATCTGATGATAACACCGTTGATATAGATGATGATGAAACAGTTGCTGCATCTCCAAGAATGAACAATTTGAACTCATCTCCATTTATTGAAAGATCAGCACACCAGAAACATAAGAGAACAACTTCAAACGCTCAAAATTTGAAGATTGAAATCCCAGAGAATACTATAAATAATACACTTGGGAATGACAATGGAAATTCGAATAATCTACATGCAGTGAATCATCATCCATTCTTAAATCCTGCTAACGTTTATCCTAACCTTCAACCTTTTCAACAGAATTTACAAAGACAATATTTGTTGAATATGAATCCCCAGCAGCAACAAGTGTTGAATAATAGTTATTTATTACAACAACAAATGTTGCAATCGGGTCCACCTAGTGCGCCATTGCCGATGAATCAAGCAAATTTTGATGTCAATTTTTTCAATAACCAACAAAAATTATTAATGATGAATCCAAACTATCAAAGTTTCATACAGAGACAATATCAAAGACAACATCAACTTCAAATGCAACATCAACATCAACAAATTCAATTTAGTATGAATAATGGATTAAGATCAGCTCCTGTGACCCAAACTAAATTTTTTGAAGATAAACAATATGGCGGGAAATTAAATTTTAAACCTATTATTGAATATAAACCAAATGATCTGAAGATTGATATTGGTGATGTTAGAAGATCGATGAGTAATGGGGATATTCAATTTCAATTTTACAAACCTAGCTAAATGGTTTGAAATTTATTATTGTTTATACGGGTAAAGAAGTTTGTTTTCAGTGTTGGTATTATTAGGTTTTTTATTTATTATTATATTATATTCATTATGTTCATTGCTTCTATGGTTTGGCTTTAGGGTTTTTGCTTATTTAAAATTTTTGGTAGTGTTTCAATAAAATTTTTGTACTTTTAATTATATTGTATCAACATAACATTCAGAAATACAAAATATCATGATGTCTCAATGCACAAGAAATAAATTATCAATGAGCTGAATATACAGATTCAAAAACTAATTAGCTGACTGAAAAGAAGATGATTTCTTGACCAGGAATATACCACTAAAGGAGAATCGTGAACGGGCGACACTAGATCAAATTGAAATGAAGAAGCACTTAGACAAATAATTAGATGGAAAGATAAATAAAACACAGAGAAATTATATAATCCACTCAAAAATGATAAGCTAATAACAATAGCCACTCTTCAGGAGAAAATTATTCCTAGCTGAACCTTGTTTGATAGAATTTTCGTTAAAATTTAGAATGAAGTGTTGAGTTTTCTGAACTTGGAAGTCTTTCCTCTAAATATGTATGAGCAACAAATTGGCGGAATGAGGTACACTATTATTGCTGAGTGCAGGTTAGTTCATTGATTGATCTCATGTTATTAGGTTTTTTTTGCATTTTCGATCTCACGATATGCCCTATCGAACTACAATCTAGTAACTAAAATAACGACGAAAGACATTCAGAAGAGTATATATGAACAGATAAAACAAAAAGGTTTAAAAATGTATGAGTCTTTGAGCTAATGTTTCATTTGAGTGATCAGGAGCCTTGATAATTTTTTCATTTTCCAATCTATTGTTAATTGATTTATGAATATGAATTAAAAAATCTGGATAACTATAATTCTTATCAGCTGTTCTGTCTTCAACTAGCATATCAAAAAATTGACCTTCCGACCCATCAATACCTATTCTACTAAGTTGTAGACCTAAGAAATCTTTACCACATATTTTTGCGAAATAGCTGATGATATTTCTAGCTTGTACTGATATAGTTGTGTTTAATGGTGGCAACTCATCCATCAATGCATCCAACTCATTAACTGCGTTGATTTCTGGACCAAACAAATCTTGAATTAATAATGGATTAGCAGCTTGATGAACCGACAATAATAATTTCTCACCATCAAATATGAAATAACACCCTTGAACAAGATTGGAAGTTGAACATGATTTGGCTTTTGGTAATATAAACTTACCATCTGGACGGTATACAGCTTCATCTTCTTCCATCGAGTGTAACTCAATCAATATGGGATACAAGTAGTATACTAATCTCTCTATAGGCATTGAGTACATTGCCAACAAAGATGCCATTCTTGAATCAGTATTAGTTCTAACTCCTCTTAAAAACTTTGTCTTTTGAAAAGCTAAAATGTACAGAGCAAATGTTTTCAAACTATCAGGGAAAACTAATTGATTTGGTGGATTTGTTTCGGTACTCAATGCTTTATATTGAGCACAAACTTCAACTAGTTTGTTATTTGTTGATTCACGCAATTCAGTCAATGGCTGTTTTCCTACACAGCTTATCGTGTCTCTCACTATAGTGGTAATGATAGCATCTTGATCAGAGAAAGCAAACACATCGTTTACTCTCTCTGCGACAGCCAACACTAAATTTAATACTCTAACTTTTCTAATACCATCTTTAGAGGTATACAATAATGCAGCTTGGAAATGGGCATCGAGTTTGGTATTCAATTTACCATCATAATTGAATAAGACTGAAAATGTTTGATCTGATGATAAAATTGGGATATTGGGGTCACCTAACTCACTTAATGTGTGACCACCATAGTATTTTGCAACTTGTAAACCATTGGAACAACGAACTTTCAATTGACCTTGGTAGCCCATTGATTTTGATATTGATGATCTAATATCAGTAATAACGTTTCTTTGATCTCTGTACATATTGAAATTTTGATATAATTTAACAATACCACCTGTTTTGGAACTTAAATTACCTAAATTCAGCAAATCAACAGGATTACTGGAAAGAATAAATAAATCAAGGCCAACATTACTTTTTATGAAATCAGTTTGTAAAGATTTGTAGTATTCATTGTCAGCAATGAAAACTTCCTTTTCCAACTCGGCTGTAACACGATTAACATCAGCATCCTTTATTGCTAATCTACCAGGGCCCCAAGATGGTAATGCTGATAACAATGCAGTTATTTTACCACCACCGACTAATTTCAATGCCTGTTGGGCAGCACGCAAAGCTGGACCAAATGCAGGTTCTGGAAGAGTATATTCATTTGAGGACTCCATTCTATGTAAAACATGCTCTATGACGGTACGTGATTCTTCAGCATCCACAAATAAACCATCATAAATGGGAACGAAAGGATCATCCAAATCACTCATGATTGATAATTGAGACTGCTCCAAGTTTGAGTTCAAGTTGTAGAAGTTGACATTTCTATCAAATGTAACTATTGCAATCTTACATCCTGCTGATACAGCTGGAGCTTCTGAGAATCCAAATAAGGTAGATCTGATGGCCTCTGCAGCTAACGCTGGTAACTGCTTCTTCGCTGCTTCCTCACTAACATCAACTAAAAAGAGATGATGCAATGGTTTTGGCTTGACCTCATCAACGAAGTATTCATCAGGAACAACAAAATCGATCACACTCTTGAATAATTCTGGCCTTTGAAAACGATCGACTCTGGCACCAGTCGCATCCAAAGGCGATATATAACCCTCTGGACACACATTTGGGAATTGACACATATTACATATAAACTTGTAGTTTCTTGTATGTTGCATAGCAGGATTCATGTAAGTACGGCAACGACGACAACGAGGTGGTCCGCCAATATCTCTCAAATCAACTTCTGCGACTTCTTGATCATTATATTCATGTGGAGCAAATGGTCTAATAGTCAAACCCAAAGGTAACTTGGTGGCATTTCTCAAGGCTTCAGTTTCTGGGACATTATACATAGTACTTCTCATAAACTTGGATGCTGCAGAACCCTGATCAACAAATGTGAATTCAGTACCAGCTGGTGGAGGGCATACATTCTCAAATGTCAAAAATGGCGAGTCTTTGTACTCTTCTTGAGCGTTGAATCTCTCACTGGGGATAGATAAATAAGGTTCTGGCTGGTATGGCTGACCTGGCATCATAGGAACTGTATAATTGACTTGTTTAGTTCCTGATTGAAATTGATTCAAGGGACTTTGAACTTGACCATTAGGCATTTGAGGTGAGCCGAACATAGGGAATTGAGATTGCTGCGGTGTTAAGAAAGGCTGCTCAGTATGCTGCATTGTATTGAATTGATGTAAATTGGGTGTGCTCATTTGGTGGCCCAAAGCTTGATTTTGGTATGGGAAGTTTAGGTTTGGAGAGCTAAATTTATGACTTAAGCCAGGTGATTGAACTGGAGCAGCGTTCATCAAGTGCTGATTCAAATTTGGAGTTGAGCTTTGCGGTGTTAATGTGTGGAAAGCTCTTGCAGGTCTCTTTCTCTTTGTATTGGTGTTGCTGGTTAACGATGAAGTTGAAGCGTTTCTCAAGGACATGTTTTGCAAGCTGTTATTAATTTGGCCCATGTCTTGTTGATAAGGCATATTGGGAGGTTGAAAGGCCCCAGCACCTCCAAAGGGGTCCACTGGAGGAGGGAAGAATGACATTTTGATCCGCTAAGTGTGGTTGGGCGTCTCTTCTCTTGAGCAATTGGCAGTTTTCGGACGTCTTCACTTTATATAACTTATCGAAGGTGATCCGACCAGATCAGATTTTCGAAACCAAAAATCACTTCAGCAAAATCAAACGCGCTGTTAATTTATAGAGGCATTGTGCGGCTCACAACTATTATCAATTCATTTCAAGCTGTTTACAAAAAGCGTGAAGCGTGAAGGTTGGGCGTCTATTTTCAAGAGTATAAAATTTGCTCAAGAAATTGTGCAATCAGCTTCAGTTGGCACAGGAGAGAAAAGCAGCACATATTCAGTGGAAATGGGCGTCACTGGTTTGCTCCCTGAGCTCAAAGAGATTCATATCGCTACCACCTTAGAGAGATACAGAGGAAAGACTTTGGCGGTTGATACGTATGGTTGGCTTCATAGAGCTTTGGTATCTTGTGCTCCAGAAATCTGTCAGCAAGTTCCAACACGTAAATATATCACGTCCGTCATGAAAAAAGTTATGATGTTGAGGCACTTTGGCGTGGAGCCCTATATGGTCTTTGATGGTGATCACTTGCCCACAAAAGCTGCTACAGAGATAGAAAGAAGAAACAGAAGAATGGAAAGCAGAACCAAGGCTGATGAGTATACTAAGAATGGTCAGCACAGCGAAGCATACAAATTTTACATGCGAGCAGCAGATGTTAGTTCCCAAATGGCCAAGTCTCTCATTGAAGAATTGAAAATTCATAAAGTGAAGTATATCGTTGCTCCATATGAAGCTGATCCACAAATGGTATACTTAGAGAAAATTGGTTTGGTTGATGGTATCTTATCAGAAGATTCAGATTTATTGATTTTTGGATGTTCTAAATTGATAACTAAGTTAAGTGACAGAGGAGATTGTATCGAAATTAATAGAGAAGATTTTAAGAAATGCAGATCTGCCCCCATGGGTTATTTTAATCAAAGTCAGATGAGACTGATAGCAATGCTTTCTGGTTGTGATTACACGAAAGGTGTTAACGGGATTGGAATGAAGAACGCGTTCACGCTAGTTAAACGATATGGTACAATGGAGAGAATCATAGTAGCTTTAAGATCAGAAAGCAAAAAAATCCCAGAGAATTACAAAGATGAAGTCGAATTGGCAGATTTAGCATTCCAATACCAAAGAGTATTCTGTCCAAAGAGTGATATATTGACCACTTTGAATGAATTGCCGGAAGTTGTCCCAACTGCATTAGAGGCATGCTGTGGGAAAGTTTATGATTTGAAGGTTCACAGAGGAATAGCATATGGTGATTTAGACCCCTTCACCAAACAACCACTTGTATCGAGAGAACAGAATTTAAAGCATCTTTCAATATCAAGGTCTATTTCCGTCACTGATAAAATTTCAACTGCGGCTAGACCTGCTGCAAGAAGTTCGTCAACACCTATCCACAAGAATAAGCCTAATGCGTTAACCATAGACTCATTTTTTGGAGTTAAAAGAAGCTCAACTCTCAATGTTAAGACAGAAATAATGACTCCCATTTCAGCAACCAAGACATCGCCCACAACTAAGAGACGAATTC
Organism: Cephaloascus albidus; assembly: GCA_030575015.1. NCBI lineage: Eukaryota > Fungi > Ascomycota > Pichiomycetes > Serinales > Cephaloascaceae > Cephaloascus > Cephaloascus albidus. The sequence continues at coordinate 245,675 of JAJMGN010000197.1, read as the reverse complement.
TACTTAATAACGGTCCTCACGCTACTCCAACAAGCTCGACCCTAGGAAGCAGGTTCTTCCACAACACAGATGTACTTTCACAATTACCAACCCCAAAAAATCAGAGTGTTGATTTCTTGAACGATAAAGATCACTCTAGTGTGTCACATATATCCAGTCAGGAAGATAAATCCGTTAATGAAATATGCAACTCCTCTCCAATACCTTTCAAAATTGCTCCACCAAAGACCGATTTCCATTCTAGTGACTGTGAGTTAACTGATCCAGATGAAAGTGACACAGAGAAAAATGATAAAAATGGTATCAATGATACAGGATCCAAGGATGGTATTGACACTAGTGAGGAGAAAGCTTTTCTTTGTTCACCACAAACACCAAAACCAATAATCATTGACACATTAACAGAAACCATAATTACAGAAGAATTTTATCAGGAGATAAATAGAACAAATGACGATGATGTACAATCAGGACATATAGAAGACCAAAAAGACACAGATGAAATGAAGAAAGATAACTTGAAGGCGATTGGTTCCAGTCTTCGTGAAAAATTTGCATTTTCTTTTAGAAAAGAAGTAAAGACCGATAATAAAGATACAAATAAGATTGGCTCTTTATTGATAAACAAAAAGAGGAAGCCTTTGACCAAGAAAGATTTGAATGTCGATATAAAGTTCTCAAAGAAAGCCAGAATAGAACCAGTTAAGAAAATTGGTAAGGAAAATGTTCCATCTGGTTCTTTATTAGAGAGATTCGCGTATAGAAAGTGAGGCATCAATAAAAATAAAATGATGAATCTCAACCTGCAGTATGCTAATGTAAACTACAACGGAAAGAACTATGTAAATATATTTTTGATTGAGAAAATCGTAGAACTGAGTTCAACAGCGGGCTAATAACAAAACCATCTTAAAGTACTTTACCAACAACACCTTCAACTATATGCTTTTCACTTTCATCAACCTTCTTTAAGCTTTTACCTAAACTGATCTGACCCAATAAAGCACCAATATCTGGAGCACCGCCTTGAGGAGTTCCATTAGACGTATTTGTAGCTGGGCCTAGAGGAGGAGCAGGAGGAGGTGGCGGTGGAGTAATTGAAGATGGAGCAGCCATTGAAGGCATTGGAGGAGGAGGAGGAGGAGGCGGTGGTGGTGGAGGAATACCTGATGGAGCTCCAGAGGCAGGTATTGGCGGCGGATATGGAGCTGGAGCAGCTGGTGCTTGAACAGGTGGTAATGGAGGTGGAGGTGGCGGAATACTGGAAGGAGCTTCTCGTGGTGAGAAGTCAAAAGGTGGTGGTGTTTCTGCATCAACAAATTCATCTTCTGGGGTAGGAGATTTGGAAAAGCTAGGCTGCGACGTTGGCGTTTCCTTTTCTGAAGCAGCAGATGATTTGCTGCCATCAAGTTCAGAAGTTTGAGAAGCGGCCCTTTGTGGTGCACCCATACTACCGAATAACAAACTAGCTAAATGAGCAGCACCTGATCTAGTTGGTAATTCTTCATCACTTTCTTCTTTATCGGAATCACCCCAGTCATCATCAGAGTCATGACCCCTTTGTGATGCACGTTGAGCAGCAGCAGCCTTAGGATCAAAAGCAGACTCGATCTCCTTAGGAGCTTCTTTCAGTTCTGGCTTGAAGAAAGGATTATTAGTTTTTGCGATTGAACTTTCAGTGCTTTTGATACTCTCAGTAGACTTATGACTCGCCATCTTAGCAAATGGATTGCTTTCCCGAGATACTGGCTTAGTTTCATTTTGGGTTTCGCTGACCAGCTTCTCTTCCGCTGTACCTGTGGTAGGGGCAGAACTCTGGAATGATACAGGAGTGGAATTGGTTTGCGTAGAGGGAGGTGCAGGAGGTGGAGATTGAGAAGATACTGGTTTTGACGCAGCATATGATGTAGGAACATAAGTCTTAGCATTGATAATGGGTTCATCGTCATCACTTGATTCAACAGCCTCAGTATGGTTTCTCATTTCTTCCATTTCTTTCTTCAATTTTGCCAACCTTGCTTCTTTATCTTGTTTTTTCTTCAATTTCCTTTCAGCATCTCTGGCCTCCATCTGTCTTTTTTGCTCCACCAATTTGAGATACTCTTCTTCATCATCATCGTCCAGCGAACCATCGTTAGCAAAGATAGTAGGTTCCACTACTGGCGGAGAAACACGAGCTTCAGTAGAAGGTTTGCTCAAATTTGATGTGCTTCTGCTTCTAGAAACGATTGGTGATTGAACATCAGGTTTAACTTCAGCAACAGGAACCGTTTCTGCTCTAGTTGGTTGTGGCGCATCAACGTTTACTTCATTGGCAGGGGCACTACCTCTTCTTATACCTAATTTTGCCAATCTTTCGTTCATCCTTTGTTGAGCTTGAGCTTTGATATAAGCTGCCCTATCTTCAGGAGTTTTGTAAGCATTATATGAACCAGAAGCCTGTTGTACAGGCGTAGCAGTTCCAGAATGAGAGGCAACTCTTGATATTTGAGGACTTGATGATTTTGGTTCCGAATTCAAAACTGAGCTTGGGTTTGAGTATGATGGTGTCGATTTATAAGCAGGTCTAGCGGAAATCAAAGACCTGATAAACTCTTTAACTTCATCTTGCACACCTAATCCCTTTTCCCATTTATCATAGCCAGATTCATCACTGTTTGAAACTCTCAAATTAACTTCAACTCCAGACTGTAGATCTTTGATACCATTCTCAATTTCTTTGATGATAGATTGTTGTCTTGCACTCTCTTCATTAACTTTTACAGTTTCCTGTTGTAATTTCAGTTCAAGTTCTTCAAAACCACCATTATTTGCTGGAATCGGTTTACCGGTCAAGGCAGCCATCTTTTGTTCTAATAAAGCCTTAGATTTCGCTCTTCTTCTATCCTTTTCAGTAACTTCACCATTAGGACCAGTACCAGTAACATTCAAACCTGGGTTTTCCTTTAATAGCTTAACCCTGAATAATTCGATCTTAGAATTCTTGATATCATTATCAATTTTAAAAAGCTTTGAGATTAAACTTGGAACTTTATCAGTAAGGTAACTCAACTTATTTAACAATTCCTTTTTGGAATCCAATGATGTTGGTGATATAAGTGATGAGTCTAACTTATCTTGAGACGATCTGATTTTCAATTTCAAAGTTTCAATATCATTTAAGTCTCTTTGAGACAGTTTAGCTGAATCTAATTGTTTATCTTCATCCTTAGCATCAATGGCAGATAATAGGATTTTCTTTTCACGAACTAATTTTTTCAAATCTTCAATTGTCAAATTTGTATCTGACGAAGAACTTTGTTCAGGCTCAGGATGGGTTCCCTTTCTTCTATGACGAGAACTAGAAACGTATCCAACTGAATCATCATCATTCTTGTACCTCTTACCATCGGTCTTACCGAAAGCTTTTGAACCGAAGTTCTTGGATTTGGATGACAGAATACTATCATTTCTGATATTATTCTTAATTGTATCCATAGATTCTCTTAATAATTTAGAGCTAGGTGGGACTAATTCTGGTGGTAATGTATGTGGCAAATTATACCCGTTCAATCTTCTATAAACCAAATGCATAGCAACCGAGAACTCATCTTTATTCAATCTTCCTCTATTAGTTGGATCAGATAAGTTCCAAATTTGTTCTAAATCAGGTCTTGCTAAGCCAGACTTGCCAAAAATTTGAATAGCAACGTCACCATCAACTGTACCAGATTTTCTAGTATCCCATGCTCTGAAAATTCCATCATATATGGCTTTCTCATCTTTTGTAATTGACCATGTGACATTATTAGCTATTGAACCACCCATTTGAGATTGCAAGTCTTGATGATTCAATGAAGACGAAGGTAAGAAATGTTGTTGCATTGCGCTCAAACCAGGTAACCCACCAGTTGGCATTGAAACAAACCCCCATTGACCAGGTTTTCCTGTAGGTTGTGGTACAAGACCAGTTTGTTGAGGAATTATACCAGTTTGCTGAGGAACCATACCTGTCATCTGAGGCTGTAAACCCGTAACCATTGGCTGGAATGACTGTGTATGTTGCGGAATCATACTTCCAGTTCTTTGAGCGATCAAAGGTTGAGGACCAGTTCTTTGTTGAGATAATTGAGCCATTGGTACTTGATAGCCAGTTACTTGAGGCTGTAAAAATCCAGTTTGCTGTGGTTGAACTGGTTGAAGATTCAACGGGCCAGTTTTCTGTGGAATCAAGCCCATCGGTTGAGGTTGAAATCCTGTTTGTTGAGGACCCATTGAGCTTAATAATTGTAAATTCGAAGGCTGCTGCTGTTGCTGTTGTTGTTGAGGGGCAAAAGGAGTATTGTTGAGAACATTGTTTGTTTCCTCTGGGATACTAAAACTGATAGCATCAACAAAACTACTAACTTCATTTTTGATCTTTTGAGGTAAATCATTAGGTAAACTTTCACCTCTCAATGCAATATTACACAAGTGTAAACATAAGGCAAATTCCGGGAATAATAATTGTCCAGATCTAGTAGTGTCACTTAATTGCCATATTTCAGCCAATGTAGTTGGATTCAAACCAGATCTTACCAAAATATCTTTAGCAGCTTCACCACTAATAGCTTGTTCACCTTTTGGAACAGCAGCTCTGAATAAATGCTCGAATTTGGTTTGATCATTAACAGTAATAAAAGACAATCTTATATTAGGAATCTTTAAGTCATAATTTTCTTGACCTCCAGATTGGAAACCCGTCGGTTGAGGTTTCAATGGGAATCCTGTTTGTTGAGAAGGTAATGACTGTTGACCTTGGAAAGCATTATAGCCAGTTGCTTGAGATTGTAAAGGTTGAAGCTGGCCAAAGCTGGCCTGTTGAGCTTGCAAAGGAGGTTGAGGTTGAGAGTACGCAGGTTGAGATTGTAAACCTTGGTTGAAAAATCCAGTAGCCTGCGGTTGTAACTGCTGGTTTAGAAATTGCTGAGGTTGAATTGGCTGGTACCCAGTTTGTTGCAGCTGTAATAGTTGTAGTGATTGAGGTTGTTGGAAATTGTTGAAAGAAGCCTGTGGTTGTTGGAAATATCCAGTTTGCTGAGGTTGTAATTGCTGATTGAAGTTGTAACCTATTTGATTCTGGTTCTGGTTCTGGTTTTGCGCCTGGTTCGATACAGGGTACTGGTTGACATAGCCAGTCTGCTGAGGGTTCAAAGGCTGGTTGAAGCCGTTGACATTCTGATACGGGAACATATTGCTAAGCGCCTGGTGTTCTTGTTCAGATAAAGACGTTGGAGGTCCTTAATTCTGGTTCAGCGATTAAATCGATCGAAATCGGGTTCAAGTGGAGGAAAGTAGGGAAACCGTCCAGTTCCAAATTCTACGGTAAGATCGCGAACAAGACGCAAGTGCGGCGGAGCGCCTCCTTTTAACTTTCAGCCACTCAGTTTAATCACCAATTTGCAGGATAAATAGTATACAGTGAACACATAATAAGTGAAAAAGTGAGTTTTACAGAACTATAAACAGATGCAATAAATATTAAATTGACATATGAAACCAAATTATTATGCTAATATGCAATTAAACCACTAAATAGTAAATACACTTATTGAGGGTGTCTAAAAAATCAACTAAACGAAAATGAAAAAAATAACATGAAAAGCAAATAAAATAAAATAAAATAAAATGGAATAAAACTATAACATGAAAACACCAATAAAACCAATAACAAATAAACTTACCCAACCAGTTCCAATTTTGATACCGTCGATACTTCCTCCAACAACACCCAACTTCCCACTGCTACTCTTTGCGGTAGTTGTAGTTGTGTTTTTCCCAGTTTCAGCAGCAGATGCGCTTCCTACCGTTGAGAAATAAACTTCTCCATTACTTATATAAATGGATTGTTCAGGTTGGAGATTTGTATTTGTCAGTGCCAACATAGATGAAGTGAGTGTCAATGAGTATGTGGTATTATCAGCTGTTGCGAATGGGATGTTTCCAGATTGGATATTTGAAATATTAGTTTGATTTTTAGATGACGATGCTTTTGAGGATGATTCTGATGAATATGTTATTGTTGTTGTATGTATGTGATCAGGGACAGTGTATGAATGGTTTGATTGAGCAACACCTACTTTCTTACCTTCGTTATCAACAGCGATGTAAGCAGATCTTAAAAATGGTGTACCTAATATAGTAACACCCGAATATTCACTAGGTAAAAAAGCGATATAGCAGGCATAATCACCATCAGAAAATTGTAAATAATTATTGGAATCCAAATCATAAGCGTTGTAAAGCAATTCTGAAACTGGTACTTTAATGTATAAATTCCCAAATTGGAAATTTACCGTTGCATTTAAATCAGCTACTGAACATTCAACCAACCATCTTCCCAAGTCGGACGAGTAGTAAGCGTTTAATTGGACGGCTAATTGTAATATGATCTCAGTAGGGATGAAATTATAATAACTGCGCGAGTCAAGAAGCACAGGGAACGGATATGAATCATTAGATGCAGATATTTCCAAAGTGTCACCAGATTTAGATTCAATTTCAATATTAGTTAGTGCTAATATAGGTAAATTTGGAACAGAGTCACCATTTTTCATAAGCATATCGTATTGGTAGAAATCACCAATAAACAAATCTGAATCAACAAAACCTGGTAATAATTCCCCATAAACTGAGGTTATATTCGATAACCATAATGAGTATGAATCTGTATCTATAAGCTGATTTTCTTTCAACGATCCTAAGAATCCAGTACCTAATTCATTTGACGCTAATCCCAATCCACCAACTTCAACAGTAGATTCATTTGCATTCAAGAAAGTAACATTTGATATTTTATAATCAATGTTATTCATATCAATGAATGAATAATCATCTTCCACTAAATGTCCTGAAACGTATATGGTGTTTGAATAAGGTATTTCATAATAGTCATTTGATGAAGAATCCGTAGAGTCTAACAGATTACTTGTATCAGACTCTGATATATTATAAGTGCCATAGATTCCACATTCGTAATCGTCGTCGTCGTCATCTTCAGATCCACTTGTCTCTGAACTTGAAAGGGATGAAGTTGATGAAGTTTTTGAGTTGGACGATTTAGTCAGTGAAGATGAAGATGAGTTTGAAGCGTCAGTTTCAGCTTCCAGATCACAGGTTGGGAATACTCTTGAGTCCAAAACATATATGTCACCTTGGTTTGTATCCACTCTTAAGTTTATATCTTGTGGAGGGGTTCCTATAGTGAAGTTAGCATCGTACGTTGTGCCAGCACCACCAACCAAAAGGATTCTGATATTGTCACCGAGAGTGAGTTCCAATAGGAAGAATAAGAGGAAGATGTTTATTATCATATTGTTGTTGTTTTGATACAGATTATGGTGGATTGATATTTGGTGTTATAAAGGTATTCCAAGGATGTCTCGTTAACGTGTTTCTATCTTCTCTTCTAGACCAGAGCAGATAGAAATGTGTGTCAGCGAGGGAATGAGCGATGAACGAATGAGTGTGGTGTGAAGAGACTTGATATATCTGGACAGCTGAGAAGAGATATATAGAAAGAAGTAAAAAATTTACCACGAGACCGGGAAGGATAATAAAATATATCGGTAAAATGAATCGGTATTGCAAAACTTCAAAGACTGGGCAAACAAGGCTAAATAGTCTGAGTGCAAATTATAGCTGTCCGTGAGTCGTGAGTATCCGCGAATATTGCTGAATATTGTTGAATATTTATAGCTATAGAACCGCTCTCGTTGAGCTGAGCGTGTCCAGTTCCAGCAGCTTCCTGAATCCTTCCCGTCACGACTCACAGTTGTCAGTTACTCATTTGAATTTGGCGACAAGTTCAAAGTTGTTCAAGTCTCAGTCGGTGCAGAATCCAAATGACGTCGGTTTTCCCGCTTAGCGCCGATTCTGTCATAGTTTTACTTTTCAAATTTTCACTAACAAAAACTTGAAAGGGTTTAGCTTCGTGGAACCGTGTGTTTGTGACTGTTCACTTTTCACAAATAACTTTGACTTTCTGTCTAGTAGGAGAACGTGAAGTGCGGAACAGGTTACAGAACTCTATCGCCATTAGTTCTGTGCCCAGGGGCCACACGGACCGAGCTCTGTCAGGACTCAGCACTACTCAAAGTTCAAACTCTGTGCTATATTCCAGCTACATGCTAAAGACTCAAGAGTCGATCTGCAGACTGTTACCCAGATATGAATATCTATTGGTTTAGTTGATAAGGCGAATTACAAGCCGACAATTATCCAATGCAAATTCTATTCAACTAATTAAAGACTATAGTTTATCGAGTCTAGCATTCATTCGTGTTCACTTAACGGATATATATAATGATGAGATTATTACACAGTACACTTCAAAGAATAAGATCATATCTAGTGAGTAATGTGAGTTGTATAAGTTGTAACGAATTACACGTCGTTCCGACTCATACGTAATTACACTAATTATAGTAAATACAGATCTATGGCCGCGCGCACGATCCAGGAACGACAAGTTACAACATATTTTATGACATGACGTACCAATCACAGCGGAATAAATTATAAAAAAAATTCAAGCTTACAACCTAAATTTACACCAAATGATACATCAAGTAAGAAATATCTCTATCATCTATATATCTTGTAGCTCTACATCCCTCTCTTCATCCGCAACCGCAACATACTCCTCGCCTTTCCCGTTCTCCCTGTATCTATACACATTGTACCACACTATATCACCAAACGTAATCATCAATCCAATAAAATTAACAATACTCAACTGATCTTTAAAGATGATAGTAGAGAAAATTATAGTAAGCAACTCTTTGAAAATACCAGCTACCAGCAACGTGATAACTTTAGATTTTTTCAATAACTGGAACTCGCAAATCGTCATCATGAAGGCCAATATCCCTGGGATTATCATCAATACTAAAGTACCAAATATACCCTTTTCTTGCCAAATAGGAGAACTGAAAAATTCTTCAAAACCTTCGATAATCATCCCACTGAACACTAGTACAAGACACATTGCTGGAGATATATAGAAAATTGTGGATATAGGATTGGAAGTATATGAATTTTTCTTGAGTAAAATCTGTGTGAATGACCATCTCAATCCAGACGTAACTGAAGCACTCAACACAAGCAATATCCCAAAAGGTTTGTTCTCACCTGCAACTTTCTGGGTATTTGTTGCACTTGTATTACTCTTACTCATCATCATAACACTAATCGTCATTATCAACACAATGAAAACCAATCTCCAATTAAATTTTTCTAATTTAAACAACAAACTGAAAACAAGCACAAATATCAATGACGAGGTCTTAATCATTGTGTATAAACTTAATGATATAAACTTGAAACTAAAATTACTCAATCCGATATCACTAGCAGATGTAAGGGAACACGGTATAATATGCTTAATATATAATATCACACTCATTTTCAAATTTTCAATGAACATATATTTACCGCCAACACCAACGTCACCAGTACCCAAGATAGGTCTAAATTGAGGATAATAAAACAACACACCAAAACTCAACCAAAATAAACAAAATTGATGGAATGATGTAATTATTATAGGAAACTGGAATTTCAAATCTGGACCAAACATCCATTTATTATATATTGATATGGATAATGAAAACCCATACCATCCCAAGATTAAAACTAGTATATGTAATGTATCTTCACTTATATATTTGGCAGTTATTGAATTCTGATATTCATTAATTGTTTCTTCATCTGATATTTCAGCGTGTGGATTTGCAATTGGGTTTTCAGTTTCATTATTATTATTAATATTAATATTTGGTGAGGGATGATGTGACCGTAATGACGAGTTTGCCCTTGCCCTAGTTGAATTACTGGGCATAATGAAATATAAAATGTAATTATGATTTTTTTTTTAGTTTTTTGCTAAATTTTTAATATTTTTTTAATTGAAAGAGAGTTTATGCCTCAATTTCAAATCAGATCCGGTGAATGAATATGCAGTTTGGGAAATACCGTAAGTGGGATTGACACTTGGTTGTCTGAATTGGTATATTGTGTTGGCGACTGATATTCAATTGAATGAAGTGAGTGGATTTCAGTTTGGTTTATGTGTTAAATTCATTGATTATTTCAAAAGCATATTTTAAAGGTCGTGTTTTCCTTTTATGAACCGATTTCGATTCAGGGCCTTCAAACCCAAGGGGAAACTCGATAGCAGAACTTAAGAAGTTGGAAATATATATTGCCGTTTCTGGCTTCAGTTAACCATCGAGGCAAACGCTACACTATATTTTACATAAAAGATAAGATTAATAATAAACACATACATTAACTGAACCAAACCATTACCAATACAACATCATCATTTCTCATTAAATAACTAATATATACACACTTATTTAAAGCTTTCAGTAAAATAATTATTATAATTTTTCTTGGAATCATAACTCAATTTATTTGTGTTATTCCCAACATTCTCATAAAAATTATTTGGATACTTAACTTGAATTGTTTCAGTATCCAACGTGTACTCGTCTTCAAAATCTTTTGGAAATTGATTGTACATATTTTGCTGTTGATTGAAAGTTTGAAATTGAATGTCATTTGTAGTGGTATTTGAGTTACTGGAGTAGTTAGGGAATTGATAATTTGAGATATTTTGTAAATTTTGCCCGTTTTGAAATTGGTAATGTATATCAGTTTGATTTTGAATATGACTTTGTATTTGATCAACTTGAACTTGATTTTCCATTTGTTGTTTCGGTGGTTGGTAAGGTAAACTTGAACTATTTGGGTACCCAGCATTTGAGTAGTTTGAAATTGAACTCAAATTTGGATTTAGGTAATTTAATCCCAAATTACCAGCACTTGTATTACTGTAAGTATTCTTTGAATTCAAGTTATTTGCATTTGCCAAAGAGTTGATTGAATATTCCAAAGATGCGAAATCAGCATCCTTTATATTATTTTTATAAATAGGCGACAAGTTATTTGGAGATGTAGATGGTGTGAATTGTTGTTGAATCTTAGCATCAACACTATTCTCAATTTCATTCTTCTTGTTTTTCAATTTAGCAGCTAACAACTTCTTCTTCTTCAAGTTTAATCTAGATTTACCGACAAATCCGTTTGGTAAACCTTCACATTCACCACTTTCAATGTGACTTTCAACCCAGTTTTCATTACTTTGAAAATACTTCGCACATATACCACATTTCCCACCAATTGACGCTCTATCATGAGATTTAGTTCCTGGTGGATATTTGAAATGTCTGGATTTTAAATGTGTCTTGTAAGTATCTCTTCTTGAAAACCCACCATTTGGATGACATTTATGCGAAGAGTTCATATTGAAAAATGGACAGGAATAAGCTTTGGTAACAGCATGCTTCTTCATATGTCTAGTGAGATAACCTCTAATACGGAATTCTGCAGGACAATAAGGACAAACATGGATTTTCTCGCTCGAAGTACCGTCATTATTTTTACTGGAAATCGAATCAGGGGAGTTGGAGACCTTGGCACCGTTCGAAGGCAACGTTGGTTTAAAATCATTTGGTGATGAGTTGATAGATGAATTTGATGTGATTGGGGAAATCATTTGACCATTTTCGTTAACTTTAACAGTCTTTTCTTCAATACTACTAATATCATCAATTTCTCCATCTTCATCTCCATCTTCATACAAGTCTTGGTCTTCATCATCTTCCTCCTGATATTGTTCATTCGATGTAACTGATTGGTTAGTAGTGAATGATTGATTATATGATTGATTGAAAGATTGATTAAGATTTGGAAGATCAAAAACTTCTGGATTTGGTAAACTCATATTATTTGGAGTAGGATTAACATTTATGCTTTGGTTATTCATCAAGAATGGTGATAAGTCTTTTTTGAAAGATTTTGGATCATCAGTAAAATTCCATTCAATTTCACCTCTTTCATTTTTAACAGGTACTAATCTTGTATTTAGATTGGTTGAACATGATTTCAAGTTTGAGTTTTCATTTTGCAAACTATCATTTTTGATTGTAGATGGGAATAGCGAATGCTTATCTTCATCCTTGGCATGAGTTGATATATTCTTGGGATCACTTTGTTTGTCTTCCTTAGAGAACGAATCATTTTTATTGACATAAAGAACGCTTATTAAAGGGGAAATGTAAAAAGTTAAAAAATTGAGCAAGGTCATAAACATTTTATAGACAACGCTGTCCTCCAACATATTGTGGAGATACGATTTGGGTGAGCTTTGTATTCTGATGGATGTCATTATTTGAAATATTCAAGTTGGACAGACGCTATACGTAAGATCAAGTAGATTGAACACAGAGAGATATGATTGATTGGTTGCTAGATTGTACTGTATAGCTAAGGGAAAAGTCGGAGTATTTATTCTGGATTGGCAGACAAGTGGGAGAAATAGCGACGAGTAATAGTTTGATATGGAAGCTATAATATGTTGTTGTTCGCTGAGATATTTGTAATGGCGGTTTCAAGGGAATAACAAAAAGTAATAAAATATGTTGGATATTCCAGATATTTTAGAAAATATTCGAGAGAGGGCAAGTTGTGCAAGCGAAATTAGGAGAGTTGTGAGCACTGCTTAAAGGCGCTCTGCGAGCTGAAACTTGCACGAGAGAATGACAGTAAACGGTACAAAAAAGATACTAGAAGCGTGCCTCCGTATACTCGCCGAGCGTAATTATGAGTATAATAGGGTTACCCGGTATGAAAAATTCTCCTTTTCTCTTTAATGTTACCCGGGAAGAATGTTGCCTCATCTTACTTAGCCACTGTATGACCGTATTTGGATGTATCAGTGGCTTATCGTATGTTGTATTTAAATTTTATATATACGTATATGGGCTTGAAAAGTTGAAACTTGAAAATGGAGCTTTCTGATTATACAGAGCTTTTGAGAACAGTCGCAGATTAGAGAGTAGCTACCAGAGTTTGTTTTCTCTTGCCAAAGACAGGTCACACAGTACACTTGGGACTTAAGTCTTAACCCCTTACTTCCATCATAGCGAACGTTGCTTTGTGATAAGGCGACTCATGGACGCTTTTGTTATCTCTGCAAAGTTTGTAAGTTCAAATTTACCAAATTATTCATTTCGATCATAAGTGTAATAACGTATGGCCTAATTATAGCTATATAATGAATCGATTCAATTTATGCCTTAACTTATGATCTTTATATATAGATATGATTCATCAGCCAGGACTAAGCCTCGTATATAATGCATGGTCTAAACTGATTAAACTAATACCGATAATTATATATTATACAATCCAAATAACGTCAAAGTAACTATATATTTTATTAGTTGTTCAGTATACTAATAATTCAAAGATAGATGCATACAATCAAAAATCGGATGCGTCTTAATTCACAATTTTTATCATCAAATTAAAGAACACAAGTATCTCTTTTAACCCATTTAATATCAGCAGGCTCCATAGGTAAGGTAACCATACTAGCATAATCAATAGCTGGAATCTTATCACCGTTTAATTCCCATTTCATATTCCAAACATAGGTTGATAAAATCGTACCTAATTGAACATAGGCAAATTGTTCTCCAATACATCTATGTCTACCACCACCAAATGGTAAATATGGTGATGAAACACCTTTCGAAACTGCACCAAACCCATAATCAATAGTTGATTCTTCATTGTTGGTTTTGCTGCTTGATAAATCCCATCTCTTAGGATTGAATTCTAAAGCATTAGGGAAATACGCATCGCTTGTCATGGCATAACCTGGAGAAACTAAAACGTAATGACCTTTTGGAACAATTTTCTTGCTACCAGGAACAACTAATGGATTCATAACTTTTCTGAAAATGGAATGTAATGGCATATGCATTCTTAAAGTTTCTTTGATGATATTATTAACTAATGGTAATTCTTGTAATTTATCATAACTCAATCCATCTAAACCTTCTTCCCCCAAGACACTTTGTAATTCCGCATATATTTCTTCTTGTAAATGTGGCTTTTCAGCTAAATGTAATAAGAACCAAGCTGATGTGGAGGCACTTGTATGTTGACCACCCATAAGAACACCGATTAATAAATTTGCGATTTCTTGATCTGTCATCTTAGACCCATCTTTATAAGTACAATTCTTCATTAAACCGTCGATAAGATCACGGTCTTGAATATCATTTTCATTTCTTCTCTTGTTGATCAATGACATGTAAGTATTTGAAATCTTTTGTTGTGCTAAATCTCTCTTTTTATATGATGGTAATGGTAAATTTGGGAAAACAAAATTGACTGGAGTGAATCCTTTATCTAAATCAGAATATAATTGAGCAAACGAAGTATCAAATCTCTTTCTCATTTCATCACCTAACAATGATCTTGATGCAGTGAAGATAGTAATCTCTGGTTGAGTTTCCATAACATTTGCCACACCGTTATTATTTTGAACTAATTTATAATTTTCAGAAGTTTCGAAATAGTTTAATATCTCTTCTTTTATCTTTGGAACATATGTCTTGAAAGCATCTTTAGTTAAGATGTTCTTGGCGAATTTTTTTTGATCCATTAATTTGTGATTTGGACAATCATAAATGACACCTTTACCAAACACAGGAGTAGTCAAATGTTTGTAAGCTTCCTCAGCACTAACATCAGCCAACTTACTGTTCAACACGAACTCATGGCCCTTAGGACCAAGGTAAACAGTCATAACTTTCCCTAATAAGACGAATGCAAACACATCACCATACTTTTGGCGACAACTTTCAAAGAAATCGTATGGTTGCATACCATATGGGATAGCAGAACCAAACCATGGGATCCAATGGAAGACCAAAGGCACTCTATCAGATTTCAAAGAGCAGTATAATTGCCATAATAAGTTATAAACGAATGGGATTAAAAGTACAATTGATAATTGTTGGAAAATGTGCAATGATTTGAATTTTTCAAACAATTGTAGTAATATACTCTGAATGATTGGAACTAGATCATTGATGATGGACATGTTGGACACTCGAGAACCAATACGTGTTGAAGTTAATTGATCTGCCAGCCAATAATCGATCTGATACAAGCTCAGCTTTATATACTTTTGATAATGTGTTCAGTTTGACATGTCTAAACGACTCGTATAGCTCTGATATGAGATCCGTCGACAATTTACGCGTGGGAACGAAGAAGCAGCGTGTTTAACGCGTGTAAATCGGGGTCTGCTCGTTGTTTCTGACAAAATGGTCGATTCTCATTTGTGCAGTATTTAGTATTTACACGCACAAAATATTATTGGTCTCAACACACAAAACAAGAACGAAGTGATGCAATCTTCTATTAGTTGAAATCTATGAATAATGAATAATTTTAGTTTTTTTGGAATAAAGATAGACTGATATTCACGAATCACATGAATTTTGCTTCGGGATGAAAGTAAACTGGACACGTCCAATAAGCTCTTCTTATTCCCTCTGAATCCCAAACCGAGCCTTCGTCCTGAACCAATTTCTCAGGTATGATTTCCCGAAACTCAACAGCTAACCCGTAGTTATTGAGATCGATCTCAACCAACTTCTTGTACACATCGTATATAAATTCTCTGTCAGCACCCAATCCATTGAAGAATGAGAAAATCCCATGCGGCTTCAATAACCCAACTATAAAGTCAAAAAGCTCCAACATATCAGTATAATGCTCACTATACGTATCATAGTAGATCCCATTGAAGAAAATACCCTTTGATAATAACTCTGGCAATTGGTCTTGCCATCTTCCAGGTAAAATCACTACATTCTCCTTATCAAACCACCCATCTTCATCTAATTTAGCCAATACATCTGGATGTGCCTCACATATATAGTGTTTAGTTGGTTTTTCCTCTTGGATTAATTTATCAATGATCCCCATTCCAAAACCTATATTCAATACATTTATCTCGTCATCAATCTCTTTGGTTTCAAAATCAACGTATTTCCCTTCGAAGAGTGATTCACAGCCTGCTTTCATAAGATTATCTTCCCAGGACATCATAACACCATCTCCTCTTTCTTCAGTTATCAAGGAGTTATCTTTGTATTTCAATTTTGTATTCAAGTAAGCCGATTGAGTATTAGATGGATCTTCCTTAAGTTCTTTACGAAGTTGTTCAATTTTAACTTGTTCGTCCTTTGTGAATTCATCAGTGGGTTCCTCTGGAGCGCGCTCGTTCTGTTCAGCAGTTTCAATTTTATTTTCTTCTTCAACCAAATATTGGAATTTTTCATGATCGATGTCTTCATCTATGAACTCCATATCATATTCAGATACTTTCCTTAAGAGTAACTCAGCTCTAACACCAGCATCTAAAAGTTTCTCATAGAATATAGTTGATTTCAAGTTTCTCTTAATTAGTATGCACCCTGGAGTTTGATCCTTATCATCGATATGACACCAGCCAGCACCATACTCAAACAACTTATCAAGAATGGAGCATATCACAGCTTCCTCATCTTCGGTGTAGTCTAACGGGATATTATCAGCAATCAAGTGCAATGGGGTAGTTGTGGATGTTATCTCAGCTTCAATGCCATTTGTAAAATTGTATGCTTCTTCTAACGTATATGTGGCCGGAATGCCTGATTTTAACAAATCTTTCAACGGGGTGAGGTAGTCGTTTTCAGTTATGGGACGAGTAGCAAACCTGCACAATTGATGGAGCTCTGACATTGTGGACAACTGGATGTTTTGAAAAGGGTTTGCTACGGAGTTGCAGCTAAAATTTTTCATGGTTGAAACATCGGTTTTCGCAGCATTGAAATTTCCAGTTTTTTGAAATTTGCGGCTGATTCTCGATGAGATTCAATTTTGGACCGTTGAGTTGCTGCGATTTTGGAAAGAACAAGAACCACCGAGATGAATTCAGAATAAGATCTCGGAAAAGGAGCCATGACTGGCACGCAGTGGCAATTACCACTGGCGAAGTGACCAGTTGGGTAAGTCTGTACGTACAAGACAAGCTTTAATTTCTACCTGATTCAGGAGAAGAAGGCCAGAAAATCTGATGGTTCCACTTTGTCCTGTCGATTGATGCACGCCATTAATTATCGTACGATTAAACATTTCTTTTATACAAGTGCACCAGAATCTCTTTGAATAAATATCCATCTGGAAGACCTTTAATTGAAATTGAGTCAATTTATAGTGAGACTGACTACGTTGAGCACAAGTTATATCGAACACTCTCTATACTATGACATATACTTTTGATGACTGCGATGCGTTTTTCGCCTCATTGACTACAAATGCAAACTTGTTGCCCCAGGAGAACGATCTCAATGATATCAACTTGAACTTCACAAATTTCCTGAACACCATGATGAATCCCATGGTTAATCCCATGGTCAATCCAATGATCAATAACATGAATTCCAACTACACAAATTCAACCGTGAATCCAAACAGCTACCGCGAAAACCAGTACAATCAGCCTGATTCATATTCGTCGTTATCACCAAACTCCTTAAGCTCTGGTTCAGGCTCACATTCTCCTATGAATGGTATGATTATGGATCCTATATACAATACCACATCCCATGGATCTCACAACTCCGCTATGTCTAACCATGGGTTCTCTAATACCCAATCGAGCTCAATCTCAAACCCTGACCAAGGTATGAATCAATATATGAATCCGAGCCAATTCACGCAGACCCCGCAAAATAATAATAATCAAAACTCATTACAGCAACAGATTCAACAGATCCAGAATATGACTACAGCAGAAGATATTAAGTTTGAAGCAGCAAATTCATTGCCAAGTGATTTCCAATTGAAAAACTCAAATTATATGAAATCATTGCAAAAGGGTCAAAATGGTATAACTAAACCTCATAAGAAAGAAAAATCATCACATAATATGATTGAAAAAAGGTACAGAACAAATATCAATGATAAGATCAAACAATTGAGAGACAGTGTTCCTGCTTTGAGAGTTATCGTGGAATCGTCATCCGATGAAGAGGGTAAAGATGATATTAAATTGGATGGTTTACAACCAGCTAAGAAATTGAATAAAGCTACGATTTTATCCAAAGCCATTGAATATATCAAACATTTGGAGAATAAGAATCAATTGTTATACTTACAAAATGAAAATTTTAAGAGATTAATAATGAGTTCAAGTACAAATTCTAATCCTAATATGAATATGAATCACTTGAATGAAAATCAAAACCAAATCAATCAAATGATGCAGCAAAATAATGGTAATTATCCAACTGCACCAACGTCCACAACTAATTCTAATGCAAATAGGTCACCAAACCAATCAAGTATCAAGAATAAGATAATGATGGGTTCGTTAGCTTTAATGGTTGGATCAGGTATAAATGATGATTTTGGTGGTAATGATTCAAGATCTTTGTTTGCTGTGCCATTCCCAATTCTTAATAGTGAGGTGATGTTGACAATAACTAAGTTCTTCAAACTTTTCTTGATTGGTGTTGTTGCATTCAATTTATTGTTTCCTATTTTCATGAAGTTCATGAAAGTTCGTAATTTGAAATTTATCGCTGAGGATATATTTGGGTTACGTATTGATTCTGTTGATAGATTTGATGAATTGATAAGTGGAAAAGAGATTATTGATAAATTTCAAATCTTGAAGAATTTTGCTTTATCATTTGCTGAGAAGAAATCATCAAAATTGTCTTTTTGTAAATCTATACAAGTCAAGTTGATATTCAATAATTTTGGGCCTGGGTTTTTTAAAAGGATCGTGGATAGTTATGCTTGTGGATTATGGGAAGAAGCTGTTCTTCTCAAAGATACTGATGGGAATTCTAGCTTGAAGAAAATTTTGAGTTTACCAAATTCAACCAGAATCATTAACGATGATCACTACATTAAGGAAATCAATGTTTTGCTTAACTCCAAGGAAAGAGATTCCACTACTTTAATTGGGATAGTCTGTACTTTGGTCAATGAATATGCCACAGAAAGAGTCTGCGATTTGATTGTTGGTTCAGCTTTAGATGATGATGAAGACAACTCCAAAAGAATTGAAGAATTACTCAATAAAGTTGATAAATCAAACCAAACTGAAGAAGAGGTGGTAAAAATGAACTTGACATCTAACTTATTTCAATCTGATGCATCGAAGATTGCACAAATGTTACAATATTCAAGTAGTAATGAAGCTAGCTTGGATCCTAAACTTAAGATCGGTATAAATTGTGGCATCATTTTGAATTTATTGGACCAATATGCAAAGACTGGTGATTCAATTTATTTGGAAAAATCGATAGCTTGTGTTGCAAACTTGAAAATCAATCAAACCGTGTTGAATTTGGTCAATTTCATATCATATTTTAAAATTATGGCCCAAATATTCAAATTGATTAACTCAAACGATATTGCCAACATATCAATCTCAAATGAGCTAATCAAGAATTTGGAAAATATATTAATCAATTTGAGAGTATATGCATGTTGCTTAGATTTGAAATTGAATATAAGATTAAAGGAGTTGATAATTAACCAGTTGATTGATTATTTCGTTTATGTTCAGAATTTCAATTTTGAGAGTGAAAGTGATGTGGATGACGAAGAGTGCGATAGTGATCAAACTGAAATGTTGGATGAAGAGGACAGAACTCGATCCAAAGATAATGAAATTAATGTTGAAGTTATTATCAAGCCGGAAGGACTTGAAACTGTACAGGAAGGTGACCTGGTGGAGGCTGTTTAATGGAAAGAACAGACTGTTATTTATTTATACCTAGCTAGCTATTTATTTATTATTTATTTATTGAATTACATATACTATACATTAGTTGTTTCAACAGCTATAATCACAAACATATTTATTAGGAGTTTAGTGATTAATTAATATACTTTTTTTTACTGATTAACGGCTAAACGCGTATTGATCATATTAATTGGCTTGCTATAATTTTCAGTATTTATCTGCAGGATATACAGTACTGCAGTGATTAATATTTCTGGACCACATTAATTAACAATAATAAGATCATGATTCATGACTATATTATTAATTTGGTTTTTCTCAACACTTAAATCGCATATGTTTTCATTTTCCTTAAGGCTATTTCACGGGCCACGGCTCAAACAAGGTAAAATGAGAAGTAAACAGGTCTAGAGCAGCTTAAAAGCCACTAAAAATTCGAAACAATTGGATTCTAGTGTCTGTGGTTATGAAGCCCCTGACCCGTCTGGTCTGTCAACAAATCGTGTCAATACGGTAATGTCGAAAGAGTAAAAATTTCTAGTCCTTCAGCAGAAACAATATTTTTTGGAAGTAAATAACCATCAGCTATATATCACATATCCACATTTCGCACACACGATCTCGTAAGTATATTTCACTCAATTACTATATACAGGTTTGTATCTAACGCTTCTAGTTTTAACGGAAGACAATGACACCATTTCGTACTGTTGGCAGTTCATTGAACGATGCTCGAGATGCTCGACACAAAATTCAATCCACGAATTCACAGAAAGGACTATCTCCACTACAAGGTGAAAAAATGCCTATAGCTGATGAAATCAAATATAATCCTTACTCCACAATTTCTGAGGAGAACCAATCTTATGAATCCTCGATCGTTGATGAATATTTTATTGAGTTATCTCCATTCATAAAGATTCCCGTTGATAATGAAGACCTATATGAATCTATAATGACCGCTCTAGACAGCTTTCATCTTGATAAATTCTTGAATAAACATGGCCCGATATCACAGGAGTTCTTAGACCTAATGAACAATCCAATGAAGTTTGATGCCAATATAGATTTTAATTTGATCCATCCATTGGTTTATTATCTTACAGGTATCTTCGGCGTCTCATTATCTCAAATGATTGTCAATTTGAACTTTCAGTCTCCCAAGACAGTTCTATTAACTAAAATCAATACAATAGTTCCAACAAATCCATTACAGAACCCATCAAAGAAACTTTTTTTAGTGAAATATTCTCCAATCTTTCAGCTTGGCGGTTACGAATTTATAAATCGAGTTTATGATTTAGTCAATGGTAATGAAGGTTTTGTTATCATAGTACTCACTATGTTTATGTTGGACTCATTATCAAAAACATTTAATATTGAAGGTTTCGAGAATTTCAATCACAATCAAATTTTTGAACAGGAGATTGTCCAACAAGAAAATATTGCAAAATCAAAATTAATATTGAAGAACTTGAATAATGAGAAATTAGAGGTGAACTTTCCCAAATTATCAGATTCAGTTAAAACCGATACCAAGAAGCCTGTGATAATCTTGAAAAGAGTCGATAAAAATTATTCCAAGAACTTTAAAGAATTGAAATTCGAAATTTTAGCGAGGGTCAAAGGTTTAGAAGAATTAGAATCGAAAAGGTTGAAAACTGATGCTAGATACAACTATAAGCTTTCAACAGATTATGACTTAGATACTTTCAATACTGATGATCTTGCTGATTCAATTGAAGCTGACATTTCAATGATTCCACAAAAATCCTTCGATTATGGAGACACTCTGATTGGAGTTGTCAAACAAGACACTATACACGACAACTTCTCCTTTTCATTGCCTAATGATTTACTCGTCGATGAAAGCGATATCACTCCGAAACTCACAAATCCTAGAAATGGTTCCCTTTCAAGTGTTGCTTCAGGTGTAGATGGTTCAACTAATCTACAAAAATTTGGATTTAACTCGAACTCGAACTCCTCATTTACTGGATTCAATCAAATTACAAATAAGTCAAATGATATCAATTTTAGTTCTAAATTCTCACTTAACTCGAATGAATCCAATTCTGCAATTGGAACACCAAGATTGGAGAACATCTTTTTAAGCAACTTGTCAAATGCTGCCACACCAAGATATGAAAGTTTATTAGGCTCAGCATCACTTGCAAAGAATTCACCAGTTTTTGAAAATCATATTTCAAATTTCAGTTCTAATATAACTTCAAATTCACTTTTTATGAATGCCAATTCAAATTCCAATCTTAACTTATTACTGAGCTCAAGATTTTCAAATAATAAATCGATTTGGAGTACTGGTCCGACCACTCCTAGTACTTCCACAAACCAAGTCTCATCTATCTGGAACCCATTCTCAACAGATTTAAATTCTTCAACAGGCTCATTAACTTCCAACAGTGTTGCTCCTTCTCCAGATTTGAATAGATCGTCCACCTCGTTATTCTCAACAGGTTTCAATGAAACCTTGACTCCAAATGAAAGAGTTTTCAATAGATCTGAAAAACCTGCTTCAGTTGAGAGAAAAGTGCCAAGACGATTGATGGATAGTAGATTGAACAAAAAATCAGTACCTCCGGTTCCATATCTTGAAAAAGAACCATACTCTGAAATTTATAATGCTTTACTAGTATCGGTTCAAAGTGATTTTCAAAATGTTTTGAATGGTGGTATGCTAACAGTCGATGAACATAGTTTTTTTATTGATCGTGATCTTGATGAGACTATCAAGATATTGGAATTCAAAAATACCACCCCTTTGAGTGAAGTTAATGAATCAATAATTTCTAAAGCATGCGCTAGTGACGACGATGGTCCTCTTATTGATAGTCAGAGTATTGGTAGGTCAATCGATAATTCTGTGTCTGGCTCAAATAGTGAAATCTCAAGTGTTAATTCTAACCGTGAATCAGTTACTCATATTCCGGATATTCCTCAAAAACCGGTTGTGAAATCACCAGGAATGAAAAGTCCTCTGAAAGCTAAATTGATTCATACTATTTCAGATACCTCAGATGATGAGTTTTTTGATGCTTCCCCAGAACCTTTTGAATATTGTTCAGAATCTGTATCAGTTGAACAATCTGTTGATTTACAAAATTATGAATCTTTGAATGAAGAAGAAGATTCAGATCAGCAATGGGATAATGAATCATTAAATGAATCCATAAGATCAGATAATGACCCTTTCAAAACTTTAACTCCGTCCGGTAGAGGCGATGTTGCTTCAAACTGGAATGCAGGAATTAGATTAGGTCCAAATATGTCTACGGAGCCAGCTGATATTGATGCCAAATGGCCTCAGTTAAATGAATCAATACCTACCGCTTTAAAATCAACTGTCGTTGCTAAGAAGATTATAACATCGCCTATGGTGTTAACTTTGGATAAGAATGGCAGCCCTATTAAAAAGAGGTTAAACTCTGCTAGTACCGTTTCATTCGAAAAGCCAAATGTACATGTTACTACTGTCATCCCTTCACATGTCAATGCTTCCGCTCCTAGATTATCAAGTGCTGTTTCTGGTAATACTGTGACTCAGTCAAAAGTGGACACATTGGCTAAACCACCAGGTATTGTGATTAAAAATACCGATAAATCTGTTGGTATTTCTATTGATAATATTGCTCCTGCAAAATCTGAATCTTACTTGAAGTTGGAAACTTTGATTGACTCAGAATTCAAACAAATATTAAACTCTTATATTTGTCTTGCAAAATCAGCAAATAAGATCACATCCCCAGAATCAGGGAGGCAAAAGGAGAAGTCTAAGACTGTTCAGCAAGCTTCCAAAAAAGAACAAGTTAAACCTAAGCCGATTTCATCGAAAAAGGATAAACTCAAGGGTGTTGTCATATCAAAGGATAAGCCGGTTGTTACTTTGCCTCTTAAAGTGGCGCCAATCCAACTTCCAACTCCTTCACCTGCTGTCAAGTCAGTTGCTTCTCCGGTGTCTTCTACTGCTTTTGGTGAAACGACTGAAAAATCTTTGCAGTCTAAATTGAATCCTTTGAAAAGTCAAGTTGATAGTCAATATATTTTTGAACCTGCGGGGGCGTTAAAGTCGCTCGTCCCAAATGATAATTTGGAGGCTTTCTCAGAGGATGTCTCTGAATCGATGTCAAGGATGCCTAATAATATCGGAAATAAATTAGATAAATCATTCAACCAGACTATGACTGCTATTGTTGATGATGAAGATAAAAAGAAAGATAAAATCACTTTAGATTTTGATCAATTATCAGCCGAGATTGACAAAGACATTTTTGAATTAATGGAAGACGCTTTACCTATCCCAGACCTTGATATCGAAGTTGATGTTGAAATTGAACGAGATCCGCTCTATTTACAGCCAATATCGTTACCACTACCACCACGAAGGCTAATTGGTAAGCATGTTGATGATGTTGATGCTGCTGATTCCGATGCTGAAGTCAAGGCTAGGGCACAACGGGAAGGAGTACCCGAATCCATTGCCAATCATATTAATGTTGAAAAGAGAGATGAAATTACTAGCAAAAATGTTCCGTCAAGTAATTTTGGTTCTTCTACCAGTGCAAAAGAAGGGGAAGGAACAAAGGTTTTTCAGTTCGACCCAAAAATAAATGCACAGAGCTCGTCATCCGTTAAGACGCGGGATAATTCTCCATTATGCAATATTGGTTTGAAGGCTTCAGCTACGATACAGCCTACTGGTCCTATATTTGGCAATACATCATTGTCTTTTGGTTCACAAGAATCTACTAGATCAACCCTTTTCAAAGGTTTAGTTACCGAATTAGACTCCTCTTTTTCGCGCTTGTTGAATAGTCTTTCTCCTGTGTCTGCTGAAACTCCTGTGGCAACTGAGCAAATTGGTGGAAGCAGTCTCTCTAATGTGACTACAGAGATGATCGCCAAAGATATTGATAACGTTGAGAAAGATAGATCAGTTGGTGATGTGATCAGTGATAGTAGTACTAAAGGTGGTATAAAATTCTGTTCCACTACACTTGCAGAAGATAAGAAGAAACGTATAGATGGTTCCGATGATGCTGCAGATTCATCAAATCATGCGCCTGCCAGAATGGTTGTTGAGTCTAGTATCTCTCCAAAAGATATCCTTAAGGGTGGAGTGTCGGTCCCTGCGGTGATTCCTGTTCCTGATGATGCTATTAATAATCCCCAAGCGTCTGCGTCTAACAGTTTTGTTAATGACTCTTCAGTTTCTGCCCCTTCAAATGTTAAACCAGCTTCTACAGTTGAAGATCATCACTCAGATTCTACACCTGCTTCTGCGTCGGTTGCTAAACCCAGACCGATTGCTTTATTCTCTGAAATCAGAAAGAAGGTACGGGGGGAAATCAATTCTCTCAGAAGAAAGAAGCCAGAGCCAGTTGAGAAGAAGGTTGAAACAAATGCTAAATTTAAGGAGTCAAAAGCGATTTCAGTTGTGTCGAAACAGATGAATGCTCCTTTCAAAAACGAATACTCTTCTGGCTATCAACTGCTTGTTGCGGACCTCGATAAATCATTGTCTGGTATAATTAAATCTGTGGACCGCTTTAGTTTCGCTCTTGAAATACCAGTACCAAAGGTTCTCACTGAGGGTGTAAAAAATATCCAATCTTCATCCAAGACTGATGATGCTAATGCTAATGGTCTGTCCTTGAAAAGGAAAATGTCGAACACCGGCAATAAAGCTAAAGAAGATGAATCTGCCAAATCGAATGGTACACCTGTCAATGGTAGTGCATCTTTTAAAAAGTTGTACAACGATATTGATAAAAACCTCAAACATTTGTTTTCCGCTCCTACTCCTGTTCGTGATGAACGTGATTTCAGTGAATGTGAAGAAAATCTCAAGTATTTATTTGGTTCTAGAGATGATACGAATGATGGTGCTAATGATTCCGTCAACTTATCTGGTGATAAGCATGTTAATCCTGAAAAATTACCAATGAAAAATCCAGCTCCATCAACTTCCAAGCCAATTGAAAAGCCTAACACAAATTCTAATTCAACCAACAAGGTGCAAGAAGTTCAAAGGGAAGAAAGACAAAAACAAGGTAGTACACTTTTTGACAGTTTATCAAATGACATCGATCGTGATCTCCAAAAGTTTTTAGATGTCTCAGATAATCCCAACTCTACAGCAATTTCTGGTGACGGAAAGAGGGAAGGTGTCAACGATAATGCAAATACTGGTCCTTTAAATTCCACTGAACATTCAAAGATTGCAGTCTTCTCATTGATTGGTAAAATGGCAAGCATTCTCAAAGATGAATTAAAGAGGCAAGCTGTCAATCACTCTTCATTTGAATTTACTTTTGAAAGCTCCGAAGATTCACTTATTTTCAGCTCATCAGGAGGCCAGCCTTTTGATGAAAAGGTGAACGGGTTATTTTCCAAAGAATTGTCAAAGGTTTTATCACTTTCTGAAAAGCATGAACTCATTCGCTGCTTCCAGACTGAGTTTGCTAAGATCTGGCAGGAAACGACCCAAGGGAATTTAAATAAACCAAGAACTATGGACAATAGAGAAATTGCTGAGAAGATGAAATCGAAGCTAGACCAAATTTCCTCCCAGAAGACTGATAAAACTGATAAAAGATTTGAGTATAGTGATCCAAAATCCGAAGAATACCAATTGCTATATGATGAGCTCTCATCTGTAATTGAGAATGCCAATCTTGAATCCGTTGTCTCTGATGGTGCGTTTATTTCTAAAATTGATTCGACTGAGAATTTTTTTGCTAAGAATCTCAACTTTATAGACAAAATTGGTACCGATATAAAAAAGCGTGAAGAAGAAATCCACGATGTTGACAAGATAAGACTTGAGAAAGTTAGACAAAGTCAGAAAGAAGAACTTGAACTTGAAGCGGAAAGAGAAAGACAGTCTGAACTGGAAAGAGAGAGACTTTCTGCTAATGCTGCGAAGGAAAAAGCTGCTCTGGATGAGATATCAGCTGCTAAGGAGAGAGAAAGAATAGAAAAATTAAAATCTCAAAGAGAAAAATTAGTGAAGGAGAGAGAAAGATTGGCTAGATTAAAAGCTGAAAAGCAAAAGGAAAAAGTTGCTAAAGAGGAAGAGAGATTACAGAAGTTGCATGCTGAAAATGAGAAAATTAGACTTGATAGAGAAACAGCTCTCAGAGAGAAGATAGAAGAGGAGAAAGCTCTTGTCCGATCTAAAGAAAAGGAAAGAGAGAGCATGGCTACCATGAACAATCCTTTCAAAGCGATTGAGACTGACAATCAATTGAAGGCCGAGAAAGATGTTCATGTTATTGGTATACTTGAAGAAATGTTTCCCTATGTCCCCTCTAGTGTGATTAGTGATTCAGTGAAAGAAGTCGGTGGTGACCAAGCTAGAGCTACTGATATCTTGCTTAATTACGATAAAGTTTCCGAAGCAGTGGGTGTAAATACTGAATCAAGTCTGGAAGTGAATATGTTGAGAGAATTGTTTCCTCGTATTAGTACTGAAACCATTGATGAATGTTTGAAGGAAAGCGGCAATGATCCACAAAAAGCTGTTGAAACTTTATTGAGTCATAGTGTTCTTCAAGAAGAAATTTCAAAAGTTGACTCGCAAGACGGAGGGGAAGAAAAATTCACCAAAGTTGAAAGTCTCAAGCCTAGAAAACTTGCTAAGAAAATAAGTGATAGTAACAGCACCAGTATTATCATGAAAAATTCTAATGAATTGTTGGCTCGTAATTTGAGAAGTTCCAGTAAGAAGAAAGAATCTAAATCATGGAGTTCAATCGAAACTGATATCAAAAAAGTTCAAGAGTTCACTGGTCTTCCTAAAGGAACTGTTAAAGGCTTATACCACAAAAATTATTCCAAAGTTGTGAACACTATCGTTGAAATTATTTCAGCCGCCTCTTTGAATGGAACATCTAAACAGTTGGAATCTGTTTCGCCTTTGTCTCAAATCCCTTCGGGTGGTCGTGTTCAAAATGGTTCTGGAAAGCAAATAACGAGTTCAACCTCAACTACAGCATCAAAATCAATCAAGCCTGCATCTAAAGGTAATGGTTATAAATATGATGAAACTTCGGATGAAGCAAGGAGCTTGGATAGTATGTATTATTCCAATCCAGAATTCCATACTATCTCTCAAGACTTTTTGCGTAAAGCATTATGTTTTTATGAGGGTAATATCTCCAAAATAATTGATGTTGTTGCATATATTGTTGAGAATGATGCTGGATCGTTAACATTTGGTAAGGTTAGCGAAGTGAAGTCTATCGATTTTACAACTGTGCCAATGATATCCAGTGAAAATTCTGCTTGGGCCAGTACCAATAAAAGCAGACCTAGTTCGTCTACTTCCTCGGTTTCTAGTGATAGATCATCTGAGTATCATTTATCTCAAAGTGATCAATACTTGAGCAACGCTAAGAATTCATCTTCGAAAATCATTGCTAGTCATTATGCTTCTTTAGCAAATGAGAGTAGAGGAAAATTTCACAATTCATTAGAAAAAGAGCAACGTGTTTTACAAAATCAAAGATTAAGTGAATCAAAATCAACGCATAGATTAGATTTGCATAATTTTACAACTGATATTGCAGTGGAAACTGTTGAGTTAGCATTGAATGAATGGTGGTCTGATGAATTGAGAGCTAGAGAATCACAGGGTAATATCAAAGCCGGTGGTTACGTTGCTTGTCAAGTTGAGCCTATGGTTCTCGTAACCGGTAGAGGTATTCATTCCAAGAATGGCTTTTCTCGAAATAAGAAGGAAGTTAAATCTTTCTTACAGAGAAATGATTATAATTTTGAAGAAAATCAATCCACTTTTGTTGTTCAAGGTAAACGTGGTTCCTTAAATTTGAAATGATAGTTTTTTTTTAGCTATACTATTTCTTAATTTCAATTTTGTTGCATTTAGTGAAATATTATACTGTAGTATTATAATTTCTGAGCTTTGGATGAATCTGTCGACAGCGTACAAGTTATAATATTTATATCAACTTATAAAGTTATACTATAACGTCGTACCGTGTACGTCTATATATATAGTACGTACGTGCGTACAGCCGCGCAATATTAATTTATAACTTATTTTTGGTCCATGCCGACCATGTTGTAATTTACATCAATTTATGAAATATTGTCACAAATATATTAGTCTATTATAAGATTGCGATATTCTAGTGGCTCATGAAAAACCATTAATACGTCCATGGTCACTGCCTGAAAGTTCCAACTGGTCACTAGGCGTGCTAGCATAAATAATATATAGCTCTTAAAATTTAAAACAAGAGTACGTAGTATATATATTATAACTGTTAACCACTATAGCATCAATAGATTATAGGCACAATCATTTCAAATCCTACTGAATTTAAGTAGTACATAAATATTGGCTTATATAATATAGTTTATTTTATCATATATACCCTAAAACTATGATGATCATTGTCAATTGATCACTCACACTATAATTTTAAATATAAATTTTAACTAAAAAAAAAAAAAATCGCAAGTTCTCCGTGCACACAGCACGCTAGCTAGTACTGCGCATGCACAGTGCGTCTACAGATACTTCGACGGCTCTAGCCTCTTACAAATGATTCATGAATCTGAACAGTGAAAAAGACGGATTCACTAATTCTTCACGTAGACTATCTCATACCTCATATACAGCGGGCCGGTGGCCACTGGCAATTGCTAATATATTATATAACTGCGAAGTTCAAACTACTTAGGAGTTAATATACTTATTACTAACTAATCAAGATTCAATAACCAAATATTATATACGTTAATAACAGCTCCTTTAATTCCACTTTCAATTATTACCTATTTGGGTAAATTGCACTTTTGATTCGTGATTCGCGAAATTCTTGAAAGTAAACTACGTACATAAACGTAAGCATGCTGCATATATATTTTTTTTTAATTAGTTAAAAATCCATCATTGATTCGATCCTATTAACGCTTTTAGGCCCAAATCTCATGGTATCAATCTTTGTCTCGAGTCTCGAGAGTCGACTCTCAAGTTTCAACCATATGGCATAGATCTTGTAACAGGTTACAGAGCACTCTTCAAATAGGTGTCCAAAAGCTTCTTCTGAATTTCCCTCTAAACATCGAATACATTAAGTAGGTACGTTTAGCTCCTGTTTTTATATGGTCACCCAGCGCTTTGAGCTTTGTCTGACTAGTCATGATCAAAATTGAGCCAAGTACACTGTACAATATTGTCCATGGTGAGCCAAACAATATGTACGTACAGCTAATTTACAATATTATACAGCCAACTAAATCCAACTTTCAAGTTGGATCAGTTGGAGTCTTTATATAATATTTGTTAATTGAATAATATAATAGATTATAGCTGGACTCAAGAGTCAACAGATTAGTTTTCGTTTATATTCTGAACAGTGAAAAGACTCGTTTAGGCCAACTTTTAGTTATGAGGTGTCCGCTATTATAATCATATTATATTGATCAATTAGAAGCACTAGTTCATGAATCAGGATTCAGGATTCAGACTTCAGTGCTTCTAGACACTAGAGATACAAGTTATAACTGAAGAGCGAACTTAGTATATTAGTACGTCCCTTATAAGGTATATAAGACATTTGATTCGATATAATTGCCCGAAAAGATGAAAATTGGGATGTAATATCAGACAGAATGTCCATACTGTTCAGCGCTACAGCTAACATGATATATCCAAATTACGGTCCGCAATCCCAGACTCACTGCTGGAACAATATTAATCGAATTTTGGGAATATTATTCAACTGCAGTCCTAATGTTTTAATTAGTTCAACTTCTGGAGACCTTTCAGTACTAAATCTTGCTAGATTGGGCGATATTAGTAGATTGTATATGGTGTAATCTTTGTTGATGTTAAAGCTGTTCTGCCACGTCGTCAGTCGTGAGTTTATAAGGCCAAGGCTAGTAGTAGCTACAGACTACGGTGACCAGTCTATATTTGAAGCCAGAAGGGTTGAAGCTCTGCCAGTTGCCCAACGTTTAGCACAGAGATCCTGTCTGAATCCTGTCAAGTCGAACTGTGTAAACGGAGACCCAACGGCCCCGGGTAATGGCGACGATTTCCTACTTGCACGAAAAACAATTTAATGATTTTGGTGTTGGACATGGACATCCACATGCTTTATATATTATAAAGTACTATCTATAGTTGATTCCCACGTATTCACTGAAGATAACTCCCGCCACATCGCGCTCGACATAGCCACTGCTCTTTTCTCCCGGTTGAATTGACAATTTCTAGCTCACTACTCGCTACACCCAGATACCTCACTGAAAAGTACATTTGTATTTATCAATTTTTCAATCTTGGAAGTTAAATGGCATTTTGTTCACTCCATTGGGTCTATAAAAGATAATATATTTACACTTCTATCAATCAACTGGAAAATTGATTTCATCTAACATATTTGACTCACAATAATGTCAGAATTTATAGATAAAGAGGATCACACTGATCCTGTCCCTGAAAATATATCAGACAACACAACTCAAATCAATAACCTATTACAAACACCAAAGCAAGAATCAAACCAAATTCAGGGCAAGTCTCCATCCTCGATCCCAAGATTGCCAGGTTCCTTAAACGTCAACGGTTTGAAAAATGATGATTTAACATATAATGAATTGACCGAAAATCTAAACAAGACAACTGAGAGCATGATTTATCAAGATGATTATCGTGATGATTTTGAAAATTTCGACCCTTCTCATCAAACTTTGGATCCTGGGAAACCAATGGCATCGTTTCCTAAGCTTGGTCCAGGGATGCAATTGGAAGATGCTATAAATCTCAATGATTCTGAAATTGAAAGTAATGACTTACAAAAGAAATTCGATGAATATGAAGGTGGCTCTTCTGATAGAGTTGACGGTTCAAATGACAATGATGATGGTACTCCTAATATCTTGCAAAACGATACGTTGGAGAAAATATCAACAACCGAAGATGAAAATATCGATGAAAATGCAATTGGTTCTTCAAATGGAGAAAATCACAATCATTCTTCTGAAATATCGAAAACCCAGGATGATGCTGAATCAAAAGATACAAGTATATCAACCGTTAGACATAGCGATAAGAAAAAATATTCATCTTCGTCCAAAGATTTTGAAGAAGCTTCAAGTTTAGGAAAATCAAGTTCTAAATTAGATTCCAATGAAGCCAGTTCACTTATCTCAAATTCAAATGGATACAACAGTCACAACAGTGATATTACACCACCAGCCCAACGTCAACTAGATGATGAATATGATGAAGCTACATACATCAGATCCAGAGAAACGTTAGATGATGACCAACTTTCAGGTCAAGAACAATATAATGGGCTGAATCATACATCATACAATACAACTAATGATCTGAGTAATTTCAACCAAGGCCTGGCTCTGCCGCGTGTTGTGGATGAAAGCGATACGTCGCCAAATAATATGATTAACAAACTAGCTAATATGAATGTGACTAATGGACGAGACAGCGTCCCAGAAAGAAAATCATTGACTTTACAGCAGACTAGAATCCTCTCTGGCTTATCTTCGAATACATCACGTTCAACTTCAAATGGTACTACAGTGATAAGGTCGCCTCCAACACAATCGACTTCTAGCAATAGTTACAACATCTCATCACCCACTGTTCATCAACCCAGAACTGATACCTCATCTCCTGCAAGCTCGCAAAGTACTAATCATATAATATCCTCGCCAAAAGTTTCAAACAGTTTTGGGAAGAAAAGGAAGAGTGGTAATAAGATGAAGGGGGTTTTCACAAGTATGTTCAATGGTATGAGGAATGGTGTTTCATCTGCTGATGCTTCGTCTTTAAATATAAAAATTTCCACTCCATTTAATGCTAAGCATGTTGCTCATGTTGGTGTTGATACTGATGGTTCCTATACTGGATTGCCTATGGAATGGGAAAGATTATTGTCAGCAAGTGGGATCTCTAAAAGTGAACAAGAACAACATCCACAGGCCGTGATGGATATAGTGGCATTTTACCAAGATGAAAATCAAGAAGATAATATATTCAAGAAGTTTCAATATGAAAAATTATCAAATAATTCATCTCATTCATCACAGTACTCTACTCCAAATATAAATCAAGAGTCTTTTTTACAACAATCTGCTCAAGTTACTCCTCAACAGACTCCAAGTACACCAACTGGTTATTCCTCTCCATTAGACCATCAATTTATTCCAAGCAGGCCCGCGCCAAAACCTCCACAAGCTAAGGTACCTGCTACACCAGGTTCGCCTATGCAACAACCATCCAAAGCTTCAAGTATCATGGGTAGATCATTTTCATCAAAATCGATTAAAAATTTAAGATCTGCTTCAAGGAAATTCACTGAGAAGCCGCAACAGCAACAACAGCAGCAGCAAGTTCAACAACCAGTTTCCAATATTCCTAGATCTAAATCACATAATAATTCTCTTGCTGCACATACCCAACAACAACTCAATAAGTCTTCAAATACAGCACCTATAGCACAATCATCTAAATTCGGGAATTTCGTGCCAGATTATTCTGAACCATTACCTAATAATAACGATATTGGGGAAGATCCTCAAAATTATAACCAATCAATTCATAACCAACCTCTTGAGAATAGCAATGCACCATTAGAAGCTAGTCGTCCACCTCCACCGCCTCCTATGTATAATAAGGAGATCCCACCATTACCAAAAGATCAAATTGCCAAAACTGAACAGCAATCAGAAAGTCAAAACCAAACTTCAGCACAACCACCGACTCCAACACAACAACCAGTCAGAGATGCTAGACAAGCTGCTATTCTCTCGGCTAAGAAGCGTGAAGAAAAGAAGCGTAAAAACCAACAAGTGTATAACAAATTGACAACTATCTGTACTCCTGGTGATCCAAGTAAACTTTATAGAGACTTGGTTAAAATCGGACAAGGTGCTTCTGGTGGTGTTTACACAGCGTATGAGAATATTAATAATAGAAGTGTTGCTATTAAGCAAATGAACCTTGAGCAACAACCTAAAAAGGAGTTAATCATAAATGAAATCTTAGTTATGAGAGGAAGCAGACATGAAAATATTGTCAATTTCATTGATTCATATTTGTTGAAAGGTGACTTATGGGTTATTATGGAGTACATGGAAGGTGGATCCTTAACTGATATTGTTACACATAGTGTGATGACAGAAGGTCAAATCGGTGCTGTTTGTCGTGAAACTATAAAAGGTTTAAAATTTTTACATTCTAAAGGTGTTATTCATAGAGATATCAAATCTGATAATGTCTTGTTATCAATCTCTGGAAGAATTAAATTAACAGATTTTGGGTTTTGTGCACAGATTAATGAAATCAATTTGAAGAGAACTACAATGGTTGGTACTCCATATTGGATGGCACCTGAAGTGGTTTCAAGGAAAGAATATGGTCCTAAAGTTGATATATGGTCTTTGGGTATCATGACCATTGAGATGATTGAAGGTGAACCTCCATATTTGAATGAAACTCCATTGAGAGCATTGTATTTGATCACTACTAATGGTACACCTAAATTGAAGGACCCAGATACTTTATCGATGGATTTGAAAAAGTTTTTATCATGGACTTTAGAAGTTGATTTCCAAAAGAGAGCCAACTCTGATGAGTTGTTGAGTGATCCGTTCATCTTACAAGCAGATGATGTTTCATCATTGGCACCTTTGGTGAAGATTGCTAGAATGAAGAAGTTGAGTGAAATGGCAGAAGATGAAAAAGATTATTAGAATGTGTTCAAGTTAAGCTGGATTTCTTGAAAGAGTTTTTATTTCCATTTGTTTTTGTTGTTTAATTGTTTTATTAACAGAGCGTATTTGAATTTTGTTAGGATTAGGTTTGTATTGTATATTATTTTTGAATAGATTTCTTGTTATATTTGTTGTATATATCTTGTAACTAATTCATATATGTTTTCGTGAGATACGGGCTTCTTAACCATCGATGAATACGGTATTCACACGTAAACATATCTGTGCGGATCACGTGATTTTGACGCCGAGTAATTTTAATTTTTATGAAATAAATTGGTGTTTTCACATCAGTAAAAAAATTTGTTTTTGTTTGCCATTTGGAGGTTTCGCTGAAGAAGAATAGTCTGCTATTTATAATTTATCTGCTCAAGCTGTTGCAAAGACTGGTCATCATCTGTATATCCTTATATATCAGATCTTGTTTGTTTCCCGTTTTCAATTTCCGGTGTATTGAGCTTTACGTGTATAATATATTGCAAATAAAGACAAACAGAACCAACTCTCTGTGATCACATCGTACACTTTAAATAAACTAGTCTACAGTAATAGGTTTTGAAAGTTCAAGCTTTATTCATTTATATTGATTTGAGAATCATAATCGATATCTTCTTAATAACTTTTAACACTATTTTCATTTAATTAAAGAAAAAACATATTTTTAAATGTCAGAGCAAACTGTTCGTCGTTCAGCACGGTCAACAAAAGGTCAGAATTCAAGATTAGAAGATGAAAGAAAAATTGAAGAGGAATTGATCAAAGCAGCTAATGCTAATAAGAGAAAGTCTCCAACTCCTAAACCACAAAGCTCGAATAAAAAAGTCAAGTCTGAGAGTTCCTCCAAACAAGAAAGTCAAGACCAATCACTCATAGATTCAAAAGTTTCTGGTTTCGAAGGTGAAGAAGAAGATGATGATGATGATGATGTTGGTGAGGAAGATGAAGAGCTAATCAGATGTCTCCCATGTGGCGCTACTACTGAAAATTACGATGAAGATACAGATAAAGGTGGTTTTATGATTTTATGTGATACTTGTGAAACATGGCAACATGGTAAATGTATGGGCTTTGCTAATAAGAAAAACACCCCAAAGAAATACTCTTGTAATGTATGTTCTCCCCAGAGTTATCCTAATTTGAAATCATTGAAACAAGAGAATGATATAAAGAAAGACGAAATAAAAGATACAACAGATTCAAAACAGGACAATCCAATTGAAGATAAGAAAATCCCAGTCCCTGAAAAAATAAGTTATTCTATTA
Organism: Cephaloascus albidus; assembly: GCA_030575015.1. NCBI lineage: Eukaryota > Fungi > Ascomycota > Pichiomycetes > Serinales > Cephaloascaceae > Cephaloascus > Cephaloascus albidus. The sequence continues at coordinate 209,920 of JAJMGN010000197.1, read as the reverse complement.
ATTCGCTCAAGGATAAATCTAGACAAGTTGTTGCGAAGTTGTTCAAATCAAAATTCGATGAAGGCATACCTGAAGACTTGGTACTTGAAGACGATTTGGGTAAAGATGTTCTAACCATTAAGTGGGCTTTAGAATTGGAAAATGAGGTTCACAAGTGTTTCCCAGAGAAGAAAAAATATAACGATAAAGCGAGAAGTCTTTCTGTCAATTTGATAAAATATAATTTGATAGGTCGTTTCATCAAGGGAGAATTATCTTTCAACAAAATAGTTAATTTAACACCAGAAGAAATGAATACAGATTTACAAGCATTTGCTGAAAATGTTAGAAAGGAAAGCATTCGTCAGTCTGTTTTGAAAGCTGAAGAACAGCCTAGAATCAGAAGAACTCATAAAGGTGAAGAAGTTGTCGAGAATACAAATGAATTCAATAATAATAATGACGATACTATACTTCATACTGTTGTCGGGGACAGATCTCCAAACTCCAATGGATCAGCTCGTGAATCTGAAGATGAAAAATCCTCTCCCAGCGAAGAGGGCACGAGTGGGGAAAGCGAAACTGAAGCAGACAATGAGATTAAAGAAACTAATAAACATACTTCCAGTTTCAACACAGCTTCGTTCAACCGTCATCAAAACCATATGATACACGATGATCATCATGATGATTTTAGTACTGAACATATGACACCCGAAAATTCTCAACAACCTACCGCTGATCTAGATGATGATTTAGATTTGATACTTAATTCAAATCAAGTTACACCTGGTCCTTCCTCTGTTCCTCTGATTCCCCAAGAAAAATCGGAGGAAAGAAATCCTCAGTCCTCTGATCACAAGATTTGGGATGTTGAAATGACTTTCCCTGGATTGACAGATTTTGAAGGATATGGTGTACTTAGCGGTTCAACATCGGATGCTAGCAAGACATCTTTACATTCGTTAGCTAAGAAATTGGTGAAATCAAAATTCATAGAGATTGAAGGAAGGTTAGATATCCATAAAGCTAATAGCTATTTATCAAAGATAGCGACAACTAGAGATTTGTTCTTAGTGGAAATCAAAGCATCTCCAAAATATGAAGACGAGACAAATTTTATCAGATTGTTTAATTATTTCGCTGAAAAGAAAAAGTATGGAGTTGTTACTGATAGACCTCTATTCGTTAAAGATTGCTACTTGGTGCCAATATCAAAGGACCAAGAACTTCCCGATTTCTTCCATTTTTTAAATGTATTGGGGGAAAACACATTCAACGATAAAGATAGATTATTTTGCTTATTTGTTGTGAAGAAAGAAGTTGAATTTGAACACCCTCCAAAGGATCAGCCCAAAGTTAATGTTGAATCATTTCTTAATAATTTACAATCTCAATTCCAATCTGGACATCAACCTGTACCTCAGCCTCAGCTTCAACCTCAAACTCAATTAAATAATGGTGGTATGCCAGCTAATATCAGTGCTAATGACTTAGCGATATTACAGATGCTTGTTCAACAACACCCGGAAGCAAGTCAGAATCCAGCCTTGTTATTTGAACTTTTGAAACAGCAACATCAATACGAAAACCTTTGAGTTTGGGATCTCATCTTTGGGTAGGAAATTTTATTTGTACTATATTGTTTTTTGTATATATATTTGTTGTAATATTAAATACTGCTATTTGCTATGTGGTGATGAATGTGATGATTTTTTTTTTGACATTTAATACACTGTAAGCTAGATGTCTTGCTATATATATTTTGCTTGATAACATTAATAGTAGATGTGGATTTGTTCACTGACTAGTAATTGCCCAAGGGGGTCATGATCATGACCCTGCAACAGTTCTACCTGAATATATTAGCTGAAGTTAGCTAGCTTATACGTACTAGTATACGTCGTTTTTACGCATCTTGAGTCTTCAGAGAATAGAGTTCATTCCAATATCTATAGGGTAGGCCTTATTGGCAGTTGCATGGCTACGCATGTTCTCCAAATCTCAAGCGTAGGTCAAATCTATATATATATATTCATGATTTTATAATTACAATATATAAATTATGATCGTGCTTGTTATAAGGTTGTAAATATCCTGCTCATATATATAAATATTATCTCGTAGTACGTACTTCATGAAATCGATCACCGGCCGTATTCAACTATCTATAAAGCTCAAGTGATACGTGAAACAATTGAGAAATTATAAAGTCTATAATTGTACTTACAATTGTATCTTGCATCTTGATTCTTTTCTTGCAGACTACAGTTAATTAATCTGGTAGCAATTCGTATATAACCAGATGACCTCAACTCTATTTGTTAAACTCAAGATTATCAAATTGCAATAAACTGAGCCAATCAGACGTGTTTGAATTTTGGCTGATTGGCTGCAACTGAACAGTGGTTTGTAGACAGTGCGCCAGCTGTACTGAGTTGCTGAAGGAAGAAACGGTGGCGCCTCAGCTTCAGCATTCACACGTCCATGTGTCTGACAATTGCAGCGAGTGGGAACAGCGCTATTTGTATCTTTGCAACAAAAACAAATCTGAGGATTTGATGAATCCACAAAAACAAAATAAAGATCTCCATACACATCCGTGCGGCTTGCTTTTACAATGACAAATTCTCGTGACGTTCGCAAATTCGCTGTTTTCGCGAAACCGCCGTGGGATTTTGTCTGCAAATATATATATCTAAAAAATCAGTGAACATGAAGTACTTTTTGAAAAGATACCAATATTCCCAAAACCGCTGAACAAGTTTGCAAAGAGATGTCTGTTATAGAAGTCACATCAGAGTCTCACTTCACTGAGTTAACTCAGAACATCGACCCCTCCAAATTAATCGCCTTGTACTTCCACACCCCATGGGCTGCTCCATGTGTTCAAATGAACACTGTCTTTACCACCTTAGCTGAAGCTAATCCTTCAGTCTTATTCATCTCTGTCAATGCTGACGACCATCCGGACGTCAGTGAATTGTTTGATGTCTCCGCTGTCCCATACTTTGTTCTCATCAGAAGAGGTACCATATTAAAAGAATTATCTGGTGCTGATCCTAAAGAGTTTGTATCTGCCTTGAATCAGTTCTCAAGTACCGCCCAAACTCAAACTCCACAATCATTACCAGACCATGAAGTAGCTGAAACTACACAGTCTGCCACCGAAGAAGAATCAGAAGAAGACTTGAATGAACGATTAAAGAAATTAACATCTGCTGCTTCAGTGATGTTATTTATGAAAGGTACTCCTGCTTCACCCCAATGTGGGTTCTCAAGACAATTAGTTGCAATCTTAAGAGAACACCAGGTGAGATTTGGGTTCTTTGATATTTTAAAAGATGATGGTGTAAGACAAGGTTTGAAAGCCTTTAGTGATTGGCCAACTTTCCCTCAATTGTATATAAATGGTGAATTCCAAGGTGGTTTAGATATAATCAAGGAAAGTTTAGATGATGATCCTGAATTCTTTAAAACTGCAATAGAAGCTACTGCTAATTAAGTAAGATGCTAAACTGGTTGGGGTGTGATTGCTTTGGAATAATTATTTAAATGAATTTAATCCGTTTTTACTAGTTGACGTAGTGCTACAAATTCAGAGATTCTACGATTTTCTATATGATATTATCTAAATCAGAATCAGAGGATAGTTCACTCTCTTGGCTGCTTATGTATACGGATTTCCCTCCAAGTCGCCGACCATTTGTGATCTTCAATATATTACTATTCAAGATTCTGTTTTCTAACGACACCGTATTCACATTTATACTTTCGCTCGGTTGATTTTGACTCAAAAGAACGTCAATATGTCCATCAAATGAATCATTAAAAACATCTTCACTATCACTATCACTCTTATCAACTTTGTCGTCGAAAACAGGCTTTTCATCCCCAGAAGACTGAATAGGATCACTTAATTCGGATTCCGAATCATTTCCAATTGAATTAGATTCCTCCTTTGATGGTTCTGAGATAACGTTGTCCTCATCCAATAAGAACGGCACATTAGTATCCGAGATTATCTGTTTGAAACTTCCACCGACTCTAGGTATATATTTATGAGTATGAGCACCAACTCTGGATTTATAACGCTTGGAATTAAGGATTAAGGGTTCATAATATCCTGCATATAAATTCAAATCATCAAAAGAATCTCTATAATTTCTTTGGAATTTATACTGATTGATTTCAGATCTCGTCTTGTTATACTCTCTAACCACCTTTAAATGCCTTGAGAACTTTATCATGTTATCTTTGTTACCATGTTGGCCCGGAACGCCACTCACAATATTGTTTGACTCTTGTACAATTCGGAGATTTGTTCTTGTGCCTCTGATACCCACTTCATATCCTTCATCTATATTCCCTAGAATATCACCTGTGCTTAGATTATCAGCTATATCAGATATAATTTGGAGATCGATGTTTTTATCATTAAAATTGCAATAGTTTTCCAATAAAGATAATTGAAGCAAACTACTTCTCGAAAACGAATCCAAAACATCTTTGATTGTATGATAATCAGCTTTGTATCCCAACCCATCAGCATCTGAAACATCGTCACTTGTCTTAGAGCTCCCAAATATAGTTTTCCCGATGCCATGAAACAAATTTATCTGATTCTGTCTCCCGAAACTCAAGTAATTACCGTCTTTCGAATTATTCCTATGTTTCCATGAGGCCCAGAATTGTAAACAGAAAATCACTGATCTAATATCACCCGTTAATATAACATTAGCTAAAAAATTATCAATCTCTGTTCTGTGTATGTTTCTGAAAACGGAACTCTCTCTTTCAATTATTTTTTTCACGGGTCTCATAATGTAGGTCTTCGCAATTGGGTTAAATTTGATGATTGAAACCTTAGGATGTGAAGTAATATTCTTACCTAGTAAAGTATCAGTGTTTAGACAATTCTCTATATTGAAAGCCTCATGCTCGGAGCTATTGGTTATGTCTGTTTCTGTTAGGCATAATACTAGGGGTGGTAATTCTCCTTCCGTATATATCCAATCTGTAATTGCCTTTTGAAAACTCAATCTTGTTTCTTGATGGAAAATGTTCGGTAGGTCTTCGACGATTATAACTGATAGATTTGAACCAATTTTGTACCTAGCATCATTTAAAAATTCACTGAAAGAATTTGTTCTTGATGATAGTAGATTAGAATCCTCATATTCTATCCATTTTAGCACTTTCTTGTCTGTCTGTTCTGTGTCGCTGAAATATTTGACCAAGTTATGATTCAATGAATGGCTGTCGGAAAGTAAATTATCAGCTAGTAGTTTGGTAACAGTAGATTTTGATGACCCAGCTGGTCCGCTTAGTATCAATAGCCGCGTGTTCGTCTTACCATTTAGCATCTTGGAAAGCATGTCTTTCACATCCTGAGCTTTTCTGGGATGGATAGCGACTTCGGAGATATCTGTTGGGGCATATTTGTCAACCCATTGACTGCATTCATCTATTTTATCGACTGATAGGGAGTTGAACTTTCTTACGCTATCGCCTAACAGAGTGATTGATGTTTTGGTAGGCGAACAGGAATTACTCTTTGAAGTTCGAGCTATATTTTTTATGGGTGATATTTTTGCTGATTTTGTCTTCTCTGATCTGGTTGGAGGTATCCTCCTCCTCCGTGTGGCCATTGTGGTTGGACTTTTGATGACTGTTTGAGTGATTTCGAGATCAGAATCTGTACCATCTGAAATCAATTCTATGAGCTCTTCATCGTCAGCAGTAAAAGAAGATTTGAACCTTTTATCTCTACTTGAACCAAACCCTTGCAGCTCGCTATCGAGTGTGGCTCTCTTTTTCGAGCGAGTTAAAGGCATAGCGACTGGTATCTAACTAGCATTACTCTTCATAAAATGTTTCGGTCAATGTGTTTCTGTTTGCGACAATTTTATTGATTCAGAATCCAGATCTACAAAACTGCACATAATTATACTGAACATATGGAGTTAGAAGCGATGGTGAGCCGATGGTCAGCTGACATTTACCTGATTTTCGATGTTCGATCAAAAACAGAAATATCTTTGAAATGGCATGCCAAAAAGTTACATCTCAATTTGAATTTATGAGCAGAATCCGCCACACGCCAACTCATTTGATATAGCTAATTACACTTCTGAGTGACTATAGAAGAAGAGATAACCTTTACACACAACATCGAGGAAGGTATATTCACCAATCTTGCCGCTAGATGCTAGAACATCCCAAAAACTGCCATTTCAACTTACAATCAATTAATCTGGATTAAAGTGGCAACTAATTTTCAAAGAATCAAGCCAATATGGAAGCCAATTTCAACAGCTCCTTCTTATTGGATATTCATCCATCTTTCTATGAGAATGGGATTCCTGTTTTCAAACCAGTATGTAACTTTAAAGCGGCTATTTTCATATTCGCAATTTTTGGCTGCTGCATTTACAAGTACTAACATCCATCCAGTCGTTCCAGGAATTTGAAGACTTCTATTTGTTTCAAAAGTCAATCAACCAATATGGCATGAAATCAGGTATTGTGAAAGTGATCCCTCCTACTCAATGGACTGATCTATTGCCGCCATATACCGAAGACAGAATTAACAATGTTAAAATCAAAAACCCAATAACTCAGCATATAAATGGTTCAAATGGAATATTTTCTCAACAGAATATAGAAAAGCAAAGAACTTATACATTGAAGCAGTGGAAAAATTTATCTGAAAAATCAAACTATCAGCCGCCAGCACCTAGGGGCCAGAATCGTAAAACTGGAACATCCAATAAATCCAATTCAAAGGACTTCAGTTACAATATGGACACTTCGGAGTTCACAAAAGAACGCTGCGAGCAATTAGAAAAGTCCTTCTGGAAGACACTCACTTACGCTGAACCCATGTACGGTGCTGATGTTCTCGGATCGTTGTTTGATGAGTCAGTTAATAGTTGGAATGTGTCCAAGTTGCCTAATGTATTAGATCTAATGGAAGAAAAACTTCCAGGGGTTAATGATGCTTATTTATATGCTGGTTTGTGGAAATCCACATTTGCCTGGCACTTGGAGGATCAGGATTTATATTCGATCAATTATTTACATTTTGGAGCTCCGAAACAGTGGTATTCAATTCCTCAATCAGAAGAAGCTCGTTTTTTTGAGTTAATGAAGGAAACTTATCCCCAAGAATACGAAAACTGCCCAGAATTTTTACGTCACAAGACTTTCTTAGTTTCGCCTGTCTATTTAGACAAACACCATATAAAGTACAATAAAGTTACTCATTTCGAAAAGGAGTTTATAATCACATATCCTTATGGGTATCATGCTGGTTTCAATTATGGATATAACTTGGCTGAGTCAGTCAATTTTGCTTTAGATGATTGGTTTCCTTTTGGTAAAAATACAAAGAAATGCGAATGTATTTCTGACTCTGTTGGAATAAATGTGGAACAGATTTTCTGCAAGTTTAAAGGTATACCGTATCAAGTACCTCCCTCTCCTGAATCTATCAATAGCTCAGAAAGTCCGGAAATGATAAGTATAACTTTCAAAAGCAGTTCCGAAAAAGGCATACAAAAAGAGCAATTCAAGAAAATGAAACCGCCAAAAATTGTTTCTCGTGAGTGTGCTCTTTGCCCTAATAATTTACCCAAAAAGTTAACGAAATTAAAATTGTTTCAGTTACTCAAGACAGATTTGCCGAAAGGTGTGATGGTTCATAGAATTTGTGCTTTATCATTAAGTGTGCTAGATATAAAATTTACTACTAAGGAGACAAACGTGAAACTTGACAATCAACATTATACCATACATTCAAACCCTTTGAGCTCATCTCAAAGTGAGTTAAATTTCAGCAACCACATGGATGGTACCACAGCGGTAAATATACTAAGTAATTCTGTTAATAATACTAGTCAGGAAGTGGTTCTTGTCGAGCAACATATAAACAAAAAAACCACGTTACACACTAATAAAGAATTTTCTGAGGAAGTTGTTATGGGATTTGAGTCTATCTCGAATGCTCAAAAATCCTTACGTTGTCTAGTTTGTCATACGAAAAGTGGTGTTTGTTTTCAGTGTGATTATAAAAAATGCACAAGATCTTACCATGCTACCTGTGCATTGTCAGCTGGTTTCCTGTTTGGCTTTCCTGCTGGTGGTGGAGAAGGGAGAAGTGATATATCGGAAGACCATTTTTGCAAATATCATAGACCAGAATTAGGTGGCTGTTCATCTATTCCAAAAAACTCCCTTATCCAGTTTAAATTGCATGATGAGTATTTTGCAGGTTTGGTGGTTTCAAACAATACCAGTGAAAATACTATTGAGCTCTTGGCTTACCCCAGACTCAAAGATTGGATTGAAATCCAATATAAGGATTTAATGTTGCCAGCTTGTGAATCTTTCTTCAATTTGGAGTCTATATCGAGGCCAGTGACTAAGTCTGACAAAAAAACGGATAGTAAGAGACCGTCGAGTTCTCTCAGAAAGGAAAAGCCGGTAATTATAGATGAATTTCTGTTTTCTGGAATATGTGATCCCGAAAGACATTCTACTTCGAGGGACCTGATTGATGGGCGGACGTTGCTATTAGAAGTCTTAGATACTGAGATGGCTACAGAATTACAATCTCCTGATGGTAAATTTTGGTTCTATTTGCCGGAACCATCCACAGATCAGGTTGCCAGATATACAGACGTTGTTGATGGAACGGAGCCTAATGATCCAATCTTCTTGAAATATTTACATAGGAAAGACCAAGAGACCAAAAGAAAAGAAAAGAAAAGATTGTTTTGTTCATCTAGTGAATCGCTGCAGCCCTCTAAGCGTGCTGCTCTTGAAATTTCTGGCGAGTTTGGGCATTCGAACAGTAATAATAGCAATATGTCTCATTACACAAGTATGGCGCCGATGGCTTTTCCATCTTCCTACATAAATGTCAAGGATGATCACCAAAGTTTCCAATCACCAAATCTTGCAATGAATAACGAGAATCTACATCACATGCCTAATATGAGCCAATTACAAATGTCTCAGAGATTACCACCGTTGAATCATATTATCGCGTCCTTCCAGCACCCTACACAAGGAACTTTCCTCTATAACAATGATCCGCAGTATTACCGCTTCAATGGGATGTGAGAGATTTCGTTTATTGTATGATTAATGCTAATGAGTTTATGAATAGAGAGTGTAGAATGTACTTTGGGTTCTACCAAGAGGCTACTTGTGAATAATTAACAAGTTATAACCATAAGCAATATATTCATCTAACTAAATTTAAAAACCGGCACCCGCCAAAACCAAAAAAGCTCAAATCTAAAGACTATCAATCATCTTGAATATATTTCCTAAAGCATTCTTCTTGACTTCTTCATTATATACAAGAATGTCATTACTTAACTCTTCGAAGTCATGAACAAGCCATTTTACGTCACTTTGAAGTCCTAGGGTCAAATTATGACAATTTCCTTTTTCAATCAAGTTTTCAGTCACCTTCTTCAATTTGGATGTATGTTCATAATCTTTGGCAGCTATTTCAGCACGATCCACGATTGCATCTGAAATACCACACATAGAAGCCACATTCATACCGAAGGAACCTGGTGCAGTACCAGCTTCCAATTTATACAAGAACGTTATGTTACGTGAATCTTGATCTATCAATATAGACATTCTCAATTGTTTCACTTGAGGATGAGTTTTGAATGATGAGCCCAAAGAACCATAATGGGTTGCAAAGAATCCTAAAGACTGAATGTGAGTAGCAAGATGATGTAAAACACTTTCAGCAATAGCATATCCATCAGAAGAAGAACCACCTCTTCCCAATTCATCCAATATGACAAATGATCTTGGGGTGCAGTTTTCTAGTATCTTCTTAGTTTCGGACAATTCAACCAAGAAAGTAGATTTTCCTTGCATAATATTATCATTCGCTCCTAATCTTGTCATAATTCTATCAATTGGAGTCAATTTAGCAGATTGAGCAGGCACATAACAACCTATCTGACTTAAAATTGCAGCCAATGCACTTGTTCTCATGATGGTAGATTTACCAGCAGCATTTGCACCTGTTAACAAACCGATACTTGGTTCATCTCCTCCTAAACAAACATCATTTGGAATAAACTCTTTAATCCCACTGAAACATGGATGTCTCAAATCTTTGAACTCTAATTGACCTCTAGCCGAACTAGCAAAAGTAGGTCTACAAGACGGGTATCCAATAGCCTCGGAAGATCTAGTCAATGCAATTACGCAATCAATATTAGCAATGGCTTTTATAGCAGAGAGCCAAATGCAGTACTTCCCATCAAATTTCTCATACATTCTAGATTTGATAGTCTGTGAAACTGTTTTATGGAGCTCTCTTTGTTCCATCAATTGTCTTGCAAGTATTTTAACTTCTGGTGACCAGTACCTCTTAACTTTTGAAGTCGAAGCCATTTGCTGCCATGATTTTGGAATATTTTTCACTTTAATAGGAACCTCTATTAAGAAGATTTCCTTACCAGAGTCCTTGTAGATAATTTCTTGTGATTTATATTGCTTCCTATACTCTCTCAAGTGAGTTTGCAATTGGGATTCGATATCTTGCATCATACCATTAGACTCATCAAATTTTTCATCAACACCTTGTTCTGGAACAATAACATCATTCAAGGCTTCTTCTCTGTCAAACGAGTCAGACCATTCTTCGATTGAGGGGCTCAAATCCTCTGGGAATTTACTTATGAACTCTCCCAATGAACCAGGAACATTATCGTCAAGAGATTTCAAGATCTCCAAGAGTGAGACAATTTTTTCAAAACTTTCAATAACTTTCAAGAAATCCTTGAATCTTAAGTTGTTAGAGTGAATTCTAGCCAATAATCTTTCTAAATCAGGCAATCCAACTAAACCATCTTCGATACAACTTCTAAATTCACCATTATTCATTAAGTAATCAACTGAATCATATCTATTCTCGATATCGTTGATGTTCAACAAAGGATGCAAAACCCAATTTTTCAAGTTTCTCTTTCCAAAAGAGGTGATAGCTCTATTCAACAACTTGAATAAAGTTCCCCTATCTGATCCGTCAAATGAGTTACCAAATATCTCCAAGTTTGTTAAAGTAACACCATCCAAAATCATACTTGATGATTTTTTAACCATATCGTACTTTCTGATATTACCCAAAGACATGATGGGCACATCTAATTTCAAAGATTGTAAGTAGTATAATAACCCACCAAATGCATTAAAGGCAATTTTATGGTTTTCCTTAAGATTGATTAAGCTTTCAGGATAATTTGTTAAATCATCTAAATCCTCGGCTTCATAATATTGACCTCTAACTAAGTTTTCAAAAGTAGTATCATAACTCCAAAATTCGGAATCAGGGGTTAATATATTCCAGATTGGATTCGGAGCAGCGTTATATTTGATAATTTTTGATGCTAGTGAACAGAGATTCCCCTTTTCAGTGATTATTTCCTTTGGCCTGATTTGAGTAATCACCGTATCAAGCCTTGTACACTCTGCATCATCAATGATTTCAATGAAGTTGATTTCAGAAGTTGCAGTATCAACAAAACTTATTCCAAATATCTTGGAACCGTCGTTCAAGACTTCCTCTTTGACACTCAAACAGTATACAGCCATGTCATCGGTGATCATACCCAAGTCAGTCAAGGTACCTGCAGTCAAGACACAGGTAAGTTCTCTTTTGATAACTTTGTCCTCTTTTTTCAAAGTAGCAGTTTCTCTAATTTCTTTGGCTAATAAAGATTCTTTCTGATCAACCTTAGCAACTTTATATCCATGATTAACAAACTCTTTAGCCCAATATTCAAACGACATTTCTGGTATACCAGCCAACTTCATATTGGCTCTACCTCCACCAGCGATTTTCAAATCAAATTCACTATGTGCTATTTGCGCATCATTTTCATATAATTCATAAAATTTCCCTTTTTTGAAAAAAACAACAGTATCCCACATTATTGATTTGATTTCCCAGTATTGTTTTTCAAAAGCTGTGAATTTTGCCCATGCGGTCTTGGGAATATACAATGTACGATGATCATAATCTGGATCATCAACTAAGCGTCCGTCAGCATCTTTGACGCTAACAAGCCATTGGTAACGTTCTTCATTTTGTTTTTCGAAACTTTTCTTTGGAGCTTTGCCGTTAGAAGATTTTGGCGTTGCGGCTTGCATTGAAGGAGAGTTGTGCGAATATGTTGAGGTTGATTCGAATCTTTTCGCAAGATTAGTATTTGATTTGGAGGTTGATTTTTTGATTGGTGAGGAATATATTGCTGGAGAGACGCTCTTTGAGCTTTTCTTTGATTTTCTTGATGGTTTGATCACTTCTTCTACCGCCTCTGCTTCTTCATCGATTTCAATATCGTCATCTACGACGAAGTCATCAATGCTTTCGTTATCACTCTCATCAATGTCCACCTCATTGAAATCTTCTTCATCATCACTAGATACGATTTTTCTCTTCTTTCTTTGAGACTGTGGAGTCATGTTTTCATCATCATCAGAATCTGATTCAATGTACGAGACATTTTTCTTTAGTGCTCTGCGAGATGTAAGAGGGCTAGAAGCAACAGTTGATTTGACGGTTGATGAATGGATCTTCAAGTTTTTTATGTCAGTTGAAGGTGTCTTTGGTGAGCTTTCTTTGATTTTAGATATTCTCAATAATGGAGATTGTGTAGCTTTAATGGGTTCCTCAACAATTGAAGTATCTGGCGTATCTACCATCATCAAGTTGTTATCACCATTGATCTCGTTTTCATTATCAATCTCAACCTCATTTTCTTTGTCGCTATCAGTACTGAGGTCTTTCTTAGGGTCAGATTTTATTGGAGATGAATCAAGTTTATTTTGCTTATTGTCATTTTTGGTGCCCTTGGTAAAGAAAGATAATAGAGATTGCTGCTTCAATTTCTTAGTAGCAGAAACGGCTTCCTTCTTAGTAGCAGCAGTTTTTGGAGGCATCTTGCCAGTAGTCGCTATCTGTGATGTATATCGATAATGACCAGTTTGGTTATGGAAAAGATTGAATTTCAGTCTAGAAATAGTGATTTTTTTAGCCTGATAAATTTATTTTGCTTTTTACTTTCCTTTTCTACTGGTTACGCGTATATAAATGGCATGAACCGCGTACCGTGGTCTACACCAAACCGCGACTCTTTCAGATTGGATTTCGCACGACCTTCGGGTTAGTAATCGAAAGAAATTGTCTTCTTTTTGTGGCCTCAAAATGAATTATTTTGCAGCCTTTTCATTGTGACTGAAAATGAGTTTTTGCAGCTTTAAAAATGATTGTGATTTAATTAATTAATTAATTAAATTATAATTAATGAATATTTATTATATTGCAGACGTATAACTGAGATAAAATTATTTATATTCAGCAAGACAAAAGGCAATAATTAATGTCTCATCTTTAATATATGAGAATTAAATAACGTCTTGATTGCAGAACGTCGTATATTTAATTAAGCGCCGCTCTATATAATTTGCAGCTTCGCAGCTCAACACTAGCTTAGCCTTGTAATTTTTATGTGTTTTATATAAATTATAATCTAGATGGTATCTAATTGTAGATCATGATAAATTTATAATGTATTTATATATATCGATCCTAGACGTATATTGCATGTCGTTACACAAATAGATCTAGTTTTGTAACCGCAAATTTAAAAATTTAAATATATTTTATTAATTTATCCTAATTACAAGTATATATATATATATTTTGAATATTATCTAGCTAGCTAGTAGGCAAATATAACATCCATTAAATATTAACCACTTAATTATATTTGCTAATATAAAGTTGCTATCATATACTTGCTAATTAATACATTCATTAATTTATTCAAACTAATATATCACACTATATTTATAACAGTTTTTAAATTTGGTTATTCACACAATCAACGTCATCCGTCAAGTTATAAAAAATGTACTCCAACTCAGTTAAAACAGTCCTGGTATCCAAATATAATGTCTCTGCTAGATCATCTAAGAAAATGGTAGCTACAACTAGGCCAAATAAATATTCCAATGGTTATGGTACATACCCTATAGCTGTTTTTTGGATATTCATATTTTTCATCTTGTTGTTCCCCAAAACTGTTTCACTGAAACCTTCAATCAGCGCATCAATGAATATACCTGTATTGAGGTTAACTACGAAGACACATGACCGGATGATAATAATGAAGGAAATTCAACAGGCACACGAAGAATTATTCTCGTTAAAGAGTAAAAACCATGCTCAAATGTATACTGGGAAGAATGAGATGAAATGTCTTGATGAAACGAAGGTTCTTTTTTCAATTAAAGATGTTGAGTACATTACACTAGAACATGAAGCTTCAGAATGCCGTATGAATGTGAATCAAGATTATTTATCTATCTATTCTCCAACTCCAAATATCCATGAAATGATATTCAGAAAGGATGATCCAATAAAGCTGGAGTTAGAACACAATATTATCTCAAAATTCGATGAAAAGGAAACCTTTGAAAATGTAACTTTTTATGATTTCTCCAACTTGAATTATAACTTGCAATGTTCCTTGGGCTATTTGGATATATCACAAATCATGTTGCAAGAAACCTCAGTTCATGTTACTTTAGAGAAAGTTATGTCAATTCCAGAAACTTGTGGCTTTAAAGACTTAGACAAAGATTTCAATGGTGGTTTTACTCAAACTGTGAATTTGGATATCCCATTGAATGGATCCTTTTATTGCCATGAAGGGAAATCAAAATCTTGCAAAAGAACCATTGCTGAAACAAGTCATGCTCGGTACAAGATAATCGATGATGAAAAAATGTATTGATAAATTGATAAATATGGGAAAATTAATGATGTATTTGTAGATCATTGCTATTATTTCGAATAAAAGCAGCCAATAAATTTGTAAACAGCCAGGTTCATTATTTAATACTTTGATGTATTTGGCAGACGTATTTTATTTGTTGTAACTTTCTTTTTCAACAACCCACATGGTTGATAAATTTAAGCAAAGTGCCAGGTCTGTAGCAAATAAGGACTTGTAAAACTAGAATCTATGAACAAATCACATAACTATTTCATATTTAGTTTCTTCCTTGATTTCCTTCATTGGTAGAACAATTGAGTTGTAAACCAACATATTATCATGAACCGAAGAGCCATGACAAATAATAACCATGTTACTTAATGATTTGAAATTTGAATCACTAAGTTTCTTGTTATGTAAAGTGCCTTCAACTCGACACCATTTGCCAATCTTGACGTTATTTGAAATAATCGCATTGGAAATGAATGAATTATCACCTATCTCAACATCATCTAAAATTATAGAATTTTTAATCCTGACACCTTTACCAATTTTGGAATTTTTCCCTATTGATACATTTGGACCAATTCTATATAAAAACTCAGATGGAGAGAAATTGTTAATTAATACTGGAGGCAAAATTGATAATGATGAGTGAGTCAAATTCTTGAATCTGGTCTTTTGTAATTCTTGTTCTAGATAGAAATTATTTGACAATAATGCCAGAATTGGAGTTTTAACTTGATACCAGAAACTTTTTGATATGAATACATAGAATTTTTCATTATGGAATGGTAGATTCTTCAACACGTCAATCTCTAATGATAAGCTATCAGGATTTGGACTTTCGATAGATGAGCAGTTTGTATCTCTCAATTTCAAGTTTTTATACATTTCTAATGAGTTGAAAAACTCATTATTGAAAAGGTATATCCCACCATTTAACAAGATATTATATTCACTTTTTGATTCTTCATCAAGTTTTGAGAATTTTGACTGTGGTTTTTCAACGTAATGAATGACTCTGTTTGAGATCTTACCAGCCACGATAGTGCCATAATTGTTTAAAATTTTTTTATTATCGTAAATTTTCACAAAATTCTCATTATGATAATTGTTGAATAAATTAATAGGATTTATACCAAAAATTAAGGAGTTTGAACCATTGTTAATAAAGAAGTCATGGATTTCTTTGAAAGGAAAATTGCATACAATATCAGCATGAATGAAGAAAAACTCTGAACTTGGATTTTCGTTCAAGATTGAATCTTTAAAATGGTATAAACCACCAGCAGTACCCAACGAATTGATCTCATTCAAGTAACGAATTGACAAGTCTGGATAAACTTTTCTAACCTCGATTAAATAGTTGTTAATAACATCTGAATTATAAAACCCAATTAATATAATTTCAGTTAAAATATTTGATAGCTGTAAATGTAAATTATCAATTATATGCGAAATTAATGGTTTATCAGCAATTGGAAATAAGATTTTTGGGATATCCATAGACAATGGCCTAAACCGTGTACCAGTTGTATCACCACCGATAACTATGATCGCTTTAACTAATTTGGTCATGGTAAATTTATTCAGACGCCGAATATTATTTGATAAGAATTATTGATAAGGATTAGATTATTCTTCTGATCTAAGATGATTCTTTTGTAACTAAATATTCTAGTTTCTTAAATGAATGATGCACCAGCTCGGGGGTCACTATAAGAGTCACAAATCAATCAAAAATCAAATTAATTGATCTAATTATGGTTGGCGGCTAATTGGTCTTGACTAAAGAGTAAATTAGAATGTGATTCATATTGAAGGGGAGACCAAAGAAATTGGGGACGAGAAAAGGTCAAGCATACTGTAAACTGCTGGTATCAGCCTGAGTTCTCCGAATCAGCTGGAAAATACTTTCAGTTCTCAAACTCTGTGGAAATATTGCAGGACTCAGACAAAAAATGAAAGTTTTCTTGATAAACTGAAATCAGATTTATCGATTTAATTTGTGAATTGCAAAATAGTTGTATGTGCAGGATACAAGATTTTCGATAAAAACAAAATGTGATTTGGTCCGGCTCTTTGGACCTTGCCCTTGGTCCTGACTCCTTGGAGAAGGAAAAATAATTATTTTTTTTACAATTTGTAAATAATTACATAAGCTGAGAATAGAAAGAAAATTTTTCATAAAAAATAATTACATCACATAACACTAGCCACAGGCTACAGCCAAAATCAAAAAAAAGGTACATATAACTGCGTCATGAATACATAGCTAAGCAGCAGGATGCTGCTACTAGTGGCGCTTACCAGCCTGCTGCCTAAGCGAGTCTTCAATCAAATCTGAATGTAGCCAAATCACGGCATTAGACAAACACGACTTACCGGCATCGGCAAAAACATAATTTAAATTGACTCTTTTAAAAATGTCGTTCTTTAGATTTCATTTGAATTACGTAGACAGTTTGACACTGGACAGTGGACAGCGATTTACAGAGCTTCAAAAAAGACTGAACAAAAGAGAAGAGAAAAGACAGTCACGATTCACAATTTCAAATTAAAGATTATATAATGTCCACGCTCAGCCAATTGTTCTTCTCCACCAAGCGGGATACACAGTTCAAAAGGTATACTACCACAGTCCACTCCCTTACGCTGTTGTTGATGAGGATAATCTCATGAGTTATATACTGCCCTTTTTAGAGAGTTTTGTAACCAGGATATACGTGGTGAAATTATCACTTCAATTAGAGTTACGAAGACTAGCTGTATTTAGATCTCCACAGGCCTCATGAGTCATGATTCATGAATGGTAGTGAATCGAGATCTCAAATTTGTAGACTACGTAAGTTGCCAAAGATCTCTATTCTAATGTGCAACTTGCAAGTAACTTGGGGAATCCACAGAAGTTTACGTGAATATTTTACTGGTCAATTCTCGACAAACCTTGCTAAAACTTAACAGTGAATCATGATTCAGGCAGTAACTACTTTGGCTAATTATTAATTATAAATTCCTCAGATCCCCAAAGGACTGAAGTAGGGCAAATTAGCAAGTACCCTTAGCTCTTCAATATATTTACAATCAATATTTGATGAGCTTAATTTTCATGGGGACTCATTACTGTAGTCTGGACTCTGGACTCTGTATCTATGATTCATGTACTTTTCTCTTGGGTCCTTGCCCTTTGCTAGAAGCAAGTGTGCGCACAGATTGATGTGCTACAAAAATCATGATAGACTGAAGTGACCAGTGACCAGTACCAGTGAGTCGTGATCACTGACAAGTTCGAGAAGTGTCCAAGGCTCCAAGCTGCCAAATTGTTCATGATACTTTATCTGATAGTTATAAGTTTCTATTAACCTCCGTATAGTTGGCACAACACCATGATTTAGTTACAAGTTACAACTGACAATTTGCAACTCACAACTCACAAGTTACAAGTTACAAGTTACAAGGTACACGTACCACCGTACAACTTACAAGCCTCAAGATCGCACCTTCAGTTGGCACTTGCCACTGGTGAACGCAAGGTCCCGATCAAATGATAATCGTACGCAGGAACAGCGATCCTCTTAATCCTGAAAGAGACATTCTCGATTTGGCCCAAACTCCAGTTCAAGTTTCAACAGAACACCAAAACCATCAAAACATATTTTTCTTTTCTTCTTACCCACTTTTATTCTGACAGCTTTCACTTCATAAAACACTACTTTCTCCTTCCTTACCCCCTTGGTGCGCTTGTCTCCAACTTAGTCTCATTATCCCATAGCACACAAGCTACAACCTTATATTTCACTTCAACTAACTTAGTTCAATCAATAGTGTTACATAGCTTGAGAATTTGAACCACATTCTTGTTATTTTCACCTCACTCATTTGCAACAGCTTGGAACTACTGTACTTTAATATAAACCATTCAAATCACTTACTTTACTTTTCTTACGCAATCCATCAAATACCCATCATACACTCAACTTAAAAACAAAGAGGAATGAATATATAAAACCATGAGGTACATTGCTTTAACCTTACCACACAACAATCCTAAATACAATTTGATACGTTTCTGGAGAAAACTAAGGATATTGGTGCCTATCTCAATCTTGATATTGGTCAGTTTCTACTACTTATTCAATTACTTCAATCAAACATATGAGAAGTTTACTGAAATATCGAAATTCATCAACTATCAGGAAACTCAACTTTCCAAGATAAAATACTTCAATGATTTCTTATTATCTATCAATAACGTTAAACCAGTATCCAAACCAATATTGCAGGAAAACTATAATGAAAATTACAAAATCAAAACTATAAATTACATGGATTTACCTAAAGAAGGACCTCTCAATATCGAAGTCTTATCAAAATACTTGAAATTATCTGATCACCAAATAGCTGACTTGACAAAGTCACACAAAAATATAATCAATGAAATCAATAATTTGGAATACCCTAATTCAATATACAAAGAAAATACAAATGGAATTGTTATTATTGGTGGTGGGAAATTTATGGTAAATGCATTAACTTCAATCAAGTTATTGAGAGATATCGGCTCAACTTTACCTATTGAGTTATTCATTATCAATGAACAAGAATATGATCATGAGATTTGTGATGTTCTCTTACCAAAACTAAATGCAAAATGCCTATCAATGACGAAATTCATATCTTTGGAAATCTTGAATAAATTCAAATTTCAAAAATATCAATTCAAATCTCTCGGTTTATGGTTGTCATCTTTCCAAAATGTCTTGCTTTTAGATGCTGATAATTATGTTATCGAAAATCCTGATAATTTCTTCAATTCCAAAATTTTTACTGAAAAGGGTTTAATCTTTTGGCCAGATTTCTGGAGAAGAGTAACATCACCAGATTTTTATAAAATTGCAAATATCAAATTAGGTGAACCTATAAGAAAAGATGGGATTGAACCTGAGGAGTCATCGCTCATATATGATTTAATTTATACTACGAACATAGATAAGAATGATTTGAATAAATATCCATTGGCAGATTTGAAAAATTCAATTCAGGATTCTTCCACTGAGGCAGGACAAATCATGATTAACAAGAAGACCCATTATAAATCATTATTATTATCATTATACTACAATATATATGGGTACGATTACTATTATGATTTGTTATCACAAAGAACTTGGGGTCAAGGTGATAAAGAAACTTTTATTACAGCTGCTCAAGTAATGGGAGAAGATTTCTATCAGGTTCAAAATAGATTAGTGAAGATTGGATACAAGGTTCCAGATGGTGGATTCACAGATACAACGATGATTCAGTTCAATCCTGTTAAAGATTATAACTATTATGCAAGAATTAGAAATTTCCTTAATAATACTTTACATATTGATCCTAAGATCAATTTACATTTAAGGAATAATAAATTCTTAACTAATTTATGGGAAAATCATATCAGCAAGTTCATTGATTCAGAAGATATTGAAAAACCAACTCCATTCGCTATACATTTACATCAACCAAAGATAAATCCAATTGAAAACTTCATAAATGGAGACTATTTCAGTACTAACGGTAATAGAAGAAGACAATTAGGCTGGAGGAAGCCCAAGACCGAATTGACTCCATTACAAGAAGATTATAACGATTTCACATACTCAAATCATATCTTGGATAAAGATTACGAATTGTATCTTTTTAGAATATCACAGTGGATCACTTGTGATTTGAAATTTTTCCCCAAAACTCTCAATTTGAATAATGGTGTGGATCTAGACAGTGTTTGTTCTAGTTTACAGGAACATATCAATTGGTTGATTCAAACCAGTGATACTCCTGAGTTGCAGTATCTTTCAGTCGTATGAAATTAGATTCATAGTTTGCAAAACTATTTACAGATTGGTATCATATTGGAATTTTGTGCTGATTTCCCCTTTATTTATTTGCTTTAATGATGATTTATGATTTTTAGTTTATTTTCACTTTTAATCGATTTGGTTTCAAGGTGTTTGCATTTGCCATTCTATGATTCATGTGTATTTATAATTTATTTAAGCATGAAAAATACAAAAAGTTTTATTCAAACGTGGTGTTGTGTTTGTAATTGTCCAATCGGATCCATCAATTATATTCAGATGTAACTTTTCTGGTGAAGTTTTTTACACTCATGTTAATTATGTTTAATTAAATTTTTATGCAATCTAATTATCGGAACATCGCTGTCTTAAACAAGCCGGTTGAACTTAATTAGCTTTAGCAAGAGTTCCAACTTCCAACTTCCTCGAGAATATTTCTTTGTCACTAATTAGAATTTAGCTATATATATATACAGTTGTTGATCAGTAGACTGTACAGTACTGTTGAAATTAGTTTTCAGAGACTCCTGAAAGTTCATGGGTACTACAGCCTACAGCTAGGATATATCATATTATATTACCGCGAGTTTAATTGAAATTGTCTTCAATATTAATTAGCGAAATTGACTTCCAAGTTCCAACTATAATTATTTATCAAGGATTCAGCATCCCAGCTTGAAGGATGAAACTTGAAAACTCAAAAGCACATGAAGAACCAATTATTCAATCACCCGTTGGTATGGAGTTCGTTATTTGCAAGTCGCCAAGCTCTTTCTTCTATGGGCTCATGAGTATCTATTATCAAGATTCAAGATTCGGTTTCCACTTCTCACTAGAGATGGTTGGTCCATGCCATCCAATGATGAATCTCCCCGTAAATTTGTGCAATTGGCTAACGGTACTCGAATAAATGTCGCTTTAGCCTTTAACAGTGCACACTGCAGACTACATATATACATTTCAAAATAAAATAATCTTACATTACTCAAGCAATAATAAACAATTAAATACACAGTTATAACTTATTAAGTTATTACCAATCTCGTACACGGAACAAGTACAAACCACATCTCTTAAGCATCTCAGAGATTATTACTAAGGTGATACCTTATAACATCAATAGCTGCCAACGCATCTTCCGTACTATCGTGCTGGCCTGTTTGAATTTCCCTACTCAAATATTTGAAACTGAGATCACGAAGAGACCATTTTCTGTTCACGGTAACTTGGTTTTTTGGATACAAGATTGATGTATCAACAATTCTATTATGAATCAATCTTAAAACATTCATATCATTTTCGAAACCATGTCCAATAAGAATCGTGTTACGATCAATAATACCATATAGCACTTCAATCATATCTTTAAACGGCAAAGCACCTTCTCCAATCTCAGAAATACCAGAATAAGTTGTATTCAAATCAAGAACTTCACCCAAGGGCTTGACAATAGTATCAAACACTTCCTCTCTAGTGAAAAAGTCAACAACTGTAACTCTCAAAACTTCAAACCCTTTGGTGGTAAAACCCATTTCACAATCAATACCAAGAGCTTTATATGCGGATGCCTTCTCAGGTTGATCAGATATTTTTTTGAAAGGGATAGAACTATGCATTTCAAACCCATATGTCCATTTGAAAACATGATATTTACAACGAGTACAGCCAGGACTATCAGTAACGGTACTTCCACAACAGTCGTAGACTTTCTTGTTGTAATCTTGGGCGTTATATTTATTCAACAATAACTGTTTCCCCGGATGGAAAGAACACTCAACATTTTTAAGTTGATCTTGTAATCTGAATTTGGCACCACATCTAAGACAGTCCCTAATAGTAGGCTCATAATTTTCAACGTGCTCAGGTTTTGGAATATCAGTGAAATATTGGAACTTTTGTAACACATTTACTGGTATGACAATTTTGTTCAACTTCTCATATAATTCTTCTTCAGTATCCACTAGCTTTTTAGCTGGCTTAGCTTCAGCAACCCTACCTTTCAACGTATTGAAAATGTATTTCTTGATAGTTTGAGGATATGTATGAGTTGAAGTTGTACTAGCAATTTCATATTCCTTAGCACATGCTTCTTTGACCGGTGTAAATATATCGGGCCTCTTTTGTTTATAAGCAGCAATCAACTGTTGAATGAAAGCTTTCCTAGCTTTCATATCGGCCGGAGGATTAGGCTTAACCAATTTTGGCAATGCCATAGGCGAGTCCTTTATTTTAGTCTTTGGATCAATTTGTCTAACACATTCTTCGATTTTTTTAACGTATTGTTCTTCGGTATTATTCAAGGCTATCATATGTTCCTTAGCGCAAGCAGATTTGATAGGGAACTCTTCCCCAGTTGCCTTGAGAGCAGTGGCAATCTTCTCAATTAGATTGATTCTAATATTACGGCCGATACTAAAGTTTTCAACATGACGAGGTGTTATGAATGGAATGTCAGCAGGCGGAAGTTGGCTCTTCAGAGCTCCTCTGGGCATGGAAATAGGAGAAAGGGTTTCCCGTTTGACGGGTCCCGTTTTTTCTTTCAATTCTGGTTCACTTTCTTTCTGCGGAGATGGATTAGCAGACACACTAGAAGCAGAGCTACCGAATATTTGACTTATATACTCATCAATGTTACTCTGATATGTGTAATCAGTGGAGTTTAAGGCAATCTGAAGCTCTTTTTCGACAGCATGCCTATTAGGAATGTGATCACCTTTGGATTTGTATATTGTGGAAATTTTTTTCATGTTTGAAACTCTTGATTGTTTGCCTATGGTAATAGTTGAAGCACTTTTTGGTAAACACATTGGTAAATCTTTTTCAAGTTCAGAAGCCTTTGTAGCTTGGATAGGTGGTGGCCGAACAGAAGTATCCTTGAGATTTTTAACAAAGTTATTGTAATCTCCACCTTTTCTTATAAGTTCAATGAAAGCTTCGACATTATCATAATACGTATTGTCATTTGATTTTTGGGCAATAGGAAATTCTAAATTAATTGCAGTCTTATTGGGAGTAGGTTCATTCAACTTAGCAATGGAAGTGGAAATTTGCTTAATGTAATCTATTCTCTCGGACCTCTCAATAGTAAAAGTGGCGATAGGACGAGGAACAATAGTAGTAGACTCCTTTGGATGTTCGACTAGAGTATGATTCGATGCTGTACTTTCTTTTGGCTGCAATGAAGACATGAATTTGCGAATGTTGTTGTGGTAAGTAGATGCGTTAGATGCTGTTGCAATCTCAATCTCTTTATCAGTGGCTTTACGATTAGGCATTGTCTCTCCGAGAGCTTTGAAAAGAATAGATATACTTTTAACATAATCTGTTCTTTCCTCTCTAGAAACACTATCAACAACACCTCTGACCAAAATCATAGGAAGATCGGTGTCAGGAGGTTTTAAGGAAGCCCGGGCACCAACCTCTGCTTCAGTTAAAAATTCTGTAGTTGTCGTGTCGAGCGATAAAATGTAATCATCAATTTCCTGATAATATGTATTATCAGTACATCCTAGAGCGATTTCTTGTTCTTTCTTTAACGCATCCTTGTTAGCTGTTTCATGCCCTTTTTGTCTCAACAACTTAGCAATTTCTCTAATGAATTCAAGCCTGTCGGCTCTATCAATTCTAATATTTGTAGCTCCAAGCGGCTCAGTGATTCTGATATCTTGTTTGGATTGGTCTCCTTCAACATTCGTCTCATTGAATGAGTTATTCTTGGGCGGATC
The DNA here is from genome assembly GCA_030575015.1 of Cephaloascus albidus. Classification (NCBI taxonomy): domain Eukaryota; kingdom Fungi; phylum Ascomycota; class Pichiomycetes; order Serinales; family Cephaloascaceae; genus Cephaloascus; species Cephaloascus albidus. The sequence goes on along the minus strand of JAJMGN010000197.1, from coordinate 185,545 downwards.
TCTAACAGAAGTTGCACTAACATTGGACCAATTTTCTTTTGGAGTACCCCAACCAGCATGTTTATGGATTGGTCTCTCCGGTTCAGAGAATGAGTTGATATATTCATTCATGTTATCAGCGTAAGTGGCATCTGTTGATTTATTGGCAACTTCAAGCTCCTTTTCAGAAGCAGATTTAAATGGAGTCGGATCCTTTCTTTTCTTGAGAATCTCAACCAATTTAGTAGCAAGTTTCTTTCTTTCCTTAGTTTTGATTGATATGGCTTTAGAAGGTTTGATAAGAAGCATGGGCGAGTCTTTGACCTTTGGCAAAGATAATGGCAGAGGCGAGGTGTATTTAGTAGCACTGGATGGAGTTTCTTTTGCATCAACGAAGTCATCATCAGAAATGGCTTGAACTGAATCAGTATGAACTGATGATCTTTCCGAGCGAGAGTGTGTTTGAGGATTTGATCTGGAATTATGGTAAGCTTCAAGTGGAGGTGAAATTTCTACCACTTCCTCCACATGTCCATTGTTATGATCTTCGTAATCGTCATATCCCCCATCATCATCAAAATCATCATAGTTATTTTCTTCTACCGCGCCATTGTCATTAAACAAATTACTATCATCTCTAGCTTCATTCTCTTCCTTATCCCTGGCAAGACGTTCGGCTTCTTCAGCTTCGGCTTCCTCAAGAGCAAGTAAGTTTCTCTCTTCTTCCTCTTTGGCACGGTTTCTTGCTCTCTTCATACTTGCAACCTCATCCCTTTCAAGCTCCTCCTCAAGCTCCAAAAAAAATCCATCGACATCGTCCTTGGCTAAATATTTAAGGAACTTCTCCATTGTTTCCACATATTTGAAAGACTCTACTTTTTCGGCAATCTGCTTTTCATGATCCATTGCAGTCTGTTTAGGATGAACTGTTTTGTTTTCAGCTAAAAACTTGGCGATCTTAGTTATGTATTTTAACCTTTCATTTTTATTAGCTGCCGGCGAACCATCACACTCATGTGGAGTTAATAATAATACATCACCATCGATAGATCTAGCAACAATATGTTCTAACACTGGAACAGAAGACCTCTTCCTCGGAATGGATGGCCTTTTTCTTGGAGCGAACACTTTCGATGTGTCGATTTTTGGTTTAGCGATGTTCAATTTTGGAGAAGATTGAACATATTCAGCATCTTCGTTGTAGATGAATCCATCAAAATTAACTTCTTCCATATTGTCAAAATAATCGTCGTTTTTTTTCTTGGAATTCCGGTTATCGTTTGAATCTTCATTGAGTCTCTTGTTGCCAACTAGCCTGTACTCTATAACGTTAACTTCATCTTCACGTTGGATAGTCTTGCCAATTGCATGGTCAAAAAGGCAATTCAAAAACCCACATTTCCCATTCTCAATCTTGAGTCTTGGACAGGGCACTTTGCTATAGAAATAGTGGTGGGAACTGAACATTGTATGAAAAGTTTTGCTTCTAAGTCAATTGTTGGTCAATTTTCAATGATATCTGCCACTGTTAGATATACGATCCTTTTTCCCAATCTTAGAAGGGTAAAACACTCACAATTTCGAATCTTGTCTCAATTAGCATCACGGGTCCTTCAACCTTCAGCCAAATTGGAATGACCCTACCAAAAACCTTTGTTGTAACGGGTTTTCTTATTGACAAAAGTGCCAAAAACTGCTAGAAAAACTGCTAGAAAAACTGCTTTAAAAAGCTGCCAAATTTTGAAAATCTCAGAAATTCAAGATCCCAAAAAAGAACGGCTTTTCGCGAACAATCTGGAATCAAATCGGCCGGGCAACCTCATCGCAAAAAATTATTATCACTGAAAAATTACCAGTGTAAAACATCTAGAGCCAAATCTTCATCAGATATCTAACAAGAATATTGTTTATTCAAGATACTTTGTGATATATATCACACTTGTTTTTACTTTTCATTTGATTTCGTTTTCGTTGATAGTATGTATCACTTTTCGGAAATGAACTATATTAGTCCAGTGTCTACTGCCCTATTTTGGTGAAGTACAAAATTATTAACTCTATCTAGCTTGAGTTCTCCGTTGTATATATATCCTCAACAGTCATTTAACGCTTGGGAAGCGTATAATTAAGAGCGTATCCCCAAGATAAAAAGAACAAAAACAAAAATGAATAATAGCATAACTTTAAATATAAGACAGTCGGAAAGATTGTATGCTTTGTTCAAAGATCAGTACTCTTCCAAAAGTATTCCAAACATATTTCATTTCAATAAAGATATATCAATAATTGAGAATTTGAATAACTTATCAGTATTTGCGTTGCACCCTTTAACGACTTTACCAATATATTACTCATTTAATCCAATTTTCATCGATTTGATCTCAAGATGGATAGAAAATCCAAAATTGGTTGAGAATAGATACATAGAATTCCACAAATCATCTTCAAATACTATTAAAGGTTCCATAGTTTTAGCAGCTTTATCTAGATGTTTGGGAATATCAACAGCTTCATTATCATTAATTGAAAATTTCCTTCAAAATCAACAATTCTTCAATACTTTGAAAACAACTATTGTATACTCAAAATCTCAGATACCTCAATTAGAATTAGAATCAATATTATTATCTTTCTACAGATTATTAAGTTTAGATTGCCATAGATTTAAATACTTAATCTTACCAGAGGTTTTATATTCCATTACCCAAATTCAAGACGAATCATACAATGTCAGTAAATATTTATCAATTCAAGTATTGTCAATTTATTTAGCAGCATCAGAATCATCTAAGAATAAGATGATTCTCAATCATATCGGGAAAGAAACCGATTTAACATCATCATATGAAAATGAATCAGAAATTGATTACAAATTTATAGCTTTAATAGAAGCAAAAAGGTTATCAAATTTCACATATCTCCCTAAACAGTCTTCAATTGAACTTGAAAACTCTGAAACTGTTGTTATAACTACTGAAAACTTATCTTCCTTAGTTACTTCTGTCTGCGGTGTGCTAGTTCCAATGACTGGTCGACGTTTGGTCTCATCATCCAAATCTGACTTTGTTCCTACTGAAAGTTCTTTGAATGTATTAAGAGATTTGGCTCATAATATCCAAGAGAATAAACCAATCATGTTAGTTGGTAAAGCTGGTTCAGGTAAAACTTTTTTGATCAATGAATTGGCTAAGTACATGTCATCGGAAGATTCGATTGTTAAAATCCATTTGGGTGAGCAAACTGATGCAAAGCTTTTACTTGGTACTTATACCTCGGGTGATAAACCCGGCACATTTGAATGGAGATCCGGTGTATTGACCACTGCTGTCAGAGAAGGAAAATGGGTTTTGATTGAAGATATAGACAAAGCTCCAACTGAAGTCTTATCTGTTCTTTTAACCTTGTTGGAAAAAAGAGAGTTAATTATTCCTTCAAGAGGTGAAACTATCAAAGCTAAAAATGGATTTCAATTGTTATCAACCATCAGACAATCAAACGATTCAAGATTATCCATTCCAGACCTTATTGGTATGCGTTTGTGGAAATTGGTGGCCGTTGATAGTCCTTCGGAATCTGACTTGAAAGAAATTTTGGCTCTTAAATTTCCTTTATTGAAGAATTTGGTTCCAATTTTCATAAAGTGTTTCAATGATGTGCGTCAAATATACATGTCTCATTCTTTCATCTCCCTTAATAAAGGTTCGAATCCAAGAGTCATTTCTGTTCGTGATTTGATGAAGTTTTGTTCAAGAGTTGAGAAATTACTTGAAAATGAAGGTGTTCTTTCACCAGATCAATTGTTAGAATCTTCAATTTATGATGATATATTTGGCGAAGCAGTTGACTGTTTTGCTTCAGCTGTCAGTGAATATACCGCCATGATTCCATTGATAAATGCTATCGGTGAAGCCTTAGAAGTTCCTGGATCAAGAATCAATTTGTTTTTATCAAAACATGTTCCGATCTTTCAAAATACTGATGATTACATCAAAATTGGTAGAGCTAAATTGATCAAATCATCACCTACTTTCTACAAAACTAAAAAAACTGGTAATAATACTTCTTTTGCCAGAACAAATCATGCTGTCAGATTGATGGAACAAATTGGTGTTTCTATTCAGATGATTGAACCAGTCTTATTGGTTGGTGAAACTGGTACGGGTAAAACGACTGTCGTTCAACAAGTCGCTAAAATGATGAACAAAAACTTGACTGTTATCAATGTTTCTCAACAAACCGAGTCTGGTGATTTGTTAGGTGGGTATAAACCAGTCAATACTAAAACCATCGCAGTTCCTTTGCAAGAAGTGTTTGAAAATGTTTTCATTGCGACTTTCTCGAGAAAGAAGAATGAAAAATTCTCGATCATGTTGTCCAAATTTTTCAATAAAAATAACTGGAATAATGTTATAAAATTATGGAAAGAAGCTATAAGGATGGCCCAGGAGGTCTTGAATAAGAATGATGACTCCAATGATGAAGAGGCACCAAAAAAGAGGCGTAAGTTGAAATCTAACGACAAGGCAATTCTTTTAGATAAATGGAATGAATTCGAGGCTAAAGTCAAATCATTTGAAATTCAGTTCAACTCAATAAAGAATTCTTTCGTATTTAACTTTGTTGAAGGGTCTTTGATTAAGGCTGTTAGAAATGGTGATTGGTTGCTTTTAGATGAAATTAATTTGGCTTCCCCTGACACTTTAGAAAGTATTGCCGATTTACTTTCTGAAAACGTAAACCAAAGATCTGTCTTGCTTACAGAAAAGGGTGATATTGAATCTATAAAAGCTCACCGTGATTTCAGAATCTTTGGATGTATGAATCCTTCCACTGATGTTGGTAAGAAGGATTTACCTTTGAGTATTAGGTCAAGGTTTACTGAAATTTATGTTCAATCTCCTGACAGAGACATCTCTGACTTGCTTTCAATTATCGATCAATATATCGGAAGATTCGGTATTGGTGATGAGTGGATAGGTAATGATATTGCTCAATTGTATTTGGAAGCCAAAAAACTCTCAGATACTAATCAAATTGTTGATGGTGCCAATCAAAAACCTCATTTCAGTATTCGTACTTTAACAAGAACTTTGATTTATGTTAGAGATATTGTTTCTATTTATGGCTTGAGAAGATCTTTATACGAGGGTTTCTGTATGAGTTTCTTAACATTGCTTGATGTTAAGTCTGAGGAGTTATTGAAACCTATCATTGTCAAATATACAATTGGCAAATTGAAGAATATGAAATCTGTCATGAGCCAGTGTCCACCGATACCTTCCTCTGAGTCTGATGCATATGTCCAATTTAGACATTATTGGATGAGACGTGGTCCTGGTGAAATTGTTCCACAACCGCATTATATCATAACACCTTTCGTTGAAAAGAATATGCTTAATTTGGTCAGAGCTACTGCTGGAAGAAGATTTCCTGTCTTGATTCAAGGTCCCACTTCAAGTGGTAAGACATCTATGATCAGCTACATTGCTAATATTACTGGTCACAAGTTCGTTCGTATCAATAATCATGAGCATACTGATTTACAAGAGTATCTAGGTTCTTATGTCAGTGATTCAACGGGTAAATTGGAATTTAAAGAAGGTATTCTTGTTGATGCATTGAGGAAAGGGCACTGGATTGTGCTTGATGAATTGAATCTTGCTCCCACTGATGTTTTAGAGGCATTGAATAGATTATTGGATGATAATAGGGAATTGTTCATCCCTGAAACTCAAGAAGTTATACACCCGCATCCTGATTTTATGTTATTCGCTACACAGAATCCTCCTGGGATATATGGTGGTAGAAAAATATTATCCAGAGCTTTCCGTAACAGATTCTTGGAGCTTCATTTCGATGATATTCCTCAAGATGAATTGGAAACTATTTTGAGGGAAAGATGTCAAATTGCTCCATCATATGGTAAGAAAATCGTTGAAGTGTATAGACAATTATCGATACAGCGTCAATCCACGAGATTGTTTGAACAAAAGAATTCTTTTGCTACTTTGAGAGATTTATTCAGATGGGCTCAGAGAGAAGCTGTTGGTTACGAAGAGTTAGCCGCAAATGGTTATATGCTTTTAGCCGAGAGAGTCAGAAATGACGCTGAGAAGTTGGCTGTGAAACTGGTTATTGAAAAAGTCATGAAGGTTAACCTTGATATGGATCTGTATTATAAGAAACTTGAGAACACCGCGTTGATGGAGTTAGAATCACCTGTTGTGTGGACTAAAGCTATGCGTCGTTTATCAGTGTTGGTTTCTTCTGCTTTGGTCAACAATGAACCTCTTCTTTTAGTTGGTGAAACAGGGTGTGGTAAAACAACTGTTTGTCAGTTGATTGCACAGTTCACTGGGAAATCTCTTGTTACTGTTAATGCTCATCAAAACACCGAAACTGGTGATATATTGGGTGCTCAAAGACCAATTCGTAACAGGTTTGAAACTCAAAGCTCATTATTCAATAAGTTGACGTCTTTACTCCAATCTCTTGGTATTGATATTACAATAGAGAACGCTAAATTGGAAGATTTGCTCTCTATATTTGATGGTATTCGTTCAAGCAGTGATATAGATTCTGGATTGTTGAGTTCGATTGAAGAAGATAGAAATACTTTGCGTATTCTTTTTGAATGGAGTGACGGTCCGTTGGTTCAAGCATTGAAATCTGGTGACTTCTTTTTACTTGATGAAATCTCATTGGCAGATGATTCAGTTTTAGAAAGATTGAACTCAGTTTTAGAACCTGAAAGAAGTTTATTATTAGCTGAAAAAGGTGGTGATGATTCTTTCATCACAGCCTCAAAAGGGTTCCAGTTCTTGGCTACTATGAATCCAGGTGGTGATTACGGTAAGAAGGAGTTATCCCCAGCTTTAAGAAATCGTTTCACTGAGATTTGGGTTCCTTCTATGGATGATTTTACAGATGTCCATCAAATTGTTTTCTCTAAATTGGCTAACAACTTGAGACAGCTTGGTGAATCGTTGGTTCAGTTTTCTGAATGGTTTGCTAAAGAATTTGGGGGTGGAAGTGCATCATCTGGTGTGATTTCTCTTCGTGATATTTTGGCTTGGGTTCAATTCATAAATTCCTGCAATACTATTGATCCCGCCGCTGCGTTAATCCATGGTGCTTCAATGGTCTTCATTGACTCATTGGGTACAAATAACACAGCTTATCTTGCTGAAAATGCTAATAGGTTAAAAGAACAAAAGCTTACTTGTGTTCGTAAGTTGGAAGAATTGTCCCAATTTGAGTTAATGGGTTTCTACAATGGACACAGTGAAGTTCAAATCACAGATGAATTATTTGAATGTGGTTTATTCACAATTCCTCGTAAACAGGGTGTGGATCTTCCAGTGTCTTTCAACTTGAAAGCACCAACCACAGCTGCCAATGCTATGCGTGTTATTCGAGCTATGCAAGTTCACAAACCTATCTTATTAGAAGGTAGTCCAGGTGTTGGTAAAACAAGTTTGGTGTCAGCCTTGGCTAGCGCCACAGGTAACGTCTTGACTCGTATCAATTTATCTGAGCAAACTGATTTAGTTGATTTGTTTGGTTCCGATGCACCATCTGCAGGTGGGAACACTGGTGAATTCACTTGGAGAGATGCTCCATTCTTGAGAGCAATGCAAAGGGGTGAATGGGTTTTGTTGGATGAAATGAATCTTGCATCTCAATCTGTCTTGGAAGGTTTGAATGCTTGTTTGGATCATCGTGGTGAAGCATATATTCCAGAATTGGATAAATCATTTACTTGTCATCCAAACTTCTTGGTGTTTGCCGCTCAAAATCCCCAATATCAAGGTGGTGGTAGAAAAGGGTTGCCAAAATCTTTTGTGAATCGTTTCTCTGTTGTCTATGTTGATGTTTTGAACTCCGATGATTTGAATCTTATTTCTCAGCATATTTTTCCAAATATTCCCACTGATGTATGCTCGCAAATCATCACTTTCATCTCCCAATTGGAGTACGAAGTTTCTGTCTCGAGATTATGGGGATCTCAAGGTGGTCCATGGGAATTCAATCTTCGTGATACCTTAAGATGGCTTCAATTATACAACTCAAAGAATGTTGATCAGAATATGAGTCCAGCTGATTTTTTTGAGACAATCATTGGCCAAAGATTCAGATCAGTGGATGATAAATCCAAAGCTCGCTCATTATTTGAAAGCGTCTTTGGGAAAATTGAAGCTCGTGATGCTCATTATTCAGTTGGTGAAGATTTTTTGCAAGCTGGTAACTCCTTGATAAAGAGAAGACCAGATATCCAGTATTTCGTTAAACAGAATCTTTCACCACTTCAATGTAATTCATCTGTTTTGGAAACTGCTGTTAGATGTATCAACCAAAACTGGCCATTGATTCTTACTGGTCCAGCTAATTCTGGTAAAACTGAATTGATCAGATTCTTGGGATCTATGGTTGGTTTTGAAATAGTGGAATTCGCAATGAACAGTGACGTTGATAGTATGGATATTTTGGGTGGGTATGAGCAAGTTGATTTAACTCGAGCCATTTCCTCATCTTTGTTGAAGTTGCAGTCCGTGTTACTTGAGTTAATCATTACAAATTTCAGAGTTAAGGATTCTGAAATGACTATTCTTATCCAAGCTTTAGAATTGAGTCATTTTATCTCTGGTTGCTCGTTTACAGCCGAGAACTTCAACTTTTGTTTGGAGAGTTTGAAGTCATTTTTGGAGTTCCACTTTGATGTGGAGCTTAGCTATATATACAACGAAGCTGTCATCTTGAAGAAGAGAATTGATTCAGAAAAAAGCGTCAAATTTGAATGGTTTGATGGTTTGTTGATCAAAGCTGTTGAAAAAGGTAATTGGTTAGTCTTAGATAACGCTAATCTATGCAGTCCTTCAGTTCTTGATCGTTTGAATTCCTTGCTTGAACCAAATGGTTCTTTGATTGTTAATGAGTGCAGCATGGAAGACGGACAACCGAGAACTATATTCCCACATCCAAACTTCAGATTATTCCTTACCGTTGATCCTAAATATGGTGAATTGTCTAGAGCTATGCGAAACAGAGGTATTGAAATATTTATGGATTCCTTGGATAATCGTGCAACCAAGTTTGATGCTAAAATTTTGGATATTTCTCTCGATGTTAAACATGATGAGTCAGATTGCATGCCAATTATTGGTACTAAAAGCGCTAAACCAGTTTATTCATTCGTTTCTCCTAGAGATTCAGATCTTCGTACCTTCAGTATCGTTGACGATGTTCTTTCAAACACTGGATCGGAAGAATTAAGTCCAATTCTCAGTTTGCTTTCGTTTTCAAGTGTTCCAGATATTTCAAGGTGGTGCCGTACTGTTCAAAAATCTGGAGAATTCAAAGAAGGGTCCAAAGAAATCTACAGTGTGATTGCCAATAAAGTGTCATATATACAGGAGACTGGTCTTTTGAATAGTCTCTACCATATTTATCAACCTGCATCGGAATCTGCTGATGAAGCTGTTGCTGGTAGTATACGTTTCCAACAATCACAATCTTTGAATCCTCTCATCAACAGCTATATTAAGAGTGTTTTATCAGTTGACTCGCCATTCGTTGCTTCTTCAGAGCCGTTATATTTCTTTGAGTTGATATCGTCGGTATTTGAAGCATCCTTATTAATGAAATCTTTGGAAGATAGAGCGTCACATGGGAAAGTCAATGATTTATCCTATATTGAGAAATCCGCTGCGGTTTCTTTAGGAAGAAATTTGAAACATGCTCCAAAGTTACCAGTTTATGAGTTTGTCAAAGATGTAAGTGCTTTTGTTACTGAATCTTTCGTTGAATGTTCTACTGGTGATTCTACTTTTCAAACTGAATCCTTATACAAAAGTTTGTTTGACCTTCAATCTATTTGGCAAGGTTTGTTAAAATGTTCCATACATAAAGAAGAGTCTAAGTTAAGAGTGTATCAAAAACTTATAGAAGAATGGGTTGAAAATCACAAAGATAAAAAAGGTATCTCTTCGTTTATCAAGAAATTGACTTCTGCTATTGAGAATTTTGGCGTCGGATTGAATTTGACTTCTGGTAGATCCATTAATGTTATTTGGGAACACTTTAGAAGTGTATATCCTTCTTCCGAAGAGTCTTGGAATGATTGTATGGATTTGATGAAAATTGCAACTGAGTTTGATATTGTTGCTTCACAACAATTTGATGGTGAACGAGGCCTTATTAATAACTTGAGAAGAATAATCCTACAATTGCATAGTGATATTTTGTCATCTGGTGATAAAAGTGATGAATTCAAGGTCCTGATTGAGAAATTGAATGGCGGCCTTAAAACTCTCTCTGATATTTCTGGTGAGTTTTTGATTAAAAGAAAAAACAATTACCAAGATGAGTCAAAATTATTGATGAATTTTATTGAATCTTCAAGTTTGCTTGGTCCCGGTTTGGACTGGAATGAAGATATGTTCTCATTGGCCCTCAAAGCTGGTAAGTCAACAGAATCGCTCTTGAAAATCTCTGAAACATCTAGTTTCAAACCCTATCCTTCTCTTTTTGATGATCTTTGGGATGTTAGAGGGAACAAACATGTATCACTTGTGAGAGGACTTTTTACTGATGATTTGCTTAGAAATGTTTTGAATAAATGCCAGACTGCTCACAATTTAGCAGGTGGTAACTCAGCTCAAAGTAATATTGACTTGAAGTTCTTGGCAAAAAGTTTGATTAATAATTCCCCATCAGTCTTGAAAGATCAATTAGAAGTTTTCACTGAATTATTGGTTTCATGGTTCACTGAGATTGTCACAGCCCACTTGTCAGCTTATGCAAATCCTGACGAAGTTGTTGACTCCATGAAGGGATTGAAGGAACAATTGACCAAGTCGTCCATTCGTCAATTTTATGATTCTGCTATTTGTATCGATACAGATTTCTGCAAAATAGTTGATGACCTTTTTGCTCCAGCTTTATATTCTATTGCTGAACGTCCATCTATAGATGATATGGGAAGAGCATGGGTTTTATTTTCTTCGGGTTGTGTTCAACTTTTCGTTCCTAATGCACCATATGATCCTGCTATAACTGATCATGTCCTTTATAAGAATTATCAAGATCAATTGAGTATAGCTAACCAACTAAGTGAAAGCTGGACCAAAGCTAGAGAAGTGTTCAGTGGTGATGATGATATCTCAATTCAAAACTATTTACCTACTGTCGAAAGTGATGTTCCACAGAAACCTAGAGTCTTTAGACCAAGAAAGTCCATTGATAACCTTTTTGAAGAATGGAAAGCTTTCATGGAATCTAGTTTAAACACTGAATATATTCAATCGCTCTTGGAAATTGCAGCGGGCTCTTCTGAACCGGATGATATGTTGGGAATGTTCCAACAAAACTCTGGTCAATTTTTGATGAGATTGAAGAGCAGCTACTTCGTCTATTCTGATCTTAATGATATTATTAGAGGATATATATTTGGTCTCAAACTTGGTTTTGACTTACTTTCTTTGAATAAGAAGAATCAAGCTGCTACCTACAGTATTGAACCTTTGTGGTCTATTGATATTGCTAAGATGGCTTCTGCTACTGAAGTTTCAAGAATTTTCAATAAAGTTTCTGAATTCTGCAAATCTCAAAGTGTTGACTCCGTTACTTCTGAGCACATTATGATTTATTTTACTCAGCTTTGGTATTGTCACAATGAAGAGAAGCATGCTTCATTAAATGATATGTTATTGCAATGTTTCCAATCACTTTATTACAGATGGTCTTTACGTCGTATGAGAAAGGAAGAAGAAGAAACAGCAGAAAGTAGTTTGTATAAATATTCAGACCCTACCACTGATATAGATGATGATTTCAAATCATTGTTCCCAGATCATGAGGATGTGATGGATATTGATGAAGATACTAAAAGTGGTAAGAACAATGACGAGTTGCTTAACAGTGCCTATTATAAGCTTGCTAAGTTGTATATTAATATGTTTTTAGTTAAGGACGAAGTTGATGTTCAAACTTTGGTTGGAGAAGGTGGTGAGATTTTCCAAAGAATGTTATCTAGTATGAGTGACTTTGAAAGTGGATCTATATCAGATTCAACTTTATCATCATTGGTGTTCAAGTTATCTGAAACTGTTGATTCACAAAGCAAATCCAACGAAGGTCTTGATTTCTATCGTGGCTGGAGTACTTCTACAAATGTGGCTATATCATTGATCACCAAATTACAAATTTCAGTACATGGTTTGTTGTCTCAATGGCCTGAACATGCTACGCTTCAAAACATTTACAAAGCTACTGAAGAATTTTTGTCATTTTCCATTGGTACTCCAATCTTCAAATTATTGCAAAAGATTGAGCAGGTCTATACTTTTATAGCAGAATGGGAAAAATATTCTTCACGCCAAGTTTCATTGAAGATTCAATTTGATGAGTTGACTAAATTAATTGTTTCTTGGAGAAAATTGGAGCTTTCAACATGGCATTCACTTTTCAAGCATGAAGACAAAGTGATTGAACTGAACATTGGTAAATGGTGGTTCTATTTATTTGAAACTATTGTGGTTCCAAGCTTTGTTGAAGATTTTGATTCTACCGAGCACGAAGCTAAGTTATTGTCAATTTTGAATATATTTTTGGGTGAGACCACTTTTGGTGAGTTTGGCTATCGCTTCACTTTGCTAAAGGCTTTTGCAAAACATGTTGAAATTCTTGATATTCCTCATTCAAGATTATTGGATATGCTTAATAATTTGATCTCATTTTATTCACAATTCGAGCCTCTTATAAATGAGCACATAAGATTGGGGAAGACCAAATTAGAAAAGGATATCAAAGAGGTGATCTTATTAGCAAGTTGGAAAGATGTTAATATTGAAGCTCTTAAGCAAAGTTCTCGTCGTTCACATAACAACCTTTATAAGATTGTTAGGAAGTACCGTTCATTATTATCTGGTAGTATAACCAGTATCATTTCACTGGGTATTTCTACTGATGTCAAGGTTAGCATCGCTGCTCGTCCGAGAAGTATTGATATCGATTCAGTGTATTATGTTGATACCGCTGCAAAGCTTTGTTCAGAAATCTCTACTTGGTCCGAAAGACCTAAACGTCTTCAAAATATGAATCTTGTCGCTAAAAATATGGAAATCTATATCAAACAGATTTCTAAAGAAGAGTTGCCTAACTTATATGATTTCGCAAAGTCTTTAATGGCTGATATGGAGCATCTTCGTAAGGAAACTCCACTGGTTTACAATGAAGAGAATAAAAAGGTGATTGCTGCTTTGAAAACTCAAAAGAGAAAGTTGTTGAGTGATACTTTGAAAGAAGTTAGAAGAATGGGTTTGAAAACTAGTCTTCGTGATGATATTCATAGGGTTCAATCAAGTGTCAATTTGGTTTTAAGTAATTCTAAAACATTTACTGGTACCAACTTGGAAGGATCTGACGGGTATTTCTATCGTATTTTAGATATGATGCCTAGATTGAGAGCTTCTGTCTCTACCCTTGCCGAAGATGTTCCTGTTCCCGATGCTGAGAAGGCTCTCGCAGCTCTCGAGAATCTCATGTTTTCATTGATCGTGTCTCGCGAACCTTTAGCTGATTTCTCCAAATTTGTCAGTGTCTTTGAAGAACATTACAAGTCTATTGAACAGGTGAGTCGTTTCATTGATGGGTCCAATAGCTTGTGTAAAGCTAGTATTGTTAGTTCCGTTATTGAAAACTCATTTCGCTTTAAGAAAATCTCTTCCTGGTTACCGAAACTTTTAAGCTTTGTTGATACTGTTTTGAGTGGTGCTCGTGGTTTTGGAGTTTCGACTAATGAAGCAAACAAGTTCACACATGTGAAAGGTTCGATTCAAGGTATCTTGCAGAAATTTGAAAAGTGTGAACTTGAAGTATCGACTCAAGCTACTGTCAATATTTTGGAAGAATTTGGCAATTTAATTGCTGACTTGAAGGAGAACATTAAGTTGTGGAATTCAGAAAATTCTGAATTGTCCTTTATTGGTAATACTTTGTTAATGTGGTTAGAATTTCAAACTACTTCTTTCTTTATTTCATCTTCCACTTCGTTGAAAGAATTGAATACTTTAGAAGACATTGAGAAATCTTTCCGTGATTTATCTGTTTCTATAATTTTATCAATTCAAAAGATAAAAGGGTGCCAAGAGACTGAAATTTCAGAGGATGATGATAACTGGTTGCTTTTAACTCAGCAAAGAATCTTTTCATACATGAAGTTATCACTTCACAAACGTGTTGAAAGAAACCTTTTAAAATGTTTGCATTTGATGTCTACTGTGGAGTTCTCTGCGGAAGCTTCCAGATTAACCAGTGCACTTGCCCACTTTACAGGTCCAATTTTGAGTCATTATTATACTTTGATTGTTGCTATTCAAGATAAGGGTAGAGAAAATTACGTTAATACATCTCACGCTACTTTTATGATGGCTACCTCTTTCTTCGAGTTAGCTACTAAAGGGTTCTGTTCGCCTGAAGCTCCATCTGAAACCAAAGAGTCAAATAATTTGGAAGAAGGTACTGGTTTGGGTGATGGTGAAGGTGCTAGAAATAACTCCAACGATGTTGAAGAAGACGAGGATTTGTCGGAAGAAGCGCAGAAACCTAATGAAGAAAACAAAGAAAAAGATGATGAAGATGATGAAAATGATGATGCAGTCGATATTGAAGGTGATATGGCAGGCGACCTTGAAGATGGGTCTGATCAAGAGAAGGATGATGACAAAGAGGATGGAGAAGAAGATGAAGAGTTGGATGAAGAGATTGATGATCTAGACGATCTTGACCCTAATGCCATTGATGAAAAAATGTGGGATGAAGAAGCTAAAGATGATCAAAAAGAAAAAGATTCTGATAAAATGCCTGAAGATTCAAATTCTAAAGAAGATGATCTCCAAGCTGATGAAGATCAAGAGCAAGCTGAAGGTAAGGAAGAAAAAGATAATCAGAAAGACGATCAGGATCAAGAAGATGATAAAGAGACTGATGAAGTTGAAAATGATGAGGAAGGTGAAGAGGAAGAAGATATTGGTGAGCAAGAAGATGAAGTTAAAAATGAAGAGAATGAACAGTTAGATAATCAAGTCCCTGAAACTGAGACTTTGGATCTTCCTGAAGATATTAATCTCGACTCTGGTGACGAAGGAGAAGAGGAAGATGAAGAAAATGCTGACGATGGTTTTGACGACAATATGGATGTCGATATGGATCAAGAAGAAGCTGAAGGTGAAGAAAAGAAAGAAGAAGAAAATCAAATGGAAATGTCCGATGATGAAAACGGTGAAGGGGATTCTGAAGAAGAAAAGGAAGAAGAATTAGATGCTAAGGATAATGATAATGCAGAAGAAGGTGAAACTGATCCTGCTGAAGAAAACAAGGAAGGATTAGAGGAAGATCAATCTGAAGATGAGCTTGGAGAGCAAGAAAATGAGGTCGCTGAAAAAGACGAAGATAACGATGATGAATCATTGGAAGGATTGGACGGTGCTGATGAAGCCGCCAATAATGAAGATGTTGATATGGAAACTTCTGTCAAACAGGAATCTGGTATTCAAGGTGAAGGTGCTGATAATGAAGCTTCTGAAGAAAAGGAAGATATCGGTGCTTCGGGCTCAACTGATAATGTTCAGAAACAAGAGGAAAATCAATTGAAGGAAGAAGATTCTAGCAATGATAACTCTCGTGATATGGCTCACGAGTCGTTGAAACAGTTAGGTGATGCTTTGAAAGAGTTCCATCGTAGACATCAAGAAATCAAAGAATCCTCTGGTAATGAAGAACAAGATGAATCCAAAAATACTCGTCCTGATGAGTTCGAGCATATTGAAGGTGAAAATACAGATTTTGATACACAAGCTCTAGGTGCTGCTGATAAAGAGCAAATCCAATCACTTGATGAAGATAAAGCTATAGATGATGATGAAGATGATAGTACTGACATTCAAGAGAAGCAAGTTGATGCAATGAATATTGATGAAGCTAATGAAGTTGAGGAAACTGACAATATTGATTCTAAAGATGATGGTGATTTCGACGCAACTAAAAAGGGTGCTGTTGTGGGCGAAAGAAAAATCATTAACGAAGAAGATGACAATATCATTGCAAATGAGATGTTTAAAGATGAAGAAGACGAAGATTATAAAGACAAATTAGAAAAGCTTTCGCTTGATACTGATTTTGAAGTTCCGCCAATTGCGATTGAAACAGCCAGAGAACTTTGGAAACAAAGTGATATCGCTACACTGGAATTATCGTCTACTTTATGTGAACAATTACGTTTGATCTTGGAACCAACTTTGGCCACAAAGTTGAGAGGTGATTACAAAACTGGTAAGAGATTGAATATGAAGAGAATCATTCCATATATTGCCTCTGAGTTCCGTAAGGATAAGATCTGGTTAAGAAGAACCAAACCGAGTAAAAGACAATATCAAATCATGATTGCGGTTGATGATTCCAAATCAATGTCTGAAAGTAAATCTGTTGATTTAGCCTTCCAGAGTATCGCTTTGGTCTCAAAAGCCTTAACTCAGTTAGAAGCTGGTGGTTTATCTATTGTGAAGTTTGGTGAAAATACAAAAGTTGTTCATCCATTTGATCGTCCATTTAGTGGAGATACAGGAGCGAAAGTGTTTCAATGGTTTGATTTCCAACAAACACGTACTGACATCAAGAAATTGGTTCATCAATCGCTTCAATTGTTCAATGATGCTCGTGCTTCCACAAATTCAGATTTATGGCAATTACAAATCATATTATCTGACGGTGTGTGTGAAGACCATGAAACTATTCAAAGATTGGTTAGACGTGCTAGAGAAGATAAAGTTATGCTTGTTTTCGTTGTTATTGATGGTGTTAATTCAAACGAGTCAATTTTGGATATGAGTCAAGTTAGTTATGTTCCTGATATTAATGGGAATTTACAGTTGAAAGTTGATAAATATTTGGATTCTTTCCCATTTGAGTTTTATGTTATTGTTCATGATATTACTGAGTTACCTGGAATGCTTTCTCTTATCTTGAGACAGTTCTTCTCTGAAGTTGCTTCCATTTAGATTTTGATCTAATTTTTTTGTATATTATTTTTTTATTTTTGTTGTATATTATTGCATATTTTTATTTGTTAATTTATATTATTTGTTTGATTATATTGGAATTAATATCTTGTATATACTGGCGTGCCTCTTTGGACATTAATTACATTGGTGAAAAGCAATTAAAAATATATGAATTAACCCATATTCAATCAGAGAGATCGACAGGATCCTATGTATTAAATATTATTACTAACTAGATAACTACCAAACATAGCATAACTATATTATGCTAAATGCAAAAATTCCTTTTCCACCAAACCTTAATCCCAAACTCGTTCCCTATGAAACTTCCTAACTACTTTCCGAAACCCTAGCCACACAGATTGAGATATCATCCATCTTACCACCAACAACAAAACTTGAAGATTTCGACGGCATAGCGTTCAATCTCTCGATATAAGGACAAGCGGCAAAATTATCAAATGCCACATCTTTAGCTTTATATAATAAGTAATTCGCAACTTCTTGTAATGATGAATCTTTGACTTTCAACTTCTCGTTCACGTATGATACGATTTCAGTTTCCCATAGATTATCTGATAACCCATCTGAAGCCATTATTATGACATCTCCCTTTTTGATATCTAACATTTTCATCCATGCTATCAGCGACGGCATTTGGTTCATAAGATGAGTTCCTATCTGATTGGGACATAAAGGAGATATCATTTGTTCTTTGTTTGTAGCGATTAATTCACCATCACGGATAATGTATATCTTGCTATCACCTATACTTATTATTTTCAACTTATCAGCAATAATCATTCCAAGCATAATAGTGGAGGAGCCTTTCAAGTGACTTATTTCCATCAAGTTTGTGGTGTGTAAGAATGAATCATCTAAACACTGTTCTATTTCTTTTGGATGAAGCATATTGGGGGAAGCTTTGAGTTTCAAATTGACTATTTTCCTGCTGACTGTCTCAAGCATATGTCTAGCCCATTTCCCAGCATCATCGCATTTTCCAGACCAAGCAGAAACACCATCAGCGACACCTATGAGACTTGGAGATACTAATAATGCATCATCACCATTACGAACTGAAAATGTATCAGCAATCTCACCAGGGATCCGCCTTTTGGGTGCAATTCCTAAATTAGTAGCGTCTGAGAGATCAGATAAGGACGATATTCTAGGCACGTCTCTCGAATCATGGTGAGCGTATGTGGCAAAGCTGTACTTGAATATGAGTTCTTTTCGTTGTTTTGGTTGTTTGTTTATAATGTAGTGGTGCGAGGGGGCCGGTCTGATCTGGCGGTGTTCTGGCACCCGAGCTGTTGCCTTATATGATATGTTTTGGAATCTGAAGCTTTTCTTTAGCCACTGACTTGCTCTGTTCATATTGAATGGTTTTCATAAAGACAAAACCATCAGTTTGTCAAGTTTTGTAACAAGTTTTATGAAGAAAAGAAAAAAGATAAAAAAAGAAGAAAATAAAAAGCAGAAAAAAGAAATTAAGAACATCGAACAAAATTATCTGCAGGACTAAAATTGGCTGCAAATTGTTGTCGCGTGATGTTAATTATTGAAGAAGGTTCCAGTGATTTTGCAAAGATCCATACACACATTTTAAAATTGTATAAACTGTATAAATTGTATAAAAATAAACCTAAAACCACTTTTCTATTTACTGTTCACAGCATTGTAGATCACAGCGTATGGGGGAACAAACCCAGTGTGCAACTCAAACTGATATTCTCCTTGGTTCACCAACATATCACTGCCAGGAACAACGTTCCAATTGTACTTTTCATGAGCAATCTTCATAATTGGCGTCACTTTTGGTCTGTATGCAGCCTCCAATAAAGTAGGTGTGAATCCACCATTTTTCTTCTTGTATCCACGACTTAATAAACTCTCCAATTTGACCAATAACTGTTCATCGATTGGCTTATCAGCTGGAATTGTAACCACTATAAGCGATACTGGGTCGGCTTTTTCAACTTGTTCCATACTTTCCAATACTTGGATATTGAATTCTTCAGGGAAGCTTTGTTTAATCTCATGCAACTTGGATGAAGTACGATTTATCATATAGATCTTCTTACATCCCATCTTATGTAAAGCATAAACAGCAGCTCTGGAAGTACCACCTCCACCAACAACTAACCCAGAAATATTATCATATTCAAGAGCTGGCACACCTTTCTTGTACAATGAATTGGTAATACCAACCCAATCTGTATTATCACCTCTGAATCTACCTTTTCCTAATGGTATAACGGTATTCACGGCTCCAATCATTTCAGCAGATTCGGATAACTCTTGTAAATATTGCATAATATCAAGCTTCAATGGGATAGTAACTGCCAATCCACCTAAATTAGCGTCATTGAAAAATTTATTCTTAACGTCTCTAACATCATCAGTTTCAAAATAACCAAATTCATATGGTAATCCTAATTGCTTGTACCCAGAATTATGTAAAGCAGGAGATGGTGACTGACTAACTGGAGATCCAACAACATAAAACTTCTTCTTAACAAACCCACCTATTTCTGAATACGCTAAGTTTATTTCTTGTAATGTAAGTTGGCCTGGTGCAGCTGCAGATGGTAATAATTCATGTGTGATTGGCGTTAAGATTGGATTCAAAACACGAGACATCTTACCAAATTCACTCATGTTAATAGCAATCAATGGTTTGGCAGTATGATTACTTCTGAATAATTCTAAATCTAAATTGTCTTGGAAAGATAAAGCAGTACCAACAAATTTAATAACATCAACATTCAAAGCAAGAGCTTGAGTGTACTTATTTGTCCATTCAACATCATCCCATCTCAAACTACCTGAAAAGTCATGATGCGATCCAATAATATTAGTGAATCCTTTACGTGAAACAATGGTATCTAATAATCCAGCTGGTAAGGTCAATTCAAGATCTAAGAATTCAACACCCAACTTGAAACCCAAGTAAATCAATGATTCAATCTTCTCTAATTCATGATCTGGGAATAAACCACCTTGCGATTTGGTTCTGATAGTATAGACTATTGGAATACTAACATATTTTCTAATCAAAGAGATTTGTTCAGCAACGAAATTTCCATCGTATGATTTCAAATGATCAACTCTCAATTCGATAGCAGAACATCCAGTGGTTATTTCATCAAGTTTATCAAGGTTTCCTTTTAAATCTGGGTAAGTCAAACAAACGAAAGCTGATCTCTTAGTAGGAATTTGATTAGTTTGTAAACCTGTAATTGTTTTCAAGTAATTAATGAATGATTTCCTCAAATTCTTGAATTCTAAATCAGTGGAACAATGAGCAGAATAGAAATGATAATTGGAACATTCATGGTACCATTTTTCTCTTCTCTTCCAGACTTCTTTGATTTCATCAAGATAAGCTGGTCTAGTAGTATCTTCCGACAAGAACACAACAGTTTCATCAAGATCACGATGTAAATGTAAAACTATACCTCCTTCAGCACAATAATCCTTCAAGATTTGTCTAGTGGCTTCTTCTTCAACAACACCACCACCAGTAGATATGACATACCCGTTACCATATTTCTTGAAAGCAGATTGAGCAATCATACGTTCTTGTCTACGGAATTCTTCCCAACCATGAGATTTGATGAATGGTCTGATACCCATTCCAGCCATTTCTTCAAACATATCATCCAAATCAAGGAACTTGAAACCAAGGAATGATGACATCCATTGTGACAATGTAGTCTTACCAGCAGCTCTCATGCCGATAACAACAATACTCTTTCTTCCATTTTTTTTAGCTTGGAATTTCTTAACTTGCGCAGGTCTATCATATCCATCAAGCTCTGTTTTGAAACTGCTATGTAAGATATCCCACCATCCAGGCCATGTCTTACCTGTACACGATCTCTCCTGAATGACAACTGGAGCCGGAGCTAAACCGGCTAATAAAGAAAATGACATAGCGACTCTATGATCATCATATGAATGGACACCATCTTCAGGAACTCTCAATTTCTTATAATCTATACCATGGATTTCAATCCCATCTGGTAATTCATGAGCTATAACGCCAAATTTAGTTAATTCATTTACCATGGCAGCGATACGATCGCACTCCTTAACTCTTTGATTGGCAATACCTGTGATTGAAGTAGATTGTCTACTAT
Organism: Cephaloascus albidus; assembly: GCA_030575015.1. Lineage (NCBI taxonomy): Eukaryota > Fungi > Ascomycota > Pichiomycetes > Serinales > Cephaloascaceae > Cephaloascus > Cephaloascus albidus. The sequence continues at coordinate 164,361 of JAJMGN010000197.1, read as the reverse complement.
TGGCAACAGCAGCGACAATAGAAGCAGTCAAGAACGCGTCTGTCATTGGTTCCATATCAACTGAAGGTAATGGTTTTAACTGACCTTTTGGAGGACCAGTAACGGTCGTGGATGTGGCAGTTTGAACGACAGTACAACCCATTGGCTTCAACACATCGACAGCAAATCTAGCATCACCTTGCAATGAAGAGGAACCAATGTTTGGAACAGTACATGATGTACCTGTGATAGCAGCAAAAGCTAAAGGATATGTAGCAGAAGAAGCATCAGATTCAATAACATATTCTGATGGATTTATGTAGGATGCTTTTGGAATATGGTAAGTGTTTTCTTCTGTTTTAGATCTAGTAACGACAACACCAAAACTCTTCATCATGGCTATTGTCATGTCGATATATAATTGAGAGATTGGTTTTCCACCAACCAAAGCCAAAATAACAGGGTCATTAGCGTATGGAGCACACATCAATATAGAGGAAACATATTGTGAAGATATAGTAGCAGCTAGCTCGATTCTACCACCTTTCAAACCATTACCGGTCTTGATCTTCAATGGGAGAGATCCTTCACGGTTCAAGTATTCAATATCGGATCCATTTGATCTCAAAGCTGACACTAAAGGTCCAATTGGTCTTTCTTGCATTCTAGCATTACCAGTCAATATAACTTCTTTTGTAGAACCATTATTGTTGACTAATGCAGCAACAGTAGTTAAAAATCTTGAAGCAGTACCAGCATTACCCAAGTAAAGTTCATTTCCACAGGCAACCAAGTTACCACCATTACCATTAAGGACGACAGTTTCACCATTATCTTCCCAAGAAATTTCAGCACCTTTCAATTCAGAAACTGCATTAATCATGTGTTCAGTATCATCAGAGTGTAATAAATTTTTGATTTTACAAACACCAGAACCTAATGCTGCTAAGACTAAAGCTCTATTGGATATAGATTTTGAACCTGGTGGAGTGATTTCGCTTTTAGCAGGTGCTGAGTGGAATGGATAGACAGAGACTTCATCAGTTAAAACAAATCTTAAATCTTCTTGGTTCACAAAGGAAGCCTTTGGTTCGTAAGTATGACCAATCGACTCGAGCAAGACAACTTTGATATTAGCACCATCATTCTTCTTGTCAATAGACATTTTCTTCATCAAGAGATCCACAGGACATGTCTTACCGTTTGTTCTTTTCTTCAACAACTTATCATCTAACGAGACAGGTAACCCGTAAGCTGTTATACATTTTGATAATCTAGAGACGGCAACAGGAGATAAAATACCCAAGTATCTTGCAAGTTCAGCTTCTTTCATCATACCGACGGAAACACATTCACCGTGTAAAGCTTGAGGAGTCAATATAGCTTCAAAAGCATGGCCGATAGTATGACCAAAATTTAATATATTTCTCAACCCACCTTCTCTTTCATCAGCAGAGACAACTTCAGCCTTGACTCTAATTGATTCCAATACCAATTTGATGATGTGATCTTTGATTGGAGTTAAATCCACTGAGTTATCTTTTGGATTTCTATTTCTGATAACTGAAAGGAACGATTTGGAGTAGGTTTCCAATCTGGTGAACTCTTTTTCATTCCAGATTGCAGCAGTCTTGATAACTTCACCCATCCCATTTATGAATTCTCTTTCAGGTAAGGTCTCTAAGAAGGATACATCAACAAAGACGTATTCAGGTTGCCAAAAGGCACCGATGAAATTTTTACCTAATGGAGTATCAATGGCAGTCTTACCGCCGATGGAGGAATCAACCATGGCTAATAAAGTAGTTGGAATCTGGACAAACCTGACACCTCTCATGAAAGTAGCTGCAACGAATCCAATCATATCACCGATAACACCACCTCCTATGGCTATAATAAAAGTGTCTCTTGTACAACCTTGCTCCAACAAGTAGTCTTCAATTGCTGCTTTTGTCTGACGGTTTTTGTTGGCCTCACCTGGAGACACAACATAAGTGAGCAAACGGGACGTGGCCGGGGACTCCTTCAAGGCATTACTGAATTTGTGTGAAAAGTCCTGTAAGATGTTGGTATTAGCGATATTGGAATCTGTAATTATGACATATGTGGAAGAGGGTTTGTTCTCTATGATTTCTCTAACGATGTGGTTCTGGATGCCGAAACCAACGTGGATGGTCTTGGACTTGAGGATCTCCACCTTCTCGACATGGGACATGATGGGTCGTCTTCCTTAACTGTTTGTTTACCTATAAAGTTATCAGCTGTAAAAAAGTAGTGAAGCACAAATCGAGATTTTTCATTTTTATAAAGTTTTCAGCGTCTCGATCACGCAGCGGTGCCAACCAAAAATAGGGCTGCAAACCGTATTTTGACAGGAAATGAGTCAGATTTAGTAATCGATTACACAATTCACATAGTTCCTTAGTAACAAATGAGTATAATGAGTGTTGCATATATGATGTGTGATACAGCGAGAGTACAAACAACAGGAGAGCACAGAGAATTTGAGAAAGATTTCAGCTTACAAAAGAACTTGTAACGGATTCCAGAAGTGGAATATTGGATTAACGAACATCTCATTAGTAACATCCAACTAATATATATAAGAAGATCAGGTATCGAGATACTGAGACAAGATTGTCTTGATGTGCTCAATACACTCTTCTTGTCCTCTCTCCGGATGATCCAACTGCCAAATCACAATCTGCTCGTTGACTTTAGACATCCAACGGCCCGGCTTGATCTGGAGAGCCTTGACTAATGTCTTACCATCAACCAACGGCTTCATCAAGTGCACGTCTTGCAAATCTTGAGCTATGACCTTGTTGAAAAGTGTATCATACTTGGCAAAGATAGGTTTAATGATTGATGATAGCTCATCAACTGATATCAATTGTGGTAATTCTTCCTCTTGGAATAATGGACTTGGCTTCAACGTAATCTGGTTACTCAATTTTCCAGATACAACTCTCAACACTTCATAAAAACAGTTGAAAGCCACGCCTGTTCTCCAATATCCGTTATAATCTTTCAAGAACAACCCGAAATCTGATCTTTTGAAATTAGGGTCCTCACAGCTTTCACACACTTGAAACAACCCAGATGTTCTTGCCACTATCCTTGAAACGATATCTCCATCGAGTTTACTCAATTTTATACCTTCCCTGACAATCACATCCGTAGCGAGCATAGAGCTCATCACTTTTTTAGGGTTAGTCACCACTTTCTTATCTCCATAACACAGCAAAATCACCATCAACCAAAAATGTTTCTTTGAATCCGAGTTCATGATATTCTGGTACTCCTTAACAAGACTTGAATCAGGGAATAACTCAAAACATTTTCGTAAGTACAGTGAGAGCAACAACACAGATAGTTTCAATTGCTCTGATGAACTCTGAGCCATTTGGTTTATACTATCCATATCGCCCTTATTAGAATCAACAATGGCTTGTGTCAAGGGACCAAAATTGAAAACACTCTCATATAACCCAGCATAGTTGATCAATTGTAATCCATAGTCCGGGTTTGGTCCCAATAACGTTTTCGACAATTCGACACCCACTCTTTCTCTACTAATCTTGTTGATCAAGGTTGATTTCAATTCAGGATTGGTCATGGCATCCAATGTCTTGGTATCAATGGTAAAATTGAAACGACTAGCGAATCTAATCAATCTCAATACTCTCAATGGATCATCCAAAAAAGTCTGTAGTGGCTCCAACGGGGTTCTTAAAACACCTTTCTGTAAATCATCTAGCCCATTCTTGGTGAAATCTTCAACTTCGCCCTTTTCAATATTGTAGAATAATGCATTGAGTGTAGCGTCTCTTCTCAACGCATCCTCATCGGGGGTTCCGTATGTTATCACTGGGATTCTGCTTGCACTGGTGTAAGTCTCGCTTCTCAAGTTGACAAAATCAATATCCAATCCGTATAATTTAGTAGTACAAGTCTCCAAATGCTTAGATTTCTCAGGGTTTTTCTCAATCTTGTGCACCGATCTTGGTGATATGCCATACTCTGGATGAGCCAAAATATATTCATTTAGCTGGGATGCAAATTCTTCTCCTGATATGTGGTTTATAGAGATATCTAGATCGTTACTCTCATCACCCAAGAGCTTGTCTCTCACCCAACCACCAGTGATACGTAAAACCAATGATTTCTCAGGGGTAACAGACGCATTGTATTTGGCAGTGTAATTGTTCAACAAGGAACATATTTTGGATTCTGTGTCTGTGAGTTTGAAGTTTGGATTGATTGATCTGTTCACCATATTGAGTGTGAACGAGGTGTGGAAATGTCTGGATCTGAGGAAACGGCTGATTCTTAGCAAAACAGGCATATATATGGAGATCAAGAGATAAACTGTCTGTTTCTGCTGTTTCTTTCCAGTCTCTTCAACAATTTTTCAGCTAATAAATTTTTGATAAATTTTTGATAAATTTTTCAGTTTTGGTATATTTTTCTACAAATCTTCACAGCGACCGGAACAAAACAAATCAGTCGAGAATCGCTCACCTTTTGCAGCAATTTTGCAGCGATTTTACAGCAATAAGAATTTGTCTCCTTGAAACTAGGATACACAGATGTGTGAATGCGCTACAGATTTTGTAGACAACTTTCACAGCTGCTTTTTCTCTGCGGAAAAAGTGCAAAATCACCATTTAAATCAAGTGAAAAGTTGGTCTGATTACATAATTCAGCACATTTTTTTGTTTAAAATTCCAACTGGAAGTTGATCTTTTTTTGGCGTAAAAGTTGGTTTGAACTGAACAGCAAATAGCTTCAAGATTGAGAAATACCACTGGATTTTACGCTCAATTTAGCCACTCCGCTCATTCACAAAACATTGCTGTGCTGCATTGGATCAATTGGCCACATTTCGAAGCTTTTACTCGAACTTCATATCATCTTTGTTATATATAATAGATCGAATCGAATATTTCATCCATCAACTCACCTCCACTGATAAATAGTATCCACTTGCTCTGTGAAACAATGAGTTTGATCTCGTTGGCGTTCCCTTACGAAGCCACTCCAGACATAGATATGAGTATCAATCAAATTGAATGGATCAGCGAGGGCAGTCCTACGCTTCTGATCTCCGTTGGCGACTCCATAAAGAAGGTGAACTCCACATCACAAGCTGATTTGCTAAATTTCGTTGAAAACAAATCAAATAATAAAGAAGAGTGTCCGTTCTTGTTGAAGATAGATGATAATGTCAACAAATTGGCTCTTCATTTGCATATATCTACCGCCAATCAAGCTAATGCCACTAAACTGAGATCGCAAGATGATAACACCAGTGCCAACCTCGAAAATCATAATCACACTGAACCTGATCCAGACACTGAGCAAGATTTCAATCTCGAAACTTTCAAAGCAGAAAAAAATGAAAAGTTCTTGGTTCTTGTCAAATCTTTAGAAGATCTCGATCTATCAGTTTATCCCGTCACATCGTTGCTGGCATGCTCTATATTCGATTACTCAAGCCTTAGTTTAAACTCAGCAGGGAATCTCATTATAGAAGACCTGATCCCAAGAAGTTTATTCATCGGTGATAAAGTGACTTTCTCAATTTGGGAAACTGATAAAGATCAAGAAAACGGGATTGGATTGATGAAATTTACTGTTTGGCTTGCAAAAACTAGTGTTATTGAGCCGCCTTTACCCATAGTAAAACCAAAAACTACTGAAAGAAGTGCTAGAAACTCAAGATCCCGTCCTTCTCCAAATCACAAGCAGGGAAATGTGTTCAATTTCTCAATTGAAGATGGTCCGCTATTCAGATCAACTTTATCTGAGTATGAAAATAAATTACCAATTTTCAAAAACCACATGAATGACTTATACACAGACTTGAAATCATTGGAAAAGACGTTAAACTCATTAATTGATTTCAAATTCAAGTTCATGCAAGATTTTGAAAAAGTATTGAAATCACATTTCCAAAATAATATGTTATTTGAAACTTTTGCAGAGATGGATGATTTAAATATAAGTGAAATATTTCTTGATCTGTTCAATAACATATTTGACTCATTCGAGAAGAAAATAAGGTATTTCTTAGGGAATATTGTTTCCTCCACACTTGCTGATAATTTGTGCAAGTACAATAACAATATCTCTGTTCAGAAAAAACAATTCGAGACGAATTCAAAAGAATACTATAGTTGGTTGAACAAATATTTGTCAAGCACAAAGGACAAAGACCTCAAACTATTCAACAAGAAAAAGCAATTTGAGTTAGCGAAATATGATTATTTGAATTATTTATTAATGATTATCCATAATCCTCACATAACTCTTTTCTTTAATAATATATTGATATTTGTTCAAATGGAAAATAGAGATTTGGATCTTCAATGCTTTCGTGATTTTCTACAAAACTTGGATAGTTTTTCCAAAGAAAAAGCTCAGTTCAAAAAACAGATTGAAGCATCTTCAGATAATGACGAATTAACTAAAATACTAGAGATGAACTCTACGCTATCATGTGTTAGCTCTTCAAATAACTCCAAATGTGACAATGCTGAAAATGGGGTCAATGGCGTCACCGGATCTTCAAAAGAAAACTATAAAGCTGGTATCCTTTTCACTTTAGGTGGTCAAGGGAAGCAAGGATGGCATAAGCATTGGATAGTCCTAAATGAAGGTGTATTAATACAATATGCAGATTGGAGGAAAGGCCAATCAAGAATCGGTTCACCTGTGGAGATTGCTTTGTCCAGTATCAAACCAACAACTCATGACAAGAGAAGATTTTGTTTTGAGATCATAACTTCTGGTGGTGATAAACATGTCTTTCAAGCTGTTAATGATAAAGAGAGAGACCAATGGATGAAGGCTTTGTATAATGCAGGACAGCAAATCAACGTTAAAAAGAAGTCCAAAGGACCTTCTAATAATCATCACAACTCAAATAACAAGGGCTCCAAGAGTCCACATCATACTGGTGCGTCTAATGAAACTAAGATCATTGAAGAAGATCATATGAAGAAAGTGCAAGGTTTGGATAAGAGTAATCTATTATGTGTTGATTGTGGTTCCGCAGATGCTGTTGAATGGATCTCGCTTAATTTCCTAGTTGTTTTCTGTTTGAAATGTTCATCGTGTCATAGAAATTTAGGTTCTCATATTACCAAGATCAGATCATTAAAATTGGATAATTTCATAGATGAAGCTGAACTGTTATTGAATTATATTAATAACAAGCGTGCAAACTCATATTTAGAGGAAAATTTACCCGAGGGTTCAAAATTGATAGAACAATGTACTGATGGTGAAAGATTGACTTTCATTTCAAATAAATATTTACATAAAGAGTACTGTTCCCATATTGAAAAGAAGAATGAAGAGCTTGTGAAATCGGTTCAGAACAGCGATATCGTTTCCGCATTGAAATTCATCTCGTGTGGCGCTAACATTGATACAACTGTCCATATAAATGGTGAAGGTGCAGATTTAACAGTTACTTTATTCGAATACTCTTTGAAGAAACATACAAGGGACTCAGGGAAGATATTATTTGTCATCTCAGAGTTATTGGTTTTGAATGGTGCTAATATCGGGACTGATTCACAGGGCAAACTTGAATTGCATGATGCAGCAAAGGCATACTGGAGTGCCAAAGTTTCAAAGTTATATGGTGTTCCTACAGAAGGGGATGTAATACAAGGGTCGCCAACTGGAAGTAATGGGAGTACTAGTCTTCCAAGGTCACATTCGTCGAGATTGATAGATAATTTCAAAAAGAAAAAATCCGTTTAAAAGTATATAAGAAACGGTCAAGTTGCATAGGAAAGTTCATACTAAAGGGGTATCATGGTATTTCTATCCCTTTTCTCTATGTTACTATCTAAAACAAAATAAAAGTTTGGTTGTTTAGTCGTTTTCTGAGTAGATTGGCTTTGGGTGGTCGGTTGTTGTTGATTTTGTGTATCGACATGTTCCAAGTTCACAAATCGGATCAGATTTGGAGGTTTCTTAATACAAAATATTTACAGAGAACTTCATTATTCATTCGTATCTACCAATTGTGCTTTACAGAACTTCCGTTGAATTTTGCTTATTCGCTCAAGATCAAAATCACTAGAATTAGCTTGCTTACGTTTTACATAGCTTAAAAATTAGCATAAATGAATCGTCTCATTCAAGAAACCAAAATGGAAGATAACTCAGCAGATATATACAACGTTGAAGAATGTATTGGTAGGGGAAACTTTGGTGATGTTTATAAAGCGTAAGTGTCAAATTCTTTTGCTATAAATTATATTATTTCAAAGTACTAATCAGTTTTCAGCACAAATAAATCTACAGGTGGTGTTGTTGCTATAAAAGTGATCAATCTTGAAGAATCTGATGATGATATTGACACTTTGATCCAAGAGATTCACTTTTTGTCACGATTGAGATCTCCATACATTACTTCTTACCATCAGACTTTATTGAAAGAAGTATCAATGTGGATAGTAATGGAATATTGTGGTGGGGGCTCTTGCGCAGATTTATTGAAGTGCCATAAGAAATTGGATGAAGAAGTTGTTGCGTTTATAATTAGAGATGTCTTGAAAGGCCTAGAATATTTGCACTCCGAGAATAAAGTTCATAGAGATATCAAATCAGCCAATATTTTGTTGAGTAATAATGGCAATGTCAAATTGGCAGATTTCGGTGTTAGTGGACAAATTACAATGACCCAATTGAAAAGGAACACTTTTGTTGGTACCCCCTTTTGGATGGCACCTGAGGTTATAACTAGAAAGTCAGGATATAATGAAAAGGCTGATATTTGGTCCTTAGGAATTACAGCAATCGAATTGGTTGATGGTGCCCCACCTCTCTCTGAATACGATCCAATGAAAATCTTATTCCAGATCCCTAGAAAGGCTCCACCTAAATTGTCAGGGAGTAACTATTCTGATAGCATCAAAGATTTTGTTAAATGTTGTCTTGTGAAGAATCCAGAGAAAAGGGCATCGTCCTTTGAGTTGTTGCAGCACAAGTTTGTCAGGAGTATTAGAAAGAATATCAGCTTAGTTCCTTTAATTGAACAAAAGAATGAATGGATTTTGAAACACAAACCACGAAGCAAGAAACCCAGACTTCCATTAACTGATCATAAAACAATCGCTAACAGAAATCAGCTAATTGACTGGACATTCGGTGTTAGTAAGAGTGAGTTGATTTTGAATATGGCACCTAATACTGATGGCCTGTGTGAGTGGATTGATGATGAGAGTACTGGTTATAACGCAGATGAATTAGATGGGATTGTGTATATTAATCCGGATGATCTTGATCTACATTTACTTGAGCTGGCTTCACCTCCCAATATTGATGTTGCTACATCTTGTTCTTTGTCGCCAAATGATAATGGCAAATCTTCTGTGGAAAGTAAGGACACTCCGAATGACTTAGTGAGTAACAGGGACTCTCCTAGTACTGAACTTACTTCCTCAAACTTGTCATCCTCTCCAATTGTGAACTCTGAATGCAATATCATAGAAGGTTCTTTAATGGGGGAGAATATTTTAAAGCCTACTGTTGTTGAGAGAATACATGATGAGTCTTCTTCTGAGACTGGGGAGAAAGAAAGCTTATTGGAGCCAAAAGCTATTGATTACATGAACGATATAATGTTGTACTGTCTCCAAAGAGTCATCAAAAGGGCTAAAACTACCAATACTAAAAGGACTGTTTCCAACTTACAGAAAGTAATTAAAGAATTTGAAAGGCAACAGCCTGGGTTATGTGAAGCTGTCGTCCAGGAAATCTCATTACATTTGAACAATGTTCGCAAACTTTCCCCTTTAAGAGAATAATTTTCGATTTAGATTTCAATATATTAGCTTATAAGCTTGATTTCTGACTGTAAATTCATACGTATCTAACTCAATCGTGATTCGTGAATTGTAGGCTGGCCGCTATACTCAGCCGCTCGCAAAGATAACGTCGTATTATCCGTCCGCCTCGGATGCTGCATTTGTGTCCCAAAAATGGATCGATGGTTCTGTGTTTGCGAAGATTATGATATCGAAGAAAACAACCGTACAAGTTTTTCAATATGATTATTCTAACTTCATTTCAAAGCCATCAAGTTCTGCTTATATATCAATAAGAGAAATGAAGACAATTCTGATTGGTAAATCAGCACTATACGCTGGTTTTGCCTTCGGCTTTTTAGGCTTGCAAGTTAATGGATTATCAATTGCCAACCACAAGGGAGAAGATTTTACACCATCCAGTATTGTTGAACATCCAGCCATTGCAAAAGCTCATTCCAATGATGCTAGTGAATACTATCAACGTCAAGCTGATCAATATGGTCAAAATTTAAAGCCGGTTATAGCAGCTAAGAATGTACCAAACAAAGAAGAAAGTTATTATTCCAACAATGTTTCTCAAGATTCCAATGAGAGTTCTGATTATGATCAAGAACCAGGAGATGAGGAAGAAGCTGCTTATGGTGACAATGACTTATCCAGTTCCCAACCTGTTGCTCCAGTTGAAGTCCCTTCAAAATGTTCAAAAGAGAGCTTTATTATTCATTCCTCCCGTGATTTAAGGGCTATTGATGATTGTGAAATTCTTCTTGGTAATGTGAAAGTTTTAAATTATGAGGAACCATTTGTTGAAATGGGTTCTATCAGATCTATTTCAGGTAATTTAGAGATCAGCAATGCTCCAAATTTAGTCAGACTTGAAGCACCACTTTTGAATGCTATTGGAGGAAATTTCATGTTACACGAATTAACTTCTTTGACTTTGGTATCTTTCCCATCTTTGAGATCTGTCCATACAATTGACTGGAGAGTTCTTCCAATCTTAAGTACGGTCCATTTTAACCAAGGAATTGACAGCATACTGAGTATCACAATCTCAGATACCTCATTAACAGGATTCTCAGGCTTTTCGGTTGATAGCTTGGAGATTTTCAACATCAACAATAATAGGTTTTTGGAAAGTATCAGTTCCAATATCAAGCAAGTCACAGGAAGTTTACTTATTGCCGCTAATGCTAAAGAGATTCAAGTTGAGCTTCCTTTATTGAAGTCAGTTAACAACATTACTCTTCATGATATTGCTTCAGTCAATTTGGGAAGCTTAGAAGAAATTGAGGCATCAGCAAGTTTCATCAGTAACTATTTTGGAGCATTAAAGCTTCCAAAGTTGAAGCGTATTGGAGGAACATTGAGTATTTCAGATAACTCTCAATTGAGCCAAGTTGACTTCCCTTCTATTGCTGAAGTTGGGGGTGGTTTAATGGTCTTAGATAACCCTAGAGTTGACAAGATTAATTTTTTCCCAAAGTTAGCCATTATTGGTGGAGCAATTGAATTCGCTGGTAACATCAAAGAAACTTCGTTGATGAAATTGAAGTTGGTTAAAGGAAGTGCTATAATTCAATCAACCGCAAAGGCATTTGATTGTGCTAAATGGTCTCATAGTGAAATTAGTTCCGTCATTAGAGGAGGGAGAATTGAATGTACCAATGCCAATAATGAGAAAACTATCAGTACCCCTTCAGTTACAGATATCAGTGATTCCATGGATGATTCAACAGGGCTTCAAAACTCTAGTCATTCTCAATTCAGTTTCAAGAACTTTCACTCCTCTGCAACTGCTTCAGTGAATACAAATATGGACTTTTTGTATATGGGTTTGATCATTACTGCATTGATTTTCTCCACATTCTAGTTCAGGCCTGGTACTTATGTCAATTTATAAGTAAAGCTAAGGCTTACTATTGTTCCTAAAACCTATTTTATAAACAACTTTCCTTTTCGACAATCCACAATAAATGATTATTATATTTTACTTCTATTAAAGCATGATCAACCAGCTATATTTTGTAGCATGCACTTCGAATCTTCAGTGATACAATTGATTATCCTTTATGTACTTGAAGGTATCCGGTAATACTTGATTTGAGACATCAGCATCATGAAAATGATTTCTTATATGAGAAGAGCTTATATTTAACGTAGCATCATCACTATCCACTAAAAAAATTGAATCTGCCCAGTTTGAAGGCACATCTTCATTTTTCCCTAACTTGATATCATCGAGATACTTTATTTGGTCTTCAAGAAGGTACTCTTCATCAGCTCTTGTGAGGCAAAAGAAATCGGTTGATGTGATAAACTCATTCAAAGATTCTTTCAAAGTCTGCGGAAAATAGTATTTGGGATTGAATATTCTAATCAAAGTGTCAAAGCCAACCAAGAAGGTCAATTTTCTAGGTATATTGGACAAGAGAACATTTTTAATAGCTGAATATTTGTCAACGAACTTTGCATGATTAGTTAACCCAACTGCTGTCTTGGTGTTGTACGTCTTGGATATGTAATCAGCCAACTCAGACATCATCTCTATTCTATCTTCAAAAGCTGCTGGTTGAGGAACAATCTTGTCAGCATTTTTCACTGATAATAGTAACAACAATACAGTACCTTCGCTGTTTCTGATATTCTCTTCTATGGGGACAGGTATTTTAGATATCAAATCTGGCTGGTTGTAATCAAAAAATATAGACTTGGCTGCTAGGGATAGATGTCCCAAGTGAGGAGGATTGAAGGAGGAGTCCAATATACATATTCTCTGTGTAGACGCTGAAATAAAGCTTGAAGATATGGCAGATTTGTAGACAAGCTTGAAGTCCGCTCCTGATTCGAGGAATTCAGCCAACGGCTTTAGAAATCTCTTCTTCATCACTGATTTATATACAGTTCTTCAGGAATCGAGGAACACTTTATAAGTGATGAAAAACGCTCAGAAGAATCAGATCAATCAGCAGATTACGAGCGATGTTCCGGTATAAATTTGGAAGACGATTATCAACAGACGGAAAATTGCAACAGAAATTTGTTGTTTGAATCGCAGTGAATGAGATGTCTGCACCGCTGAAGGGAGACAACCCAGTGAAGAAACAAGAACAATTACCAGGACTGTTTTTGTTCAGCTACATTCTTTTCATACGACTTATCAATGCTTTGACTACCAAAACTTTTTTCCAGCCGGATGAATATTATCAATCAATAGAACCAGCTCATAAGCTAACTTTTGGATACGGATACTTAACTTGGGAATGGACTGCAGGCTTGAGGTCATCTCTCATCCCCATACTATACCACTTGGGGTTCTCTGCTGTGAAACAAATCACCAAGTGTATACCTTTCCAAAATGCTTATGACAGACTTGAGTTTGAAACTCAGATGGTGGTATCAGCTCCTAAAATCATCAGTGCGATAGCAGCTGCCATTGGCGAGTACTTCCTCTATAAGTTTGCTCGAAAAGTTTCAAAAGATGAGGTGGTTGCAAGATTTGCTATCGGATTGAGCTTGACTAATGCTTTTAATTGGTTCATCATAACCAGAAGCTTTAGCAACAGTTTGGAGATGACTTTGACTTCAATTGGTTTGTATTACTGGCCATGGTTTACTCACGGATCTAATCTGGATATTGTGATTGGTGACCTCATTAAGAGTTGTGTTTTCGGAATCACTTCTTGTATCATAAGGCCAAGCAATGCATTGATATGGTGTTTCTTGGGAATTATTATACTATACAACTCCAATTGGCCTCTCAAAATTAAGATACTGTTGGTTGTCACATTTGAGTTGGCGGCGATATTACTTATGAACATATACGCTGATTACAAGTTTTATGGTGATTATATCCTACCATGGAAGAATTTCATTGAGTTCAACATAATCAAGTCGCTTTCTATATTTTATGGATCCAATCCATGGCACTTCTATTTAAGCCAAGGGATCCCACTTATACTCCTCACAAATATCCCTTTTTTCGTTTACTACATGGCACATAACTGGAAAAAACAATTGAGTTTATGTGCAATTTTTGTTATATTTATATTCTCATTGATCAAACATAAAGAGTTTAGATTTATATACCCGCTCCAACCATTGTTTATCCTATTCTCATCGTTCTCTTTTGCAAAACTATACAAATCGATAGGATTTGGAAACTTCAGAATTATTGTTATTATCATAATTGCTATCAACATGATGGTTGGATATTTTGCTTCCCAGATTAATGAAAGAGGTGTGATAGATGTTATTGAATATTTACGAGATGATCCGTTAGTTGAATCCTTTGGCTTTTTAACACCTTGTCACTCAACTCCATGGCAGAGCCATTTACATCGCCCTGAATATGAAGAAAATAGTTGGTTCCTAACCTGTGAGCCTCCATTACATCTCAAAAATATTGAAGAGATATCTTCATATATGGACGAGTCTGATATTTTCTTCGATGACCCAGTTGGTTTTCTTAATCAAAACTTCCCACCTAACATAGGTGATAACCGGAAAGGAGAATTCAAATACAGTTGGCCTTCGCATTTGATTTTCTTTGAACCTTTAGAAGAAACTATGTTTGAGTATTTGAAAGTTTCACAGTACCAAGAATGTGAAAGATTTTTCAATAGCTACTTCCATTGGGATGACAGGAGAAAGGGGGATGTGATTGTTTACTGTAATGTTTATGAATGATTGATTGAACAATAACTAATACAAAAATTGCATGAATAACATTCTATTTTGTATTCTCTCGAGATTATTTCAAAGTTCGTCTTTAGAAACATCATCTTTTGGGCTGTAACCTCTGATTCCAACCAATTCTGTATAAAAGACTAGATATAATTAGTAAAAATTCAAGAACCACGAATGCTTAAAATACGTACCAAGAGTAGCCTTTGGAGGAATAACACCACCAGCACCTCTATCACCATAAGCTAAATCAGATGGAATGGTCAATTTACGTTTCTCACCAATACACATTCTAGTTAAACCTTTATCCCAACCAGCGATAACTTGACCACTTCCAAGATCAAATGAAATTGGTTGACCTCTTTCATAAGATGAGTCGAAAACTGTACCATCTTCCAATTCACCTCTGTAATGGACTTCAATAACATCACCAGGAACAGACTTACGGGTACATTCTTCTTCAGGAATTGATTTAAGAACACCTGTGGTTGTATTAGTATATCTATTTTTGATGGAGATCAAATTGTTACTTACCAATATGGAATGAGTCTGATTTGGCGCCTGCAACAATATTTAAAGCTGAGAACAAGGTAACTAATAACAAGGCAAGACGTGAGTAGGCCATTTTGATGATCAGGTGTGATATCCCAATTGGAGAAGAAAGAAAGGCAACGTTAAGCAAAGCAGCATTGGCAAATCGATATCTAAGATCAAATTTTACCCGGCAGGAATCTTCAATATCGAAAGAAAAGGAAAGAAAAGAACAAGACTACAAATCCTCATAAGCAACTTAGTATTGTACATAAAACTATACAGTTATTAACTTTATAGAGTTTTTTTAATCTTTCATAACTCCCTATGAAAGACTAGCAATTGAAAACAAAACAGTAAAACGACCACCTGAAACCTATACAATATAAATAAAATAACTAATCATAACAAATAAGGGTAAACGAATTTCTTCTCCTTCCCTTTAATAAATTCTCATCTGTGTGTAATAAATATAAATTTTTTTTTTTTTTTTGAAATTTATTCTTTATTCTTTATTCTTTTTTTTTTCTTGATTAGAATCAGTTGCCATAAAAACGGCCTTCTTCTAAATCTTCAATAGTAGTTTCAACTATGTCATCTTCATCTTCATCTTCAACTAATTCTATAGTTGAGTATTTAATCAAATCCCAACGTTTCCAGAACGAATAGCATTCATTTGGATCTTCAGAATCAACAAAGTCTTGCAAGTAATACTTTGCCCTGATCAAACGATCTTTCAATTGTTGCAACTTAACACTCGATGGTTCTTGGGAAACTTTAGCTTTACTACTTACGATTTCGTAATCTGTGTCTTCATAATCTGTGATATCAGTAGTATTTTGGATGTCAGATCTATAGTCCTCATCGTCAGTGACGATTGAAGCAGGAGTGTTAGGCAATTGATCGACTGAATGGTAACCATAAACTTCATCTTCCGCATGTGAAGTAGCATCACAATATCTTGCCCAAGCTTCATCAATGGCAGTAACCAAATAGTCAAAACACCTAGCTCTAGCAGAATGATCGGACTCAGGTAAAACTTTACGATCTTTACTGCCAATTGAACCATCTGAAATATTGGCATCTGAAGACAATTGTATATTACCTCTATTAGTTCTTAATTTGAAGTAATTATTTTTCTTTGAAGTTTCATAATCTTCTTCTTCATCATCATCACTATATTTGGCAACAGCACGAGATAATTCTGTATTTAAACAAAAGGAAACACGACTAGAAGCTCTTCTTTTAGCTTTGATTTGATTGGCATTATAGCATAATTGTTCATCATCAGAATCATTTTCTTCATCAGATGAAGAGTGACAAGCAAATGAACGAGAAGACAACAAATCACTTATCCTAGAGATACGAGTCTTTTTTGTGGATGAAGGAGTGTCAAACGCACATGAACGCTTGATTGAATTTGAATTTGAATTTGAACTACTGTTTGTATTGGTATTGTTGATAACCTGAGATGATAAAGCCATGATTTATTTATCTTTTAGTTGGATATACGATTAAGTAATATATTTGATAATATGGGAAAAGGTGTTCGGATGTAGGGATTGACGGCACAAGTGTAAAGGACAACGAAGCAATTATACCAAATTGGGTGGCAAAAATCTGAGCAAACCAACAAAGGTGTCAGAAACAGTGGATTTTAATGAAAAAGCCCGAATGAAAAGAGGTGTATGATGAACTCCAGACCAGCTAGATTATGTTTAGACTTTTGAAACTGGTTTGAATCAGTTAAAAACGAATAATAATAACTTTTTGTTTCTGTGTAAAATTGCTTCCGCGAATAACACAAAAATAAGACCGAATTAATAAGTGGACGAGCAAGAAAAACAGAAAAAAGAGGATGACTTTTAAATTTAAATAAATCGCACGTAAAATTATTCGCCGTGGCAACAAGTTTTTGCAGTTGCTCAAGAAGAAGGAGAAAGGCAGGGTAATTCCCACAAGAGCGGTGCAGTATACGACTCTCATCTACGTTGGCCTGCAGATTTATAGGGGCACGGGCGGTGTGAGTCACAATCACACCCGGCGTAATTGCTAGACCAGTACTGAATGTTCTGTGGAACTGTCTGCTTGGAGGCTCCCATTGGTTGGGCTCATCAGCCACATGTAAACCCTCGCATAACAAATGGTTTGTTTTAAATGTGTGAATTCAATTAAACAAGGAAGAACCCCTAGAATAATCTATTTTTTCACTTGTCTTATCATTTGCAAGTTGACTATCAAAATTTAAGAAAGCAATCAAGAATCAAGATAAGGTGGATCTACCAAGGATTCGCAACAATCCAGGGGAATAGCAGTTTTATAGTTTTTCATTTCCTATTTGAAGAAAGATGTTCGGATTGAGAAGCAGCTAGAATCCAGTTAGAAAAGTTTTGAAGTAGAATGATGCCACCAGTATGATCTATCTCCAAGAAATTACTGGAACCAGTAAACAAATGTTGCCTAATTAGCTCGAAATTTCCCAAAAACGTTAAAATTGTAAACCGTTACTATGGATTCTCAGTTGAGTTCTGTCCATTTTGGATCTGATTGTTCCAGTTTAGGAAATTCGTTCGGGCTTCATAATTTCTAGTATACTTGGGAATCGGGATCTGTTCAATTTGAGTACGGCGTATCTGACATCTGTATTTACTATTCACCATTGGGCATCAGACTATTGAAGAGATGAAAGTTTTGGGTTATATTTGGTTATTTATGTCTTATTCTCATTTACACTTGTCACTGGCAGTGATAATCTCAGTTGTTATAATTATACTGAAAAAGTATTACTTCTTTCACAGATCTCAAAGCTGGCGTAGCTTCATTAATTATAGGCTATAGCCTGGCTGGCGGTTTTGTATTTTTCTCGAATTTAATTTTCTGGCATTTTGAAAACATCAGCTTACACAATTACAAGCGCAATTTATTACTATATGCTCTGGCGCGTAATATATATATATATATATTTGGCTGAATATCGCCAGCTTATGTATGGAATTATAAATTCTTGAGAACGTTCAATATATAACTAGTGGCAGCAGGCTCATGGCTAATTGCAGCTGTCGACCTTAAACATGATCAATTAATCCATTTATAAGATAAATTATCCATAATTGATTTTAGAACATGACTTTATAAAATTAGCGCTGAATCGAAGTTGCAAATAGTCGGGTGCCTCTAAGACGTTATAAAATTAATGAATTGCAACCATTATTCGAGATTTTGATAAGCTTAACAGCTATAATATCTACATCAATATTACAGATACATATATAAATCTTTTTCTTTTTTACATCAAAGCAGCAAACAAACGAATTAATTAAATATTATTATTAAATAATCTATTTTCTGGATTTTTCAGTGTATTCTTGTTTAGAAACTTTTGATCTTGAATATTGAGAAACTCTCTTAACGGCAATAAAACGTTTATCATCTCTGTAACCTTTAACAGCATTGGAAACAGCTAAAGCAACTCTTGGAGCTGATTTATATTGATCAAATTCAACAGTGTGGATTGATTGAACTGGTTTGTTAGCATTTTTAGCAATTTTTGATTTTAAAACAATTTTACCGTTAACTTGGGTAATACCTAAAGCTTTATCATTGGCTAAACCTGATGATTTCTTTGAGTTGTTACCGGTGATGTTTAATGGATCACTTGATAAAACTAAACCAGAACGTTTAACTAAGAATGATGATTGTTTTTTGGTTAATTCCCAGATGAAGTCGCTGTAAAGTTAGTAATTATTTCTATATTATTGAGGATTGCTGGGGAAGGACGTTGTAGTAAAACTTTGGCAGAAATTGTACACATATGTCAAATATTCATCTTTAATTTTAATTTTTATTTCAATTTCAATTTCAATTTAAACAATTTCCAATAGTCCAAACCATCGATAAGCTAAATCTATCATATATCCATATAAGTATCCATTCCTTAATGAGTGTACTTACTTTGAAACGTTAGACATTTTTGCTATTGATTACTAAAAGGCTAATAAAGTGTTCAAATTAAATCTTTTGAAATTTACCTATATAATTACCATCAACACTTTGGTCGCACAGGTGCCATAATGGAGTTCATACACTATGGGCTCTCTAAATGGGAACTGCCACATTTTTCCCGTGTCAATAATAATGGGAAATTTTCCAAAAATTCTTCAAAGAGAGTGCCTTCCTCTTTGAGCTCTTTCTAGTTCTGAGTTTGTGACTGTCTTATTTCTGAGGACGTATACAGACAGATGTATTCATTAAAACCCTAAAGAAAAATAGTTTGAAAATGAGAAAATCGAAATACCGCATCGCTCACAACCAATTCCGAGAAAAAAAATAGTATAAAAGAACCGCGAAATCACCTTCTTTTAACTGTTTTATTTTTTTTTCTTTGTCGACGTACTTCATAGGATCATTTCTATAGGTCACGTCCCTCTTTGACTCTTCAAAAGAGCCACTGAATCCAACTTGGTTGATGAGATAGATACCCTTATACCCTAGAGTGAGAACCTTTTAGCTTGTCTGTGATCCTTAGCGGTCCGGTCATCTATTATTGCCTTTTATATATACTTTTTATTTCATTTATGATTTGTTAGTATTGAAAGGAGCGATGATCTTGATCCTTTTCTGTGTGCTTCTTCGGTTGTGATGGATTTGGATGGGTATAAGTGGCTGTCTGACAAGTTTATTAATTCAAATTTATTTGTTTTAATAGTGCTTAGTCTTGTGAATTATGTTGGTTCGTCGACCAGTTTTTATAGTTAATATATTTTCCTCTTAATTATATTTGTAGTTATTTGACTTTGTTACTTGAACCTTGATAGTGAATGGTAAATATAATTGAATACGTATATGGGCCATAGCTGTCAAAATTATGTGCTTTGTTCCTGCAACAATTACAAGTTGTCATTAAATAGTAAATTTATGCGTTGTCACGTGATATCCACACACAAAATAATCTACATCCGGTCACTTCAACTTGTATACTGGACTGGTAACCTATATCCTCCTTGGAATCCAAATTTATAACACTCATTTATAAATTATTACTTCTAGTTCAACTTTGTGACAAATTCATCCATAACATCTAACAATGAAGCACTTTGATTATTATTCCTCTTATTTTTACCATTAGAGAAAACATATTTATCAACAACATAATTAACAGCCATACCTTTCCAATCATTCTTATAACTATTGACATAATTAGTATAAGCCAGTGTTGGTTCCTGATTCAATTCCTCTTGGATTTCATTTGGGTTTGTATTATTATCATCAAGATTAATTTGCTCAGCCGACATTGGGGTTGATCCAAATATACTATTAACGTAATCTTCATTTACATCTCTGAATTTATTGAGAGGATCAATTTCTCCATGATTCACTTGATCGTTTTCCAAATTGACTTTGATGTTGCTTGAAACTGGTCTTGTTTGTAGATTTTTATTAGGATTTGATTTCATTTGGCTTAGTCTTCTGTCAATGAAGCTCAATAATTTCACAAATATATCTAAAATAGTCTTGAAGTTTTTGAGATTGAATCCGATAAACTCATTATTCATAAACTTGGTATATAACATCTTCATTATAGGAATAAAGAAGTATAATAACATGAATGAAACTCTGACAAATAAGATAATGAAGCTTTTGATATTTTCCAAAATTACGAAATCTGAGGAAATACTTAAATTTGGAGAGTCATAACTTATTGAGTAGTGAGAGTTGGTTTCATTTGAACTGGATGATGGATTCCTTGAGTGTGTATTTGAATTGGAGTGATGAAGATACGGTACCATCTTGTTAGTTTGTTGTTCCATTGTAGCAGCTAGTTCTTCCGCATTTATATCGTCCATTTCACTCTGAAGTTTCTGTAATAAGAATAATTTCTCATCTTTATTGAAACATGAGACAATTTGGTTTGATATCTTCAGCGTCTTTTCATTGATATTCTTTGTATTGAAAGTTTCATTATATTTCTTTTCAAATTCAAGATCCAATTTCTCTTTATATGTAACGTTGTTTGTAACTATATCGTAAACAGTTTTAACGTTGTATATCTTGTCAACCACTCCTGATTTAGTGCTTGCTATATCTTTAACAGTTTCAAATAACTTTTCTCTTTTCCTGGTTTTTGTGATATCTTTCTTAGCCATTTCTTTATTCTTTTGTATTAACTCGATAAAGTCTTTCCTGGCTTTCAAATATTGATAATCTTCATCCTGTGGGAAAGCTTCAAAGCTGGCAACCTTTGAAGTATCCTGTCCTGATTGGGGATAACCATCACCACTTTGAGATCCAGAGATATCCACAATATCAGCTTTATTAGGGATTCTTTGATTTTGATTTGTATATTTCTTTTGAATCAGCGAAAGCGAATTTTGAAGTTGAGTTGCGACCACTTTGGATCTGATGAATGTCTTTTCACCAGGTAAAACATTTTCATATGGTATATTTGCATCATCTGTATTGAAGCTTGATTGAATTTCGTTAATTGAGTCTTTATAGTCAAAACTTGATAAGTTGATAATCTGTTTGAAAGTGTTTTTGGCCAAGTCCATGATGATTGATTTATGGTTTAATGATTTGATGTGATTTGTCGATTTAATCTGATAAGTATGTTCAATTCCTTCAATTTAATAAGTCCGGTTTGCAGTAGATATTCTGATATATAATGGTAACAGATTAGTGAATTCTAAAGATCAGTTTCTTGAATTATATCCTGATTTATATGGATAGGAGAAAATATTTAATCGATCTGAGGCAATTAAACGTAGATTGCGATTGGATTTTTGCGTGTTCTTCTCTCTTTTATCTAGTAATTCAAAGTTTAATTATGTTATAAATTGGCTATCTTCTCTTGATCAAGTTCATTGGTCATCTACTATCTTCTCTATATCAAATGTTGAACTGAATTCCAAACTGGAAGGCTGAAGCTCCATCGCCATCGGTATTAAATTGCAACAGCCGCAGCCACAACGGCCGAAGAATTTCTTATATCAGAATTTTGGCATGTGAAATTAAATCCAAGTTCATCTTTTCACTGTTCAGTGCAGCGGGAAGACCATCAAGATTCAAAGGTGAATGGTAAATTAAGACTCCAAGTGCGTTACATTGAATTCGCCTCAAAAGTTATGCTACATATAACAAGACTAGTTATTAGATGAACTCCGTGGTGTTTTCTACGATGGAATAGTAGAGAATGGAAAAAATAGAGAGATTGTGCAAAGACAAAATTTCGCCAAAACCCAAAATGGAACAACCATGTACGGCGCTACACTTATGCGCACGTGGATTTTATATTCTGGACCATTTTGTCACCTGATCATGACAGATAAAGTAACATCTTTGATTTCTGATCACGTGAGTCAAGCTATTTTTTTGTCCGATTTCTTCAATATTTCTCGAGTTCAACCGAAAGTAGTAATGGGTTCGGTGACTGAAATCTGAAACCCGCATAAATCTACAGATTGGACAAATCCCAAAGCCGCTGAATTAGGTAATAATAAAGTGAATTGACCAAATTTTGTCTTTGCACAATCTCTCTAATATCCCAAATTTCATGGGTACTAATTTTAGCAACCATAATACTTCACCGTTTACCGTGACCACTAGCTAGTACTCGCACAGTAGGCTGAATAAGAGGTAGCAAAGTATACTTGCATGAATCTGAAAACAATCACAAATGTATATAACTGTTCAAAACTCCACTATTACTTTCAAATTTAAAAGTTGTACTATAAGTCCTTTAATTCAAAAGACTTGCAAATTAGATACACTAAATGTCATCTTGGATCATCAAATTTTTCGCTAATAGAGTGAGTAGACGTTCAGAAATTCTCATGGTGCTGATTATTAACCAGATATAGCTTCTCAAGGATAACCAGTTGAACAGGTTTGGTGTTGAGGATCCATACTATGAGGAATACACAGTTCCATCCAACAATCCAAATGCTGCTCCTCAAGTAAAGAAGCGTAAAAGATCTGTTCCTGTTGGGATATCAGAAAATGATGAAAAAGTTTTACACAAGATAAGAAAAAGAGCTTATAGATTGGACATGTGGTTCAATTGTCTTGGTATAAAGTTTGGATATGCTAATATTATTGGTTTTGTTCCTGTTGCTGGTGACTTTATTGCCATATTTTTTTCATTTTTGATATACAAGGAAGCTTTGAATATTGATCATGGTTTACCTTACGATATTCAACTTTTGTTTTTGTTTAACATTGTTGTTGACTTCTTATTAGGGTTGATTCCTATTGTTGGTGACATCGTTGAAGTTGGGTACAAGGCAAACAGCAGAAACTTTTTATTGTTAGAAAAACATTTGAAAGATGTTGGACAAATTAACATAGGTAAAAAAAATGGTACTATAACTGATACCAGTTTAGAGAATCATGGATGGTCAGAGAATGCTAAAGGTGTCATATCTGCTATCCCTCAAGCTATCCCAAGAATCTTTGGTAAAGGCGATTCTTCCAAAGATGTATCAGATGCTAACGCTACTGCTGATGGCTACCCAAGAACACCACAATCAAGAGGGTCGTCAAGCTCGGAAAATTCACCAACTACTGCTCAATCATTATCAGCCGGAAAAAGAAAGGCCATCAATAGTAAGATCAAAGAAACTGGTGCTTCATACAAGACGGATAGCATTCAAACCATTAATGATCCAAGATTTCAAGGGAAAGTGAATAATAGAAATTCCAAACATTCTATTGATACTGATGCTTACAACGATGAGAAAACATTAACTGATTAAATACAGTAAATTAGCAAATGAACCTTAGATCTACAATAAATACACTACAATTTCTCTTTAAAATCATGTAGAATCAATATCCATGCATTATTAAAACATTTCACACGCGTTCTTCAGGTGACATATACTTTTGAGGGTATTCATATAATTTATAATAATCAACAACTTGTCCATTCAAATTATTTTCAGCTTCAATGGGTAAGAAGAATAAGTTCCTAGGTTTTATTTCACCAATAAACCAAAAATCTAACCAATTTGTTTTGAATCCATAATCAGTTGGGTTATTAACTGGATGACGGTTACCCTTTGCTGCTTCCACTGCAGTAAGTAAAAATTGATCCAACCCGACAGAGGCTGATAATGTAGATAAGCAAGTTCTTTGAGATGTTGCTGGAATATCCCCAGTGGCAGCTTGAGATGCACTTATCCCTAAACCTGAAGAGCTTGGATCTCTTTCTAACATATCCAATGGAACACTAGAAAATGTATTTTTACCATGTTGATGTTTCACACGATGCTGAGCTAATTCAAAAGTTGTAACACCTTTGAATATTTGGAAAGTCTGAACAAAACATAATGAAGTTAACCAGACTAATTGGAAAATAGTCCATACCAAAATATTAAAATTGAATAATCTGTAATTATAACCAATGCATAAGTTTTCTGATAAGATTGAGCATTTAACATCATCATTGATTGATTTATCGAAATCTTCAACTTTATCAAAATATTTCAAAGATAAATAAATAAATAAGATAATACATAGTTCCAATGAATAAATAAAGGCAACGAACAACTTATGGTTTCTAACTCCGATTTCATTGTACACCCAGGGACAATAGTGATCAAATCTAGCGACAAGTCTTTTAGAAGATCTGGAATATTTGGATCTCAAAGGTTTCCTAACAAAAGTATTGATACAGAAATGATTAGCATCATATTTACCAACAGTTATTAATTCAGATATATGATTTTTTATGATATTGTTATCGGAGGGAACAGGAACATAACCTGGATTTATAAACATGGCTTTCACGAACGTTCCAATGACACAAGCTGCTGATAAAAAGAACATGAGATTTGTGATTGGAGCCTTCCATATTGTAACGGGGAAGACACTGAACACCCAGACCATAATAACCCAAAATGCAGTACCTGAAAAGATACCGGCCAAGTAAGGTGATTTTATTAATGGATTTGTTTCCTTCACATAGATTTTGAGCAAATTTCTCAAGACAAGGAACTGGAAAAGGATTAAAAATAACCCACCAAATAATTTTGGTATAGCGTAGCCTAAATGGAAAGTTAAAAGTTTCATCACCAAAGGTATTGTGAAATAAGGCAAGAAGAAAGTCGCCAATTTAGCATTCTGTTCACTGACTTTTTTCGGAACAGAAAAACCTTCCTTATTCTTACCACATTCACTCAATACAGCTTCCAATGTCTTGGAACAATTCATATCTTTTGCAACTTCAAAAGTATCTTTATTATCTTTTGTTCTTGCGAAAACATCAGAACCATTTTCTATCAACTCTTTGATTATAGGCTTAGTACCTCTAATCAAAGCCCAATGTAATGGAGTGAAATGAGTCTCATCAACTTTGGAAATATCAGCACCAAAGGCAATCAAAGTATGTACACTAAAAGTATCACCTTGATAAGCAGCCCAATGCAAAGCAGTTCTTTTATGAGGATCAGTTTCATCTATGTAGAGGTCTGTAAATGTTAATATATAGATCACCAACATTATGTTTGAACTGTGGACAGCCAAGTGTAATAGATTGAAGCCTTGAGCATCCACTTTTTGGGAAGAGGCACCTTTGGATAATAGATAATCCACAATGTACACCAAACCATATCGACAAGCCCATTGAACTGGAGTGGCGTTTAGGTCACCGCCTTCATAGTCTACTATAGCGCCATTTTCAACTAGATATCTGACAATTGAGTATTGATTGTTGATACAAGCCCAATGTAAAGCAGTGACGTTGTCCTTTTTAGTTTCGTTAACTTCGACCATTCCAGTTTCAACGAGGTCTTTTATTGCTTGTAAATCACCATTCTGACACGATTGGAGATACTTTTCTAGTGTTGGTCTGACTTCCTCCTCTTTTTCTTCTTCTTCTTGTTTTGGTTCAGCGGCCTCTGAGTTGTGAGTCTCTTGAGGTGATTGTTGGCTAGTTGGAGATTTGACTCCATTTATTGAGTCGTGAGAGACATCTGCATCCTCACCCGATATATCGACATCTTTCATCGATATGGACTCTCCTTTCTTGTGGCCTTTGTCTGACATCTCTGAGATTGTTCTGAAATCAATTGACTCTTTCCAGCGTGTTGAATCGTGATGAGTTTTGCTCAAAAGATTCAGATTTGATTCGATTTATGTGATTAATTTGATTTCGGACTCAAATGTTTACTGCGGCTGAGCTAATTTGTATAAGCGGCGCCTACAACTGACCAGATCAGATCAAACTGATGGCGGAACAGTTTTTATTAAAAAGTTCAGCTAAATGTACTTGATGATTTTGCAGATGTCCCAGATTCCCGTGAGAATCTCTTTGTTTTTGTTGTTTTTCAACACCTTGGTGAATGACTGTTTAAGCTGAGTATTGGCCCGTAATTCTTTTAATATCTCTTCATTATCATACACAGAGCTCACCATATTCAAGAGTAAGTATGATGCTCTTATTATAACCTCATTGTCATTATATTGCTCTTCGAATAAAGCAGTTAATCTTTCAAGTAACTGCTTGTTCTCTACCAAAAGTCTGGAAATCATTTCATATTCAGATGCATTTGCAAAAATACCCAATACAGCACACTGGGCATTCACATTTTCCAATTCAATCAATTTAATTAAAAGATCTAATCTCTTAGCATTTTCCTTCTTTTCCAAGTTGAAGAATTTTTCGGAACAAGTAGGGGACGTTATCAAATTTGAAATCAACTCTAATGAAGCCGTCTGTATACTCTCGTTGGAATCAATAAGGAAATTATCGAAAAAATCGAAACCTTTAGTGATGATTATGTTCTTAACGTTGATATCTTCTAATGATGATACATTAGTTAATGCTAATAGCGATTCAAAGATATCCAAACTGTTGAACTCAAACTGGTAATTTGGAACAGCTGAATTATTCTCACCATAAGTTGATATATCTGGTCCTAACAATTCAATTAAAAAGGGAATGGATGTGATGGCCGAGTATTTATTGAACACTAATTTAGGATCACTTGCAATCAACAACTTAGCCAAAGTCCTTAAGGCATACATACCAAAAGTCGAATCTTCTTCAGTATCCTGTTTAGATCTTATGGATATACCTTTTCCATTCAAATCACTCCATGCGATCAAGTAATCGAGAACCATATTCAACCCACCTTGTTTTATGATTTCATTCCTTATAAGACTTTTGGAACTGAAAGAATGTAAAAGTATGATGAATTGATTTTGAATTGGTCTATTGAAGTTTTTAAAGTTTTTAGATATTATTCCTACTATTTCATGTATATCTAACAATGCTTCATTGAATAAGAAGACCTCTTCATTGGATTCTTTGATATCTGAAGACTTTGATGCTGGCTTTGTATATGATTTCAAAAAATTCAACGTCTTATCCTTTTCCGATTTGATTTCTTGTATTTTTGTAATTTGAGAAAAGATGATTGATATACCATACACCAAAGACGAATCTTTCACCTTTTCTTTAGGAGTATTGGCTGATGATTCTGTAAGTTTTTTTAACAAGCTCAAAAGTTTCTCCACAAATGATTCATCTTGCCTCAAAGCTTTTTGAACTTCAGCTTTCAAACTCAAATAAGCTAATCCTTCAACACCAAACGAGATCAATTTCTCATCATCACCATCAAAAGTCTTAGTGAAAGTATCACATAAATCCAAAAGCGTAAATTGGATAATGTCATCTTTATCACCTTTCAACTTTATAAAATTCCAGATTTTCACCAACACCAAAGATGATAAGATTCTAACATCTTTATTTTTAGCAAAATTCATACCAAGATTTAGGAAAGCTAAGTAATTTTCACTGATGAAAGTACGACAGTCATCATTAATACATGCAGACGAGAAACAAAGCAATACGTTTATAGCTGAGTTTGCATCAAGACGCCCCTTGCCTTGCATTTCTAGTAAGATAGACTTGAATTCATCACTCATGAATGATTCCAATGCAATTTCTGGTAACACTGGGAATAAAATATCTAATAATTTGAGCAAATTGGTGAGTTCAGAAATTGTGATTGATTCACCGTTTTCTAGTAATAGTTCAGAGTATGAGCTTAATTCTGATTCTGTGCCACGTTTATCCAACTCAATCTGTTTTATGATGATTAAAGTTATTAATGATGCAGCTTCTTCCTGCGCAAACTTGATACTCAAGAATGGCACTATCATGGACAAATATTGTGTCTTTGGAGTCTTAGTATTGGTAATGATTGACAAAAAGAAAGAGATATTGAATCTGAGTTTATTGTACTCTTCAGCATTGTTTACCGAGATAACATCTTGTTTCTTCAAATTGGCTTTGATTATAGTGAAAGCCCTTTCGATTGACTCTAAATCTTTGTCTTCCTTAGTACTGAAAAAAATGTGTCCCATATAATCTTCAACCGCCTGAAGGATCTCTATGAATTTATCTGGGTCAGATTTCAACTTGTTGTATAGCACACCCTTCGGTACCTCTGACTGGCAGCACTTCAACAATATCTCTCTGGCCAATGCCTTGTTTTGGATGGAGGAGCCTTTTTCAAATATCTCTTGGATCAATGTGACCAAGTCTTGTGATTCGACATTTGTCAAGTTTGGCTGGGATAGCGTGGTTTTTTCAAGTTGTTTAGTCAACTCGGCTAGATCTGACATGGTTGTATACACAGGAAGATATGGAACAGTAATGGAGCAGCTGTTAGTTGAGTAAGTGACAATTTATAAGAAAAATCAAGAGTTTTGATAAGTCATTCGATTCTGTTCATAAATCTCGATATACTTCAAAAGATGGTCGAGCTTCAAGAATCGCATCAACTTATCACGAATTACAAAGGAACACAAACTACAAGGAAATCTTCATCATAAACTCATTAAATTGGAGGAAACTGCTCCTTAAACACGCATCATCATCGTCAGCAGATCATCTTCTTTTTTTCTCTTTCATCAAAGCCTTTCTGTTCACACAGTCGGGACAATACCATTTCCCTGTAGGAGGCTCTGTTAAACCAACACAATCATAATGGAACCACTCGTACTTACAGTTATCGTTATCACACCCAACCATATTACCGAACGACACTTGCTGACAGAAACAGTATAACTCGTCCTCTTCATTGCCGCCTTCTATAGTACCTGCAGTAGCGGGCACCGATACTGAACCAGAAACATTTGCATTTGGACCACCAGAAGGAGAATCCACAGTGGATTTCTTGTCTTCCACATCCTCTGTCTTTTGCCTCTTGACTGGACGTGCAGGTAATGGTGTGCCTGTTCTCGTATTGGTACTTTGCTTTCTCTTCTGTTTGACTTTGTTGACAGCTAACGAACCATCTATCATACTATTGAGGGCAGAAGGCGTAGAAGCAGAAGGTATGATTTGTATTTCATCCAAAGGTGCCAAGAGACCTTCATTTTCTAGTTTCTCAATATCGTTCTCTAATTTCACCAAATGTTTAGCTATGAGCAATAAAGCAGTGTTGGCCAAAACGCATTTTTCTTCCTGTAGCTTCTCTGAGTTGGCAAAGTCTTCCTCTATCCTAGCGTACAAGATCTGTTCCTTGGGGTGTTTGGTGAGAGTACCGTTCTGCCTTATGAATTTGTGTATCTGGCTATCTCTCTGGAGAATCCGTCTTCTGGTGTCGTAAAACTTGAGGTCTTTGTCCTTGAGCTCGCCAAGCAAGTGCGCCAACTCCGATGGCAAGTTGGACAAGTCCTGTGTGTATTGTTCCAAGATAGCCGCCGTGTCCATCTTGATATTATTTTGATGTATTGAAAATGTGCTGAAAAAAAAACACAAAAATAACAGAAAAATAACGAAAATAAAATACAAATTAATTCGTTTAGAAATTGAGGACGGCACACTTTTGATCGATAATATCAGAAACAGAAACAACTTTCTACTGAGAGAGATAAGATGACAGATTTTAGCAGAAAGAAGAAAGAATCTACATCCATAAAAAGCTGCGAAGACACACTGATAATGCCTATTTCTGGTGATGAGTGAGACAATATTGAATTCCTCAATGAGCGCTGCTGGCAGTAGCCCACCTTCATCCGAAAACCTCATTTCCAAACCATCATATTCAAATCCCAATGTCATGAAACCATCACCTAAAAGAATACTAGGATCTCCATTCAAATCTCCTAATAAGCTCCCCAATGGGTTGATTTTTGCTGGTTCTGAACAGGATCAAAGTTTGGAGCAGAGCCCGACTCCTACGAAGACAGACAATTCGTATACCAGCATGGACACCATAATCAATGAGGAAGATATCCAATGTCCCATATGTAATGAGACCATGATAAATTTATTCCAGCTAAACCAGCATCTAGACGATACTCATAATACCGTGGAGACTGTTTCTAATGATGATCTAACAGCGTGGTTCAAGAAAAGGGTATCTGACGCTAAGAAGATACAAAGTAATGTCATACAACAGCAAAAGAAATTCGTCAAATTGGATATATTTGATAATACTGCATTTACATTTAGTGATTCATCACAAGTTTCCAATACTGAGAATAATTCATCGTTAGATTTAAAGAATAAATTGGCTAATCCAGTCACTAGAAAACATTGGCAAAAACCTCTTGGGTATGGAAATGATATTTGCAATCAGCCAAACTGTAAGAAACATCTTAATATTAAAAATGGTACTGTTAATTGTCGCAAATGTGGGCGTTTATTTTGCAATGCACATACATATTTCAGAATTAAATTATCATTAGACGCAGAATATGACTCTAATGGTACGTGGTGTCGAAGCTGTGAATCATGTTTTGAAGAAAAACCAGAATTCAAAGATCCACCTGGTTTCTATCAAGATCACACAGATGCATTCAAGGCGAAAAGACAAGTGAAGATAGATGAGCAAGAGATGACTGTAAACAAATTAGAGAAAAGGTTTATTAAATTGATCAATGTGATTGTACAACGTGAGTTGGAAAATCACTCTTTCATAAATAGACTCAATAATCTTAGCAAACTGCAAACATTGGAGCAGAATATCGTCCAGTGGGAAAAAGATAGCGATATCTCCAATTGTTATATTTGTTTGCACAATTTCGGGTATGCGAAAAGGAAACATCATTGTCGATTATGTGGGAAAGTTGTATGTGGAGACTTGGAGACTGGATGTTCTATGGATGTACCTGCTAAAGTTTTGTATCTGAAATTGGATAATTTGAACTATAGTTCCATTGTCGAAAAAAATGCTGCAAATTTGAAAGATAGTGTCGGGATAAGGATTTGCAAGTGTTGCAAAGACTCATTATTCCATAAGAGGAATTATCAGAGAAATATGAATGAATCATCAAATAAAGTATTGGAACTATATGAGCAAATGGTGGCTATAAAACAACTGATTTCAATATTATTGCCCAGATTAGAAAATCAAATCATGAAATTAACAGTGAATAATGCAGGCAGAGAAGATATAGATGAAGTAACGAAATTGAAAAACAAACTCACAAGTTCATTCCAACAATATGAACAATTATCCAAGAAATTGAACCTTTTACCTATCCATAGTAATAGTGAAAGACAATTACAAGCGAATATATATAATTCATCAGTGTTGTTCATACAAGAGAAGATGCTCCCTTTAAAAGCATTGCCGAAGTTATTAAAGGATACACAAGAAAAGATTAATTCCACAGTGTCGTCATCTACATTAGTATCGGAATCAGAAGATAGTATGAAATCACCACCACCTAGTATACAGCCTAAATTAATGAAAAAAGAGATACGAGAATTGAGAGAACAGTTGATGGTGATGCAAGAGCAATCATTTTTGGTTCGTGAGATGATTGATAGTGCAACATCGCAAAGAAAATTCGATGAGGTGCAAACATTAGAGATGAATTTGAAAGATTTGGAAAATATTACAAATGAGATAAGAAATCAATTGGGGGATGAAGGGTTTTAAAAGTTATATAATGTAAGATTTTGATTGTTAATGAAGTTGTAGTTTACAAATCAATTTTCAATAACTACAGTGCATAAAAATCATAAATAAATAAAAATGAATGAGCATAACATGGCAAAAATATAATGTATGAATTAACAACTCTATGCTTCAATTTTATCAACCAATGATAACAAGATGGCACCGAAATCTAAGTTTGGATCATCTAAATTGATTTCAGCAGAAGTTGCTGAAGTTGAAGCAGTTTCAGGTTTCTTGTTTAATTTCAAATATTCAGCTTTGGCTTGAGAGATTAACTTTGTCTTTTTAGCAAATTCTTGAGCTTCTTGTTTCTTGTGGAAGTCTGATTTCAAACTGGAGTTATGGTAAGCACCGTAAATAACACCAGCACCTAAAGCTGACCATCTAAAAACCTGGTAATAGTTAGTTCATGAACCCTTTATCGATGAGGAGAGAGACCTCAGTATTCTAAATTGAGCGCGGGAAACCTGAGATCTGACAGGTTTCAACCAGTCCAATGGAAAGGGGGTTCCCAATTAAACACTCGTAGCAAAAGAACATACGTTGAAAGTTGACATTTTATACGTGTTTGAAATAGCTGTTTCTGTGTATTTGATATTGTCTTTTCAATAATATTTGTGAAAAATCACTTCACCGAATTGACCGTTTAAGGAATTTTTATTGGATGAGAAGCACTGGTACGGGCTCGTGACCGGAGTTATACAGTGTGAATCTCCTTAAAATGTGTTTATGAAACCACTTCCAACTTTGATGTTGACATTGACTGAACAAGAGGAACGCAGAGTCTTTATGGAGAGAGAACCTGGTTTCTCTTGTAGTTATTTCGTGGTTTTTGGCACTTTTCGAACTCTTCACATTTCGCTAAATGCAACCGACCGAGCGGCCGATTTAGAAGAATCAGCTAACTGTTCAACCACAATAACTGAATCTGGAGCTGTTATTCTTTGTCGCTAGAAATCGTAGGTGAAAACCTGCAGAATCGCGGAAGAAAAGACTGGAAAATAGTGGAAGAAGTGTCTCTGAAATGTTGACAAGTTCAGACTTCAGGCTGAAACTCTGTTCGATATCTGAGATTCGTGGAAATTTTGGAAAATCAGACAGGGACCAAAGTTCAAACCATGAAAAAACAAGTCCATCGCAACTTGCAAGTTGGAGCAATCTTCAGCTTATCTGGCAAAGAACACTCAAGGGTCCACAACAAAGAGAGTACATACACTATTATTTCGACACACTCATCTCCTGACCTCCTCGTTAGATGAATATGTTGTTAACTAACAGCGTCAAAAGAAGTATGTATCAAGCGAATGAAAGACAAGAGATTATAAATTATTACAAATTATTAACCACCAACTAAGGCATCCCTATTGGACGTGTCCCATTATCAAACTCATTTTCTCACAGACCAGTCTCCAAGAGACTCAACACCAGATTCTTCACATCATCTGGCTCATCACAACATGCTGATACAACGGTATTCAAATATAATATTGCTGTTGCATATCAACCAAAAGATAAAGAAAACAGAAACATCTTTATGAAGAAATTGAAACATGCTCCAGCTACTCCTTCTCCAACGGGTGATGACAACTACTTCATATCTGAAAGAGACGGCTCTGTGGCTGTTGGTGTCGCTGATGGTGTGGGAGGTTGGTCCGAAGCTGGGTACGATTCATCTGCCTTGGCCAGAGAATTGTGCAAATATTTGAAAATCTACCATCAAGATAAAAACTTATCTTTAAGCGACTTGGTTGAATTGACACCAATTCAATTATTATCATATGCATATTCTAAATCTCTTGCTGACGACAACGTTCAAATTGGTGGTACAACTGCATGTTTCGGTATATTCAACAACTCTGGTGAAGTTAAAATTGGAAACTTGGGTGATAGTTGGGTAGGTATATTCAGAGATTTCAAATGCATACATGAATCAAAACTTCAAACACTTGCATTCAACACACCATATCAGTTGGCTAAGATCCCGCAAGAATTACTCGATCAAGCTGAAAAGGAAAGTAGAAATTACATCATGAGCAAGCCTGAGGAAGCTGATGAGTACAAGTTCCAATTACAGAAAAATGACTTGGTATTATTTGCTACTGATGGGGTTGTTGATAATGTTTGTACTCAGGATATTGAAAATTTCTTGAAAGATCAATTCACTGAAGGGGAAACTGATTTGAATAAAATATCAAAAATATTTGTTGATAAAGTTGTTAAATTAAGTCAAGATGTGAATTATCCAAGTGTTTTCGCTCAAGAATTAAGCAAGATTACTAAACAGAAATATTTGGGTGGTAAAGCTGATGACATTACAGTTGTTTTAGTCCAAGTGGTCTGAACTTACAAAAAATATATAGATCCAAGAAAAATAAAAATAAAACAGCTTTTTTATTAATTTTTTTTCAGTTTTCACATCGCATACTTTCAACCATAAACACTGTATTAAGAAAATTGAGAGCAAAAAATAACTAATCCTCCATATTAAGCACAAAATTTCTAATCTTTTCCTGTTGATATTTCCGTTTTGCTTCTTCTTCTAATATTGACGCAGCTGCTTTTGTATCCGTTGCTAATTGAACATGGTGACTTGTGGTCTTCTTACCAACCTTTGTCACTAAAGTGAATGGAACTCCTTCTTTTCTTTTAGCTATGTTGGGCCTTTGAATAATTGGAGCTAATATTGATTTCGAAAGTACTGGTGCATTGAATCTTGACGATTTTTCTAATTTTCTTGATTCTAATGAATCTAAAACCATTTTTTGAAATTCTTTATCAAGATCATCTTCAAATTTCTTTTCTTCTTCATCTCTTAATTTCCTTTCATATTCAGAGTCAACTGCATCCATTGAGATTTTTTGCACTTTACTGTTTTCCTCTTCATCGTATCTTTCATCCAATTCCCTTGATTCAGCGTATTCGAGTTCTTCGTCTTCTTCGTCTTCATCATCATCTTCGTCATCATCGCTTTCTTCGGGATTACCTCCTTTACTTTGAATTATCAATTGCAATTTATCCACAGCTTCTTTCAAATTGCTGGCTCTTTCGAAATCTGAGTCAACGTACTCAATCATATGATGGATTTTGAATTCAGTGTCTTTAGGTATTGGCTGATCTTTAGTAAAGATATAGTATTCGAAATATTGAATAAACACTAAAAGCTTTTCCCATTGCTTGGCTCCAACAGCTCTCTTATCAATTGTTTGAACCAATGTAGTAATCAATAATATCCTAAAGTAATCATCTGGTAAATCCATGTCACAAATTTGGTTTGGCATAGGATTGTTATTCGGATGGCCAGTTATAACCAATCTGTATAATAAATCAACCATTAAGGTTCCATTCAATATCTTATGGTTAAACATTTCTCCTAAATATTTAACTTGAGAGACTCTTATTCTATTGAATCTATAATCGTTAATCTCCAATCCTCTCTGAAAATTTTCCAACACAGTATCAATCACACTTATCATTAAAAATTTTGAATATTTAGATAATGATGCTAACATTTTAGCTAAATAAGTAATATTTTCATAGTTGATCTTATCAGGCTTTGAGAAAAGTGACTTAAGTGTGTTGAAATTATCTGTATCTTTCAAATCAACTTTTTTGATGTAGAAGAAAACTTTTTCCCAATTTTTACCATCTAATTCCTTTCTAATTAATAATTTGATGAATTGTTGCACGGGAGTCAACAAGGGTTTGTTTGAAACAATTATTTTAATTGGCGGAGGATTGACTGTCAATAGTAAACCATCTATTGCCATCTTATCATTCAAAGTTAACTTATCGTTTTTTCTTTTCCTATTCAACAAGGCCAACATTTCCTCCATTAACTCTTTATATTCTTCTTCATGAAGTAAAAATCTTCCGACTTGTTCAAAGAATACCCCCAAGACATCTATATTATTTGTTGATGTGATGTTGATTATTAGAGTTCTGATCTTATGAAATATAACATGAGTTGGAACAAGCTTGAATTTGACACATTCGCAGAAGAATGTAATGTTCTTGAAATTTAACCTATTATGATGTATTTGTGATCTAAATCCCTTATCCAAATATATAATCAATTCCTCAAGTAATGTTGCTAATGCGTCTCTGTTGATAGCCATAAACCTTGCATAGAACTTCAACTTGTTAATCTCTGGAGTTTCAATGAAAAATTTGTACAATCTGTTTCTTGATGCTTTATTGTTGAGTTTCAAAATCCAAAACTCATTAACCAATTCATCTATTTCTTGTTTAGTTGCTGCATTTTCCAATCTTGTAACAAATCCTGTCATTGCATCTCCTAAATTTACTTCATCGGTAGCTGGTGCTGCCTCCAATAACTCAGTAGATACCATGGAGGACAACTCTGGAATAGGCTGGTAGAAACCCTTAACTTCAAGGGATTCCCAGAAACCCAAGTCTTCTTCGACGGTCTTGTTGGTGACCACTTCAGTGATCATGGAATCACCTGTGGTAGACTCGTTGGAGTTGACCAATAGCGGCATTGGAACATCTAATAGTTCTGATAAGTATTCAGAAAACAACTTGAATTTTTCAAATAGTTTTTCAACCATTTCAATTTCTTGTGTGATATCTTCTAGGAGTCTACCAGTTCTAACAGATATTTTCTTATTTCTCATGTTCAATACATTCAATCTTTTGTGTAAATCCTTGGTTCTTTCAAATATGGCAGAGGAATAAATTTTGAATATCTGTTGCAATATAGATCTAACGTCATCTGTCAAGAGAGGATTACTGTCATCATAGATGATTGGAGAAAATCTTTTCAAAAAACTGGTAGCAATTGTAATACTTATTCCTGAGCTGATATCATAATTCAAGATCTCTTTCAAAACAGTTATTAAAATAGCTTCTGTTGTAACACCCTTATTTAGTCTCTTTGTGACAAATTCTGGTAATTCTTCTTTAGGACAGTCCAGGGCGGTTCTGAAAATCCCAATCATATAGAATTCAGTTAGCAACTTGAGTAAGATTCTCTGTCTGTTAACTCTTGCAGTATCATCTCTCTCATTTCTAACATAGTTCTTGGGCGGATTAGCTAACCCATGTAAAAAATTAATCAATAAAGAAGGAGTGAATTTACTACTAAACCTCTGATGCAAAGCGCTGATGATTTCCATTGAAGCAGAAACATCATCATTCTTGACGCATTTCACCAACCCCTCTGTGATAGCGGAAATGATTTCTGATAAGTATTTCTCTAAAGTTATGGTTGATATGTCTTTGATTATGTTTTGTACGTTCTCACCATTCAATGATATTCTAACTTTTTTGATAAATGCTGTATTTTTCTTCAAAGAAGCATCTAATTTCCCAACAGGAAACGCTGTAGTATCACCACTCCATGCTCTGGTATTTAACTCGTATAATTCCTCTCTTCTTGTATCAAGGTCCTTGAGATGGGCGGTTAGTAAAAAGGGCCGGCGTGCATGTTGAGCTTTTTCTCAATAGGAATAGTACTCACTTCAGTCATTTGAAATAAAAAAATTGGCCTCAAAGTCAATAATTCATCTGATTTTCGATAAAGAAATATAATTTTATTTCCTTTGACCTCAATGCAAATGTGATATTTTCAGCGTCTGATTTAAGTGAAAATATTGATGTTCATCAAATTCAGTTTTATTTGAACTGAAGAATCGATAAATCAAAATGTTGCACTTGACGGGTAATCCTAATTATCAGAAAGTGTATACCGATTAAAAAGTGCACATACTTTTCGAGACATCTTTTGTTACAATAATCCTACAAATAAAATCATTAATTGAATTTATGAACAAGGACATTGTCCATCTATGTACATTTCTAAAATGAGGAAATACAAGTTTAAATGGTACGGACTTTCTCGAAAACCCTACCCTTTGGTAATCCATATAATTCTCTCACCTTTGGAGTGTTTCTATCCCATTCACTTCTCCAGAAATGAGCACCAACAGCATCCAAGTTATGCTCAGCGACAAATCCTCTCAAATCGAAAAATTCTCTTGCAATGGACTTATTTAATGGTAATTGCTTACCATTTTGACGGAAAACCCAGACAGCAAATCTACTAGGAGCAACGTTTTTTTCTGGAACTGGTGGTGAATATTCTTTCCAGATATAGTCGCCAGTGGATAATTTTTTAGCATCAATGAGATTGTCAGTATAAGTCAATGGGACATTTGAAACAGCATATTGTAAAGTAGTTGAGAAAGAATCACGAGTTAAATCAGGAGTATCAGGACTGACGAGCAAGACTGTGTATAATTCATTTTCAATTGTTTCGAATTCTCTAACTCTTAAAGCTGGTGGGTAAGTTGTGGCACGAGAAGATAATATTTTACCTGGTTCAATCCAACTGTCGATATTTTGATGAGGGAATTTTATATCAACTTCAGCTCTTGGATCTAAGGTTGGTAATGTATCAGGTATAACAGACATGGTTTCTAATCTTTGCATCAATAACATTCTTGCCTTACTCTCCCATTTTTCTCTAGCGTAATGACGATAGACAGGCTGTGTCACGTCAAGCTCACCGACAAAGTTAGCACTATACAAGACTTCTGGATTGTCCACCTCAGCTTTAGCCAACAAATTATCTAAAGTAACCTTTAAAGTGTGTTTTTCTTCAGTAGTTTCAGCGGCCTTGAGCTGTTCTTCAACAAGCTTAACTTGCTTATAGACTTCTTCACTTTTTTTCTGTAATATATTATAAGCATCTTTGAAAACTGTGTCGATACCTTCTGGTGTATAATATGAATTTTTCCCAATAGAACTTCTCAATGATGGAGGACCTGATTTTGGAATACCATTCAAGAGAGCATCCTTAGTAAGTGGTTTCACTGAAAGGGTTTGTGATCTTTGTGAAAAATCTGACCAGACTCCTTCTTCTATGGGGGCTCTAGGTATGGCAGATTGTGAGAAGGATCTAATGCTTCTTTTCAATAATACTCTATTAGATCTCATCTTCGTTTGACTTGCTCTAATCTGAGATAAGTTTCTGTTATACACTATTCAAATCAATACCGATTCATAGTGAAAAATAATTTCGACGGCCGGTATCACATATACTGTGGGGATTCTGGAAGTTACACATATAACATCAACTAATTATCGAACTCTCAGATCTCACAAATAGTACGCAACTACAGTTTCTAAATTAATTTTTTTAGTATTCATAGTATAACCGACCCAAAGAAGTACCTATTTGTGAGAAAAAAAAAATATATATAATTAATATCAATAATGATTAGAAATACAATGGGATAGAATTGAAGTTTTTGGTACGAAAAGTACAAACCAAGACCAAATTAGCCAACTAAGAAAGAATCATAGTTTCAAATCTAATGATTGAAAGTCCTTACTGACTGATATACTTTCAGAATCCATTCTGGGGAATAAACCTGGAGTAATTGGATTCAAATCATATTCTGTTCTTGATTTTTGTTCATTATTATAGTTTCTATTAATGACAGATCCATGTTCGAAGTAGCTCAGCTCATTCTCACTTTCATTATCACTGAAAGATATTATTGAAACAGGACTGTGATTAGATGTATAATGTTTTGAAGGCTGGAGTGAATTTGATGGCTTGCTTTTATTTATAATGGTGAAAGAATCAGTATCAGAATCATAATAGTCAATATCTGTGTTTGATGTATTTCTATGGATGTATATTGAAGCAGACGTGTCTATAAAATTATCTTTCATGTGGTTTGGAGTTGATATGATCTTTATATTTGTAGGATTCTTCAAGTCATGTTTTCTTTTGTTTTGAAAAAAGACTCTATATATTTCGTCAACTTCATAGTCATTCGAAATTCCTGTTGTATTGTTTGCCATTTCGATATAATATATCAGATAGTTTGGATAACTCTCAAGCTCCAACTAGAGCAAAGTTTTTGTAGTAATCTGTAGCTTCCTTTTATTGATTCACCAATTTATTGGGAGAGAATGGCTTGATTATATACTATTGAACGTTGCTATTGTAATTATTCCAGTATTATGGCCTTTTCCTTGAAATATAGTGATTACGGCTATTTATTGAAAGACAGCCATACGAAATATGACTTTAATTATAATAAGTTGATTGATGGCGAATGCATGACATGGAATAGACCATAGTTAGGTGAATTTGGAAGAAAACGTTCCTTTTAAATACATGAATCTCATATCCTTAATTTGAGGAAGAATGAAAATTTCTATGCCGTGCTCTTAATTATGGTGATTGATGTTCATGTGCCGTTCAAACCTCAAACTCGAACAGGCTTCGTAGCTGATCGACTTGAAAATTGAGATCACTCTAAATGGGAAAACAATGGCCCCAGCGTTTGGAGCAAGTCAGTAGAGAAGCCACGAAGGCGGTGCTTCTGCTCTTCACTTCTCAAATAACATGGCTCAAACTTCAGCTTTCAGTATAGCTGCTAGTCTGTGTTTCTTAAAATATAACAATTGAATTTGCACCCGTTCTTATTTCTTTGCCGTGTACTTCTAAAGCGGATGTTTGTAGCACTGGGCAAAGAGTGGGTGAAGTTCTGAAGATAACCGTATTACCCTTTTAATTCCTCATATTACGGAGTTGATGTCTACGTGTATTACTAGCTGATTCTTGTTACTTGTATAACTTGACTCTTGAGTCTTGTAAATTGTAATATATAAACATTCATCGACATGTCACTGGTGTCAGACTTCTGTGGTCACATACCTGGATCCTGCGATCACTATAAGTGTAAATTTAGACGTATAAATTTATACACTCTGAGACTTGGGACGTATAAACTAATTTGTATAAATTATAATAGTCTTCAAAAATATAGTGAGCAGACGTTGTTAGTACTAGCATTGGTCGAATATATGAACAGAGGTCAGGGCACATGGATAAACACAGCAGCTAGAGCGCTATTAATGTGTCCAGCTGTTTGATCAGTTGGTCTATAATCCTTATACATATGCAGATATTTCTCATATTTGTTTTTTCTACGTAAGCTTTTCAAAATCGATTTCAAAATCTTCCTCCGGTTTATAAATTGAAATTAAGATTTAAATTGGTGGGCTGCAAAAAGTGCTAATTCTTTCTTATCAGGAATCAGGATTCCGATAAACCTTCATATCTCGATAACTCATTTATCTGGAATCTGAAGTATTTTAACGAGTCTCCTGGAAATGAATCTGAACTTGACAGATTTCAAGCAGCTACAATATATATATATATATGTTTTTTAAATTTATAAAAGGAAAAACGGCAAATTCTCTTCTCCATGCCATAAACAGATTTCGCTCATTATTTCTGACTCTACGAAGCCGAGGTAGAGTCACTATTTACAACTATTCCAAGGTGTCTATTATTTACGTAATCCCGAGCCTTAGCTGATCTAAAGGCCGTTTCAGGCCAAATTGACATAGGGTGTATCATGTTTTAAATTAGGCTTTAGTATTTACTGGCGATTCTTGTAATGCTCTACAGACTACTATGATCCATGGTCATACATGTCGGGAATAAGACGTAATAACTTATAAGTAATATAGTAATGACAAATTGATAATTAATTTAATATGCATTTAAGAGCGATTGCAAGGTACTAACTGAGCATACTACAATTGTCAAATTTATTTCAATAAGCGCCGAACCATGATATAATTACAAATTTCCATTAATAATGGTAAGACATTTAATCATAAAAACCGAATTTATTTCTAGCATTCACTTTCTAGTATATTTTGAATTGTACGAATTGTATTTTGAGTTGTAGTAATACGAATTACTACCACCATGATTTGAATTATTATAATGAGATCCTCCAAATTTTTTACTACTGGAATTATTCTTTGAAATCCTTAACCCATTTAATTTACCTTCCAATTCCCTAACATCAATATTAACAATAAAACAGTTCCTCTTACCATTTTTAACAACAAAACTTTCATCATTACCTTCATTTTCATAGTACTCATCATCTTCTTCAGAATATTCTTCTCCAGTCTCATAATAATTCGTATTTGAATCATCGTTGTCTTCCTCTGAATTGTTTGAGTCATCTAAATGAGGGAAATTGATTCGAATTTCAATGTACTGTCTATCATTTTTGAATTTATTTGTCAACTTAGGTTGCAATTCTCTAACAAACATGAAATTGTTTATACCTCTCTTGTAGAATGTTGATGAAAACCCTTCTGGGTATGATGTAGTCATCTTTTTCAAATTTATATCATTGGGAATCTCTTTATTTGGCTTTTTGGTTTTATCCTTCAAATTTGGGAATGATATTGAAGATATCAATGACTCAATACTCAACTCTTTATTGAATTGCGAGTCAAACAGCACATAATCCGGCGCAGTAGATACCAATAACTCAGCTGGATGTTCTTCCTTCAAGATTTTGATTGACTTGGTTGTTATATTAGATACTGGAGCTTTATCTTTTGTCCTATCAACCCTGGATTTTAATATTATTTTTGGTTTTGGTTTAACTTCTGGAGCTGGTGTTGAAATTTCAAAAGCTGATAGTATATTGTTCGCCTTGAGAGCATTACTGCTATTATTAAATGAATCAAGTTTCAAATTCTTTGTAACATCATTAATCAATAGTTCGTCTTCAATCAAAGAAGTTGGGAAAAATCGTGAGGTTGGATTATTATTTGTGAATTGTGAGCTTGCTGAATTTAAAAATGGTGACCAAAGCAAATTTTCTTGTGTCTGATTTGTAGTATCATTGTTCCAAATACTTGTTTTGTTCGAGTTTGATCTTTCAGCAAGATTTGGCTTAGAATTGATGTTATTCAGGTTCATATTTTGGTCACTATTCAACCATCCAAAACTACCATTTGCTCTTGGTGGAGTTAAAGGTATTGAAGACTGAGGATATGTATTGTTTCCTTTGAAATTCGTTGAATCAATATTTGAGGTGGAAGTAGGTTTCATCATTGATGCATTGGAATTCAAATTCAGATTATTGTCATTATATTTGAAAGTATCATCAATGATGAATTGATTCAAGTTTGAATTCAAAAAATCTGAAATGGAAGTACCCGAGTTTGGTGGAACTGGAGTTGACCAACTACTTAAAGTTTGTAACGAGTTTCTATGATTGAAAGAATTATTTGAGTTTGAATGATTTGAGCTAAATTGTAATAATGGTGAAGTGTTTCTTCTGAAATCTAACACAGGTGTCGACTTCTGCCATGTATTATTGTTCGTCTGAACAGTCAAATTATTTCCTGATTGATTACTTGTATTGGAATGTGGAATTGATGGCGGATTGCTGGTATTTGAAATTGTTGTAGGCGTCGTCAAAGTATCATTCAAGTCACTGAAGAATGGCGATTGCATACTTGAAGATCGCTTGGGATTTATGTTGAGAATTGTTGTTGTGACTGTAGATGACATAGGAACTGTTGTTGGATCCTGGATCAGATTGATGGAATGTCCAGCGTTTGGAGTGACAGTGTTATCATTAATTAGGTCGTTTTTCTGAGGTCCTTCATTAACGATATTTTCATCAATAGAATTTTGTAATTCAGACCAAAATTTATCATTTTCATCATCATCAGCCCAGCTAAATTTTGGTTTATGCTGCAAAATAGTCTTTCTACCTGAATTGGCACGTGGTGCTGACCTCCCACTGGAGTTTTGAGATTGGATCTTGTTGAACGTATCATTGAATTTAGAAGTAGTTCTCGGAGTATTCAAACTTGAACTACCATTATTTGGTGTTATATTTAGATCTGGACTTGGATTTGAAATCTTAATATCCGTATTTATACTTAGTGTTGTGGGAACTTGTTCTGTCGGTCTCTTCTTAATCTGAATTCCCACGTCAGGACTATTGCTTCTACTTTTTGGAAGCTTCCAAACTGTTTGGGTTGAATCACTTGGATTGAGAATTGAATTATTTATACCATTTTTCTTAGCTTCGATATTATCAGTTGCTTTTTTGCTAGGTATAATCTTTAGCTTTGAATTCAACGATGATATTGTTTTTATCTTGTATGAGCTTTTATTTGATACCGGTGATGGAGATTTGACATTTAGTTGGTTTTTTTGAATAG
Source organism: Cephaloascus albidus (assembly GCA_030575015.1). Taxonomy (NCBI): domain Eukaryota; kingdom Fungi; phylum Ascomycota; class Pichiomycetes; order Serinales; family Cephaloascaceae; genus Cephaloascus; species Cephaloascus albidus. The sequence goes on along the minus strand of JAJMGN010000197.1, from coordinate 120,371 downwards.
TGGAAGTTTGTTGTCTGAATAAATTATTAACTGACTGAGATTTGAATGATTTTTTTGGTTTATTTATCTGTTCGGTTGACATCTCTCACTCTTTTTGACTCTTAAGTGATTATTTTGCTCTATATTTGATGATGATTATTTAAATTATAAGAATTGAATTTTTTTTGTGACCCTCGCCTCAGCGTCTAAATTCGTTGGAAAAAAAATTCCTTGAAGAAATATGCTGAATTAATAAATAAACTTTCTCTCAAACTCCTCTTAGATATGGAATTTCTATAGATAAAAAATAATGCAATTAAATCCCTTCAGTAGTAAATTATAGACTATTAAAGTGACCAACTAATTTTATTTTTGAGACTTATTAATTTCGGCGGGAGATTGATAAAATTGGAAAGATTGATTGACTAGTTAATGATTTGGTAATTACAAATCAGCCGAACTATATGGATAGTGTTTGTTGTGAATTTGGATTAAGGCGGAAGAAATGGTTTTGAAATCGTTTGACTTGTAAGTTGTTGATTTAAAACAAGAGCTGAGCTTAACTAGTCAACCAACTTTGTGTGATTTAGATTTTTCCCGATTATGTAACAAATATGAAATCGAAAAATTCAAAAAATAAATCAAAATTAATTGAAATTAAATCTGAAAAAAAAATATGAAAAAAATAGAATGGTTATGAGCGATTTGGCATCAAGAATAAGATATAGACATATTACCCTCCCAATTAAATACCCGGGTAATGGTTATCCCTCTTTTTTCTGTTTTTTTAATAAACGCTGACTAAATCTTTTGTTTATAATCGCTGACAACATTCAAAAGATTGCTTTGTCATATTACAGTTATCATCAACTTCAACAGTATCAGCAATAGCCAGTAAGTGTTATAATAATCTGCTCTTGAAAGAATAAGTTTTTAGCTATATTGAAAACACATTTAAAACCATTCGATTAGTGGAGTTCAAGAAGTTTTCGATAAAGTTTTAAAGCTGACTGTTTTGTGTTTACTATTTTATTAAAAGATAATAAAGTACAAAACTTATCAAATAAATTACAAATATATTATTCTTAATAATCAATCAGACAAAAAGATTTGCAACATAAACTAATTTTTACTTAGAATACTTCAATTATGAATACAACAAATTTTCAAAATTGGGTTGATCAAAAAGAGAAAAAAGCTTTGGAAGAACAGATTGATCCTTCATTTAGCAGAGTTAATGTAAATTCTCATAATAATTTATCCAATCAAGAAGATTTCCCATCAGTTGATGAAGTTGCAGTAGCAGCAGTTGCAGTATCAGCAAACGAGCAAGCTCATCAATTGCAACATCAACATCAACAACATCAACAACAAGTTTTAAATCATCATCATAATTTAACTCAACAACAACAAAATCAATTAAATCAAAATCAATCAATTAATAATCCTTTAGTTGCCCAACAATTAGCTAATTCTTCTCCAAATTCTGATGACGATAAAGATGAAATATTAACTAGAAACGGTAAACCATTAACAAATACTAAAAGAGCTGCCCAGAATAGAAATGCTCAAAGAGCATTTAGACAAAGAAAGGAACAATATATTAAAGAATTGGAACTTCAAGTTAGTGAAGTTAAAGCTTTGAAGGAAACAATTGAATCCTTAAGACAAGAAAATATGCAATTGAGAGATTATACATTAGCTTTACAATCAAGATTGATTGAAAATCCTGATAATGGCGTTCCAACTCCTCCAGCAGTTTTCACAACAAGACCACAATCTGATATAAATTTAAATCATAATCTTTTCAAGAAAAAGAAGTAAGTTCTTTCCGTTGGTCTTTTCGGTTAATTTGCGAAGTTAAAAGAGTTTTCTCTTTCTTAATTGAGTTGTATTTTTGTTGGTATATATGTATGTTATTGTAATTTATTTGATCATTTGATCTTCTTTATCTGCTAATTTTGTATAATATTTTGAATATTGTATCCTGTTTATATTCGAGTAATAGTCACAGATTTTTGACTGTAAATATTTGAGAGTGGAATCTAGTTAATCTTATCGCAATATATATATTTGAGTTTTATAATATTTTATACTTTGTTCTTATGGTATATCATATGCGGCGTATCAAATATGTTTACAATATGATTTCCAAAAATATTGAAGAACTTGAATCCATTATCGAGTGAAACTGTACGTACAAATTTATAATTAAACAATTAGCTGCTGGTCTTGATCGCTAATTTAAATTATCTAAATATCAGCGATTCATCTGCATCCTAGCAAAAATTCCTGGCTTTGAACGATCTTATCCTTTGATTATCATATTAAGCCGCGACGTCGATATTTTATTGTCATTGATTCGATCTTGATCTTCTTGAGTGTCGAATAAGTTCTAGAGCTTAGTCTGTTTTAATTTTATATCGAGGCTTATATATATATTAAAAACTTCTGTAATATGGTAATATGTATACTGTCAGGTACAAGTTAAAGATGCGCTGTAAATCAGATATACAATATATTATATAAGGCTAAGCCTATATAGAATTAAACATCTGTCAAAATTCAAAAAAGCGTCAGACTCAAATCTTAAAAGAAACAGAAAAAAGAAAAGTGATTTGAATATTAGAGTAAAAGAGGCTATAAGTTGTAAGTTGTAACCATATTATACTACTGTTCATGAACTGATATCAATGGTCAATCAATTGATGCCCTATTAATTTCCATTATCAAATTTATTGCAAATGCCAAAACCAAAAGGAGATGATCTAAATATAGAAGAAGATCTAGTTCTTCAAAGTTTAAGCTATACAGTTACAATTGTCAATTGCTTTCTAATATTGATTTTGGCCGAGTATCAACCATTAGATCTATAGACTGACAAATAATTCCACTTAAAAGAAAAGAATTCAAAGAAATTTAATATAGTATAATTACTTAATTCCCAATGATTTTGATTTCTGAAACGCGAATATTTAGTAAATACAAATCGCGGTCACTAAACTGAATCTTTCACATAATTAATATACGTACTTGCTTTGGGCGGTAAAATTTATCAACTTGCTCATCAACACATAAGAAACGCGATAATTAATGTGTTGACTCTTGACTCTTAAGAAGAAGATATATTGGACTCAAGTTTCAACTTTCTCAATTCGTTAACTGGAAAATTGAATTAATTAGTCTATATTCACAAAGTGGAACATTGGGCATTGGACAATCGAGATTCAAGAATATAATTGAAATTTGACGTAGCCAGCAATAAATTACAATTGTGACAATAGTCAGCTCACTCTAACATATTACATTATCTCGATTCATTGAAGTAATTACAATATAATAAGGTGGCTGAAATTTTGAAGCTCTGGATTCTGAAGTTTGAACTTTCGAAGTTCTAACTTCTGAACGGAGAATTTCACAATCTCCAAGAAATTTCTCCCCCCACAATTTACAAAGTCGAACGAACTCGATGGAAAGACGTTCGAACTTAGAACAGAAGTCGAATCTCCCGCGTGTGCTATTACCGTTTTTTTCTTGATCTTCGAAATGAGGTAATTCAGCCCGGCCCAGTCCCAATCCCAGACAGAAGCAAATCTCCAACATCAGCCTTTCGGAAAGCCACTGGTTTATCAAACACTGAAGCTAAATTCCCAACAAGTTGATAACTTGTATCCACTCAGCACTGAGCAGTGTCTGGTCCAATGAGCTCTGACTACCGCTTTCTCTACAATTGCCAGTGGCTAACCGTGGGCGAGAACGTGACACGCTGGTTCAGCTTCCATTGCGATGGGCCAGCCGCCGTCCTGATTTGTACCTCATCTGTTTACTTTATACATCAAATTCCCTTTTCTGTACGATTCAACTGACCAAAATGATTTGCATTTTCGCGCAACAATGCCATCGCTTATATAATCGGCAGCACCTTCTATGGCGGCCGCAAATTATATCGGTTTTTCTATATATATTCAGTGCCTGATCCTTTTTTTCACAAGCTTTATATCTCGCCTCAGACAAATATCTTAAAAATTATCTTAAAAATCCAAAATCTGTCAGATTTATTTGAAATCCACACTCGCTGATTCATACAAGCCATCTCATCATGAAATTGTCCTCATATATAATCATTTCAACCCTACTTTTCTTAAGGGTTCATGCGGTTGCTATCCCATTTCCTGAAGCTGCTTTAGGTGGTGGTCAAGCTGGTGGTGGTGATACTGCAATCCCTGACCCAGAAATCACAACTACAACTAATTCTGCTGTTCTTCCTGGTACTCCTGCCACTACAACTGCTGCTGCTGCTGCTGGAGCCGATACAACAACTGCTGCCGCCATTGGCGCTGCCACTACAACTGGCACCGCTACTACAACTGGAGCTGCTGTCGCTGGAGCTGATACTACCACTGCTGCTGGTGCCCTCGGAGCTGGAGCTGATACTACTACTGCTGCTGCTTCCGCTACTACAACTGGAGCTGATACTACCACTGCTGCTGCTGTAGGTGTTGCTTCCAGTCAAGTTGGATTCGGAAGTGTCCCACCTACAAGTGCTCAAGCTGATGAGCCAACTGTATCAGATGCTGGTACTGATGGATTGAGTATCCAAACTGCAATGTCAACAAAATCTATTACTAAAGCTGATGCCTCTACCACTGCCGCCAGTTCTGGCTCTGGCTCTGGCTCTAGTGTTGGCTCTACTTCTGGCTCTAGTGTTGGCTCTACTTCTGGCTCTAGTTCTGGTTCTAGTTCAACTTCATCATCATCTTCAAGTTCAAGTTCCAAAAGTTCTGCTAGTACTTTAAATCATTCTACAAAATTAATGATTTTACCAATTGGATTATCTATAGCTTTTATGGCTATTGGTTCAAGCTTGGTTTTTTAATTAATCGATATATCGATATTCGATTGATATTTTATGACTGATATGACACGTTAAAAGAACAATATGATCATTTTATTTATTTTTGGGGTTAGTATTATATGGGGAACGTTCTTAATTATTTATTTATGTTGTACAGTACTTTAATTCTATTTTCTCGCTATTTAATTTAATTAATTCAAATTAATTTATTTACTAATTTTACAATATTCACATTTACATATATAATTCTTAATTAGTTTATAATGAGATCATGTAGCATGATGATTTGATTGATCCTTAATGGGCAATAAATTATAATGGTTATTATCTCCAATGCTTGCTTAATACTTATCCGCCACGCAATGATTAGATTAGCGAGTTGTATAAACCTAAATTCATGATATCTGGTTAATTAGCTTATATAAACTCGCCGGCCGAGTTGTATTTGCAATATCGCTTGGATGTATTATTTTATAATCAATATTTATGCTTAACAGCTCGTATTATATAAAGAATCTCAACTCGTCTAAACATTCGAGGTACTCAATCATGGAAATTGCAACCAATTATGATCAGATCATCATTCTATACTATATATCATCTTATTAAAAGTTGTGATAAATTTAGCTACAAGTCTTCCAAAAAGTACTTGAATTCTTCGCCAGTTAAATTGTAATAAATTCAACTGATAAAGCAGCTATAAGCCTAGCTAGCTGGTATCCAAAGCCTAATCAACAATGCATGAGCTTTGTTCAGAAATAGTTAGCAGCCACCAAATATTTGCAAAGCTCCTTTAAAGTTTAAACAATAAATATCCCAAGCTGTAGAGTATACTAGCTATATATATAGAGGTATAATTGTCATCGATTACTTACACCTAGTTTCGATCCTATTAATGTACTACATAATTATCAGCAACATTTTCTTCAATTTTAGAATAAGGCCGTGAGTTTAATTAATTTGCAATAATATGTACTGTATGTCGTTTCTTTCAGAAAATATTGAAGAGTCGACGGCAGTAGGCACCATGAATATATCTAGTGTTATAACCTTTCTCAACTGTGAACACAATCTTTTAAGACGCTTTCGTAATTGTTAGAATTTAGATCTATTAAATCACCTGTAGATAGATCAAAAAGACTCCAGGGATTAATTATAATAACAAATCCGAAGTTGGTTAAAGCTGTCACACTGTCTGCTTATTGCAAATGGTTATGGGCACTGGGAGATAGTTTGCCATCACTATTCCAGTCCGGGTAGCGAGCTTTAGTTGCTATCTTATCAGCAATGAGCATCACTTATTGAATTCTACTAATATAATTATCTTCTTTACTTTACAATAGTTTATCAGCAAAGAGAGATAACTTATCAAGATGCATGCTCAAGACTGGTTTTTAGGTATTATTGGGTTCTTTATTCCTCCAATTCCTGTGATTATCAAAAGAGGATTCTGTTCAGCAGATCGTATGTATCCCATATATCACTTTTGATTGAAATTTTATTTCACTCAGATGTATATGTCTTCCCATTAATTATGTTGCCTTATATTTGCAGACTTCAAATCCTATTATAATTCATCACCAAAATACTAACCATACAACAGTTCTTATCAATATCTGTCTATGTTTATTAGGATTTATTCCAGGTTTATTACATTCTTGGTATATCATTGCTCAATATCCTGTGGAATCAGGGTATAGAGGATTATCTGGTAATAGTAATCGTACTAGGTATGGATCGACTAATTGATCCGCATACAAGCTTCAAATGAGAAATATTCAGTTAAATTACAACTGAGTATCTGGTGCTGGAATTATTCATCAAAATTGGTGCCAAAACTTATGAGTTTTTAAAGTGTTTTCGTTATTTTTCTTCTTTGAGTGATTCTGGTAGTCCCTCGTATCTTCATCTTTAATTACACTTCATATGATCCGTATATTCTTGTAGGCTGCTGATCGTGGATGGATCATGCTTCATTGTGCAACTTCTTCATTATGGTTATGGCACGGCTTATAAAGTTAAATCAGATCGGACTAAAAAATGTCAATTTTTTATTTTTTTAATTTTTGGGCTCAATATATTTATCTGTCTCCATTTGAAAGATATACAAAACAAATAACGAGGAAAGATGGATTTGATTGGTGACATAGTGGAGCACGATATCCCTCCTCCAACTCCACCATCATTCCCAGCACCAGGTACCGCCAGTGGGTTCCCTAAGATAGACAAGAAAAGACCCAGTCAATGGAAGGCAAGATTACAAAAAAATGGGATATTATCTAAACCCATTGCACCTCCAAACGATTTATATAATATTGATGACGAAGGGAAGAAAAGATTGAAGTCCAAGAAATTGAATTATGAAGGATTATCAGAAAGTGAAAAAATTCATCAAGAAAATATCGAATTATTATCTAGAATGACTGTCGACGAAAGAGAATCTGAAAAGCAAGAATTAATTGATTCGTTAGATCCAAATATCCTACAAGCATTATTGATGAGAGGTGAAAAGAAAAGTAAAATTGCTGCAAAAGATGAAAGTTTCGAAGGTTTTAATGAATGGATTGGTGGAGGCAAGAACGGGTTGGAATGGGGTGCTGGTTTAGATAAAGATGACGTTGATAAGGCATTGGGGATCCAGTCTACGAGCTTATCAAAGGATATAGAATCTGGATCTAAAGATGAAACTTTGAAAAGTCAAACTGAAGAGAACAATGATAAAGTTAAAAAAGTCAGATTCGATAATCTTGCTAAAGTGATGTATGATCCAGAAGAAAGTTTGAAGCCTGAAAATAAGGCCAATGACGACGGTTGGGAAGACGTTGAAGAGATTGAAGACATCTCACCAAACTCAAGCCAAAATCAGGTCACAGAAGGAGAAACAATTGATGAAATATTAACTACAAATGTCCATTTCCCGAAATCACCAAAGGTTGAAGAGGAAGAACTTGATTTATATGATCCAGATTTCCAAAATAAACTACATGAGAAATATTTCCCTGATTTACCAAAAGACACAGAAAAATTAAAATGGATGGAAAATATGCCTGAAATTAATAAAAATTTATCGTATGAAAGTATAAGTGATTTAAGATTTGATTTCAAGGGGAATTTAATAGCTATGAATACAGATGACGTTCCAGTCCATATGGGTTTACATCACCATTCTCTTGAGCCACAATTACCTGGATACACATTTGGAGAATTGGCACATTTATCAAGATCTTCATTACCAAGTCAAAGAAGTATAGCTATACAAACCATTGGTAGAATATTACACAAGTTAGGTAAGAAGAAATACCATATTGTTGCGGCTGATGCAGAAGTTGAGACTGAAGAATCAGTTAGTGAATTTGAACAAATGTTATGGGGGCTTATTGATGAAATGAGAGTAATTGAAACATTACAAGAAGCTGCTGATGAAAAATATACTAAAAATCTTAGTGTTAGAAGTTATGCAATTGAAGCTTTATGGTTATGGAAACAAGGTGGAGGTAATAAAAGAAACGCTAAATGATTCTTAACCTTTAGGAAATGTATTCATGTATTAATATTATTTAAAAAGAGGAAAGAAAAGATATATAATAAGATGTAGATCCAGAGAAAGATAGGATAAACTTTGAATGATCGACAAGGATCGATTCATCCAAAAGTTAACAACCCAATCAATATACAATATAGATAAACTTATACAGCCAATCTCTATGAAATACTCATAAACATTGATAAGATCATCAAATACCTTAAACTGAAAGGGAAGAAAGAAAATTGTCACTTTAGTATAATCATAATACAAAACGTAAAATAATCAGCACGTAAAGTTATTAGTTTTCAATCAAATTACGTTGTTGTAAATGTATTACCTGGATCTTGGTATTAACTCTTCGCATAAAGACACATTGACACGATACAGAAACAAATTGATTCAAGATCAATCGGCCAACTTAAGAGTCTGCGATTTTTTTTTTTTCTTTTTGATTGATAAAAATAGGAGATTAGAATAACATTCAGTATTTTTTGATATTTTTAGAACGCGTCTTACACTGTTCTTTGAGGTATTAATGACTTTTATTGGTTCTATTTGAATTCTGAATTTTTTCATCTTTTTCACTTCTACAATTTTATAATTCTGAAAAATTTAAATTAATCTCATTCGAGTTTGGGTTTCCGGGTAAGTGCTGGTTGGAAGGTTATAGGGATTTTGCAGCATCTTTAAACTGACCTTTTACAGAAGGATGTAAACTACTTTTTTTATTGAAATAAACTAAGAAATGAAAGTTGGAAGTTGGAACACTATTGATCATTGATGAACGTTATAATGTAATATAAAACAGGAAAAATCATGTATGATTTACGACCAGGAATCAGGCCCAAAATAGCCCTTCTCTGGTAGAGGCCAATATGGAGTAGATAAACCATCAGCAGTATCATTATACACTGAATTTCCCCACCAGTTCAATGTGAACCCAGGATATGACACGGCAAAGAAGATAATAATACCAGCTAAAGCAACACCAACGTCCATGGCACATGACAAGACGTACAAGTACTTGGTCCACCATTGGCCATAATTCTTTCTAATGTAGTAATTGAAGATAAATGCAACAGCAAAAGCTGATGTATAGTTGATACCAGTAGCTGGTGGATAGTTACCCAAGGCACCAAATATCACTACCCAGTTACAGTTCTTCAAGATCACGTTGTTAGGGAATTTTTTGGACAAGTAATAAGTAATAACTGGTAATAAAGCACCTATCCAAAACAAGTGTAAAAAACCTGAATATATTTTCCCAACTGCGACTAATCTCTTTGGACCAACTAAGCCCCAGATAACAGAAGCAGCAAAGTTTGTTCTTCCTTGTGGACAAGAAAACCCATCAGATTGGTCAGCTGAACAAATATCTTTAACATTACCTAACATGAATATCAAAACACCAACTTGAACGAATGCACCAATGATACATGAAACCAACTGAGCCCAGAAAGTTGTTCTCTTGGGTAACTTCATATAATAAGCTAATTTCATATCTTGAGAGAAAGCCATTGCTTGAGATATTCCTGTATATGCATAGAATTTAAAAGTCAATGAAACAATTGGTTTACCAGGTAATAAGAATCCGGATATAATTTGCCCCAAGACAGTCATAGAATTAGTGTTGATATTTGTAGCAGCATAAACCATACCAATAGGTAAGACAAATGCAATAACCATTCCTAAAGCCATGAATATTGCCCATACTGGCCATCCAACATGATATTTTTCCATTGTGATTATAGTAACAACGGTCACGATGACGGTTATTAAACCATACCACCATTTAGGAACAGGTTTGTAAGTTTCCATTAACCTAACATGAATGTCTTTCTTTGATGTACCTTTAATTGCGTTCCAAACTTGAGTACCATAGTTCAAATAAACATAGACTGGGCCACCAGTTAAGATGGCATATGATGTACCATAGGCAATAGCATAGGTGACTGGTAAAAATGGAGGAGAATATTTCTTGTAGGCTTCAATATCAAGTTCACCAAGAGCATTGATGACTCTTGTACCATTATATTGATTACCCATATTATCATAAACATCAGAACTACTCATCGGTAAGAATTTGGAGTAGAAGAAATTCTTGTAGTATAAGATAGGTGGTAAAACAGCAAAGAAAATAAACCAACCAACTATACCGTTAACTTGAGCAGATAATGGAGTGATTAAGGGCGAACCATTATATGCAATTTGAGCCCAATCAAATGTGATTGGAGAGTAACCTAGCCCTTGGATTTGACCAAATAATTGATTGACAACAATGTTCTTAGGGGCTATCCAACAAATCCAAGTGAAATATGATAATGCGGTGAAAATATAACCTGGGAACCAATAATAAACAAAAGAACATGAAAATACAATCAAGAAGAATTTAATTCTTGTTATTTTCCAACCATTTGCAATTAAATTTTCTCTAGTATGGATAGATTCAAACAAAGCGACATTAGCTAAAGTTGAAGGCCAGTACATTTGACTTGGTTTAACCAAAAAATTATCACAAAGACCAGCAATACCAAAACCAAATAATTGACATGTTAAAACCATCAATATTTGAAGACCTGCCGGTGTTGGAATCCCATAAAATGCAGTTCTGGCTTGGATCACATCGGTTGCCCAACTTGATGTGAAACTTATATTAGCCATGATTGTTATTAAGACATGTTCCTTTCTATTAAATTTTCTATCTGGGTTTAAATTGTAAGTACCCAATTTCCCCAAATTTAAGTTCCAAATGGGTAAGATATAAGCCAAACCTTGACCAAGAGGGTATCCAACCAACTGGCAAACCAAAGAAGTGATAGTGACACCAGGATAACGCATAGAAAAAAATTGATTAACACCTGAACCGATAACAGTCAATATTATACCAAGGAACCATGCTCTGAATGTGTTGACTGGTAGAGATGGATCATCCGTGGGTGGAACGACGGCTCTAACTTCAGGTAATGGAGAGTTGTCTTCATCTTCATCAATAAGTTCGTCCACTCCATATTTTAGGATATCAGCGATTTCGAATCCTTCACCTGTGGTTTGCTTCTCAACATCAGTTAAAGATTGAACGTTTGTGTCAATCACTGTTTTGTGTATATCAGATTTTAGAGGACTGTCTTGTTGGTCATATTCTTGGACAGGAGCTTCGTTTATCACCTCTATCTTAGAGCGTCTATTGAACAAGTTCATGTGTCTTTCAGTTGATGGGGAATAATTTGCTTCGATATTGTAAACCATCTGAAAGCGTAATGGGAAGCTGTCTCTTTATATAACAGACACACATTGTTCCAACTTGTCGCTGATAAGATAGCAAATCAAGATGTGTGGTGCTGTAGACGTTATCGAGATATATCACTAGACCCTTTCATCTGCGTCCGCGAACACAGGAGATTGTGCCTTGACCTTCCTCAGATGAGACCGGCTTCTAAATCCTCAAGTTCAACCACACAAATTAACAGCGATTTCCTTCAAATGTTTGCAGCTTCTTTGTAGTCCTACGTATTGCACTCAAGTCTCATAAGGGGATGTGAAAGCGAAGATATCAGGAAATCTTCTATGTCAGTTAAGAAGTTATCACAGGATCCACCTTGGTCCTTCATAGTTAAAAATGGTTATGAGACCGAGATCGATATCGAAAAAATCACCAAATTCGGATAAGTCATAATGCAGTTTCCCTTTCTTTTGAATGAGGCTCAGCGTTGATGAATCCCAAATTCCAATATTTAATGAGATTCGAACTGTGAAGCTTTTCTTTATTTAGGATTATGTAATAACCTATGATTACATGGTTATTACATAATAAGTAATCTACAATAAGATTCCATATTACACAAAACCGGATTAGAAGTTAAATCCAAAGCTTATAATCTTCTCATGACTGAATAGTTATTATTCATTCCTGGATATACGTCAACGACAAATAGCTGCATTACAGACTAATTATATAGAAATTGGAATAAGCTAGCCAGAGGCAAGCCGATTGCTAAAGTATATATATATAGTGATCTCTCGGAAGGAATATAGAAGTGATCATCTAGTGATCGCACAGTATAGTTTGTTACTAATAGAAGGAACGTTGCAACTTACAATGGTTGTAATTGAACGACGTTATATTTGAAAATTATACTCTATCTAGTTTGCTTGGTTTGAGGCATGACGTATGAGATCTTATTAATATAAAGCTGTTATTATATATTACAGTTTTAACTTTTCGAGCTGTATCTAAAATTTGGCTGAACCTAGATTGAGTGTCTACGAAATAGTTGATCAAATACTGATTTGTATGTTGTCCTATAAAACCTTAATGGTCTCAAGATATTTAACGTCTGAGTGAAAGAAGTTGAAAAAAGTTCAATATTACAAGTTTATAAACAAATGCCAAATCCGACCAGGCTAATTACTTGATTATTTAACTTTAGTCATAGTAATACAACCAACTATTGAAATTCTCTTCAAAGTTAGGTTTGAGAGTTAGAATTAAAGTTAAAATGGTTGCAAATTCAATATGAATGAATACATTTTAAACTGCACATATTCATAATTTCAAGGCAAGATTCTAGGTTACCATCAGATATAATTAAACAATAGCTAAGTTACACGTAAATTTATTTCAAGTTATAAGCATATTAATATTAATTAATATATTATATCAGCTAGATCATATATATATTCATATAATTATTAATTAATTTATTATATATATCAAATATATATGTCGAATATGGTCGATATTTATAATCATCAATATAAATATATCCAGCTGGCTTTAATATATAATTAATTCATGATACTATAGCTAGGCTGTTGTATATAAGTACTACTTACTATTATAGCTATATATATTTATAGTTTCCGTGCATGTTAAACTCTTGGTGGTTGGGGGACGTTAATTAGAAGCGATTGCGCCTGCTGAAGCCCATGGCTGTATAAATAATATATTGGTTCTGAATATATAAGACTTCTTAAATATTATAAATTATGTTCAGAAGCCGAATATTATATGCAACTGCAAATTCATGAAAAGATCTATGGATTATATTGATCTTATACTTGATTTAATTAACGTCGAACGTCTAAGAGACTTTTGTTTATATGTTAATTTATATTGCAAATATATATAATTCATGAAAAAGCTGCGTACAATTTTGCAGCACATTTTCTTCAGGTGATTAATTACTAGATACTGGCCCAAAGTATTGTGAGCGGATGAAAAGTTATATCATTTGCATCAACTTTCAATTATGGATTTTGTACAACAATCATTTGGGGACTTCCAGTACGCACATTATAATTATATATAATTTAAGCAGCTGATCATAATCAGATTAATTATAACTGACTGATCAATTAATTAATTACACCGGCAGATGTATATAATATATTTATATTCGATTCAAGTCGAATCAACATTTTGGTTACGTCCAATTATTATAATATAATAACAGAACTAATTATATATAAGTAGCTTAAATATATTAAGTCGCGGATTTCTATAATGTAATTAAATAAAAAGATATATTCATGCAGACTCTTGAAGATCTGATTAAAGAAAATATCTAATATTAAATTAGGTGATCAGTGGACAATCATATAGATCAAATTCTTGAATTGGAAAGGAAAAAAGAAGAATTACAGGTGAGGAATACAGATGATGAAAAAGAATCAAATACTGAAGGAAGTACTAGTGATGATCTCGAAAAAGAAGAAAAAAATCAAATTTAGTACTAGTTAATTATGAGAACCAATTATATATGCTGAATTAAAATTCATGGAAGCACAGAGGTTGTAATCAAAACTCCTAATATATAATATAATTAAATAGGTTAGCGCCCAGGGCTCACGAGATATTGATTATTGTACGGCCGAATCATGTATATATAATTATTTGATTAATTTTATATAGCTGCTAACTGCTTATAGGCTGCAAATTTTAATATCTAATTTAATTACGTGATGAAATTTTTCCAAACTACAATATTCACAGCTAGCGCCCGGCCTTGAAATTCTTCTTCGTTGCAATTAAGACTTATAGTATAGACTGGTGGCTACCTGTAATTACTTTCAAAGATGGTTCCAATATTAGATTGCTACTTTTCTCAAATTGTCTCATAATCAAGAGCTAGGGTTCGGAAATTTATCGAATTTTGCAGCAATTTCGATTTTGGTCACATTTTGGCTGACAAGCGACGAAAAAAGACAATTGCAGAACATGTTTAAAAGTGACAAAAATATTTTAATAAAATTGATATTTTGTAATTGTACATGTTGATCACACGAAGAGAATGAGAAAATTGTAATATGGTCTTTCTGAGTGTGATATGTTTTAGTATTATGGCTTTTTAAAAAGATATTCTTGGTTATAATTGCAAATTCGATCATTTTCAGTCAATTGCTGCAATAAATCTGAAATTCACAGATTTCCAGGATATTTGAGATGCAGTGGCCGGGATTCTAACTAATATTGTAACTTTGTGTTTCAACTTTGAAGGTAAAAACCAAAGTTAACTTAATTAGAAAGACTATAGATAGAAATAGAAGTTAAATGGTTCGGTTTGACCCTCGAAGTTTATAAACATATATAAGGTTTCCTCCAAGGGCCAAGTGGCATTCAATCCAAGATTCTTTATAAAGCTTTGCTTCACCCATTCATTATTATCGAATGATTCAATATTATAGCGACGAGATAAATGGCAAATGGAACTTAGTGCGAGGTGTGAATCGTGATTCGTGGTCCTCAATAAAACTTATTTAAAAGAAGTTCGATCCTTATAAATTAATAATTTGAATCAGGTATGCGATAAGACAAGAAGTATAAGCGGCGCGGGCCGTTATTATATAATTGTTACGCTGCTTGATCATATTGCATATAATTTTGATAGAACACTTCATGTCATTGATTAGTTTCGCAGCCGGCCAACTTTATTTAAAAGATGGAAGGTAGATTCGAAGAATATAGTTGAATCGAAGAGCTCTATATGTGTTACGACCTGTTTTTTTCCTTTGCGATTATAATTAATTGAAAGGTCTATTAAGCCTGACTTATCATCTCACCTAGCTTATTCAAATGTTTTGAGTAGTTTTATATTGGGACTACACATTACAATATTACCTTAATATTGAGATATGATTCGTTGTAAATTGTAACATGTGCTAAAGCCTAACATTATGAAATTTAATTGGCTTTATAACGAATTAGGGAACAGTATCGTTGCAGAGAAATACGATCCATAATCTTTGTTATTTTCAATAACTATAGACTCTAGAGACAGAGAGTGGTGCTGCTTGCATTCATATATTTTTTATTAAACTAACCTGAGGTGTATTGTTTTGCTTACTATGATTCTATAAAAAAGTTAAAAACCCACCAATAAGAAATCAAAGCTTTAGCTTTGGGGCATCATTTTGGTACCATTGGTCAATCTCTCCTAAATCCTCAATTTGGCCAGAACCACCAAAACGATCTTGAACTCTATCCTTCGCAGTCTCAGGTCTCCATCTCCATTTACGAGTTTTCTCTTCATCTAATCCTTCAGAGCCAAACATAACCACCTGAGCTATATACCTTCCAATCGCTGGCATGTGTTTGAAACCATGGCCCGAATCTCCAGTGGCTAGAATCAATGAGCCATTCTCATAATCTGGATGCTCACCGATTAAAAAATTACGATCAGGGGTATCAGTACACCAACAAATCTTCGCTTGAACAAAAGGTCTATCAGCAATTTCGGGAATTGTTTCTCTTAAGAAGGACCTTATCTCTAATTCTGAAGAAATTGGGATTGAATTTTTCTTTATAGGGATTGAAGAGGATGGATTTTGTGATTTATCAACATAATTTGTGAAACCTGGGAACTCATTGCAAACTTTCAACTCATTATTCTTATCAGCTTCAAAAAAGAATCCCTTCTCAAGGTTTATAACAACTGGGGTGTCCTTAAGTTTTGCTGCTTCTTCGTCTGTTAACTTTATATGAGCAACAGTCCAACATTTGGCCAATAACTGTTCTTTGAAATCCAAGATCTTAATCGACGAAGCACCTGCTGAAATTATAGTTTTAGAAGCATATATCTTTTGACCAGATACTGTGGTACACCCTTTTACCAACTTACCTTCATATATCAAATTATTAACCTCTCCCACGATAAACTTACCTCCTAATTTCTCAATTTCGTTGGCGGCACTGATTAAGGAATTCAACGCATGAGCCCAACCACTTTCATTTTTTTGGAAAAACCCAGTCCATCCAGGAAGTGGACCTGTCAATTGTGGTGCTTTTCGTATGAATTCAGCTCGAGTTTCAACTTTCTCTAAAGGTTTCTTACCAACTTCCACCCTAGCTTTATTCAAATCTACCAATTCCTGGTACGGTTCTTCAGTTGTCGATGCATATAATATCCCAACTTCATGGAAATTGGGTTGGAATACTGGGTCCTCTTTCCATAATCTCAATGATTCCAAAGCTAGCTTTGTAGTGAACGTGTCAATGTATGAAGATTGGATGATCTTGTTGATATCGTAGCCTGCACTGATCTCAGAGGGTATCTGATAAGGATCGATGATTGTGATATGCTTATATGAGTTTCGTAGTAACCAAAGGGCAGTTGATAATCCAAATGTTCCACCTCCGATGATCAAGATGTCTGTCTCTTTGTCCAACATATTTCGTTTATGGCTTGAGACAACACAACTTATTTAGATTGGGATTTAAGTGGTTTATATACATTTTTCTTATCGGGGACCACCTTCCATATGCGACCGATCTGTGGACTCTGCGAGGCTCGACCTCCCCTGGTCCCTGCCCGTCGAAGAGCATATCGGGTTCTTCTAAGACAACAAGTCTTCAGATCTCACAAATCATAATCAGATTTCTACATTGTAGAAGACTTGAAATCATTTTTAACTATAAATCGATCAAATTTTATGCTAGAGAGATTTTATAATTCTTGTTGGAAATAAAAGTCTCCCAATCGTTAACCAACCCAATAAAGTTTCGATTTGATCTGTTCACTTTCAACTTATTATCATCCACCATCAAATCTCTTTTTTTCCACACATTCAATATTATATCTCTGGCCTTATTCACATTCCCCAAACTGTGTGGTTCCAAGATATTCAAAAATTCTAATGTCATTTGTCTCAACTTTTCACAGGTTTGATCTAATGGATTTATCTCACTTGAAATTATGAAGATTGGCCATAACAACGACGACCATTTAAAATTGTTATCAATCAATATGAATTTGATGTATTTGAATAATTTATTGACCAATTTGCATACTTCACCGTCCGTTGGAGACTTATTCAACAAGGAACAATCAAGATACACCTCAGTACATAGTCTCTTAACTTCACATAATAACAAGAAACAAAACTCTTCCACGTTATAGTCTTCACTAGGGATATATAATAATTCATCATCCATCTCAACTAAATCGTTATTGATATGGAAGTTGTCAAGCTTTGCCATCTTGACCCTGTGCTTCATACCTTCTGCTAACATGATAAATTTATCGTTTGAGATATCATCACTGAATCTCTCGAATGAAAGATCTGTGATGTCGGATATGATCCCCACCAATTGCTTATTACATCCCATCCATGGTATCACGGTTATCTCTTTATCATTATCCCAGAAATTACTATCAAATAAGTTTGTATCTTTACATGCGGTTCTACCCATTGCTTCCTGGTAGGCAAAGAATTCCAACACGTAATCAAATATAGATTTTTCAAAAGAGTCTGTAACAACTAATTTTTCAATACTCAAGCTTAGTATATTTTTGAAGTCTTTCAATCTTTGAGTCCATATATCCTCACAATTATTAGCTAGATCATAAAGACAGATCAACATGATAGACAATAAGGAATCCACACTTGTTATGTTAGATCTGCCAGAATGTAGTAATCGTAAACCAGCTCTTTTGTATTTGTTAGATTCGTTCATCCAGTACTCCTTTTGGTGCTTATCTGTCGAAGATGTTGATAAGTAGAGAGAACCAATTCCTAAAATAAGGTAAAATATATGGTGATGTTTTTGGCCGTATTGGATCATGGAGTTCACATCAAAACCAACGTTTAAGGCTAGGTTGTTGTCTTTCAAGTGAGTTAACTGGTTTAAATGAACAGGATTCAATATGGGAGAGACGTGGTGTATATAATATGTCAATGCATGATTCAACTGATTCAGGTCCGTCTTCATGAATTGGTTATTTGATAGTACGTCTTTGGGGATAAAAGATGAGGATAACGAAGGTCTGATGAAGTTTGTGTAGTTCAAATCATTATTGAAGAAATTGATAAACTGTATCTTGAACAAATTGTCAAGATCCACATAGTGGTGATTCTTAGCTATAGTGGACAAGTCATTTGAATTTGTTCCTGGCTTCTTGCTCCCCTGGCTCTTATTCCACACACCCTCTCTTCCAAAACAGATACCTCTAGCTTCCAAATCCTCTTTGAATTGTAATTTTATATTATAGTTGCATTCAATATCCTTTTTCACACAGCTAGAGCAGGCAGGATACCTTTCATCACACCTCAATCTTCTCTTTTTGCATGATTCACAACCATTTCTTGAACGAGATTTGACAGTGGATTTCGTACGAGGTTTCGTGACAGAAGCTGGAGAGACTGACATGGACGTGATATGATTTTTTGATCCTTGGAACTTTGAAGTATAACGGAAATAGATTTTTTAATTTTTAATTTTAAATTGGTTGAAATATGGTGATCGTTTTTCGATAAGAATTTTGCGGAGACACTATGTTGTTACCAACAGTATGCAGCCTCGATCCGGTGATGAAGAGATCCAGAAAATGGTTTCGCTTTTATACAGACATCACTTTGATGATCTGTACGGACATTTAGTATTAAAAGACACTAATATTCATTGGCTCTCATCTATTTTTTTTTTCAGTCTTTTATAACTTATATTCATTTTATTACATGCAAGATCATCGATCAATCCAACAAGCATTCAATTTTTTAGCTGTAACCATAGGCTTTGTGATAAACACACCAGCTATCAATATGACAATCGTACCAATCAACTTAACCTTATCGAAACCGGGTCCCAAACTATCAAATTGAGAAGATGGTTGCACTCTAGTGCAGAATAAATCAAGACCATAAGCACAGATAATTGAAGTGGATTCCAATTCAGTTGGTATAGATATGATTTGTTTGATGTTGCTGATTGGTCTGACGTGGTTTAACACAGCTCTATCAACCTTTCTGATGATTGGATCATATTGTGATAATCTATACTCTTGCATTTCTTCCACAGTTAAAGGTCTATCATGAACTCTTCTACTATTCAATATGAATTTTGGAATATTCACTAATTGACCAGATGCTGTTCCTGCGATTATTATTCTAGTAGTGACACCAAATTTGGTTTTGGAAATAGCTAGCTTGGTGATTCTCTCTGGGAACAAGAACGTTTCAGAAGATACTTGAAAGACATTATTTCGGGAAGTTTCAGTATTGCTACTTATTCTTTGATTTGGAGTTAATGATTCAAACAAGTCTAAAACAACGATTCTTTGTTCAACTTCAGGCTCAAAGCTAAAATATGAGTAGATAACCCAATGCTCACCAAACACAACATTAATGGAAGAAGGGTCAATACTTTCAGTATGCTGCTTACTGAAAAGCTTCTCACCTGTGATACTGTCAATTAAGCTGACGGTCAAACCATGCGAAATGTCATTGGTAATCGCTAATGCAACAACATTAGGATATAAGAATTTATATAATACAGAACGATCACCCAATACAAGACCCATGGAGGCACTTTCATCACCAACGAGTTTTGAAGTAGCAGATACAATCTTTTCATCTTTTCCTACCTCAAACTTCCAGGTTTCAGAGACGCCTGTTCCTTCCAATTTGAGGCCAGATAAATATTTACCATTAGGTGATACTTCTGTAAAAAATTTGACAGCAGAGTTGGTTTTGGTGATATCCAAAATGTCACCGCTTGATAATTTAGCGAATAAACCTTCATTGGATTTGAAAACTTTTTCAACTTGGCCAGTTAACTCTTGGGATCCAACCAATTCACCATCAGAATTCAAGAAAAGGATATCGTTTGGAATGAAAACATACACCAAATTTGAGAAAGTTTCAACTTTTAAATTTGGGAAGCCCGCGACGTATGTCCATAAGACTTCACCAGTTTCTGAGTTTATAGCTTTAACTTTACCTGATTCTGTGGCAACAACAAGTTTTTTAGTGAAACCGAAATAATTGTCTTGAATATCTAAACTTTTTTCATTCTCTGTCTTTGCACTTGTTAATTTTTTAAAATCATTCTTGAGTCTGAAAATATATGCAAATAATGTAGACAAGTTTTCTTCCTGTAATAAATCATTAGTTGCAGCTTCGACGTGATGGTCAGTATCCAAGACAGCAAAGCTGATAATTGATGATAAACTTGTATCTTTAGACCAAACAGTTTCATTGTTCCTCATAACCACAAGATCGTCAGACTTGGAGCCGACCACTGTGTATATATCATTTTCAGACCCTTCTTCAATCAACTCTGTGTGAACATAGGAGAATCCGGCAGAAAATTTCGAGAAATCTCCTTTGAAAGTGTGTAAGTTGAATTCAAGTTCCAAATCAATTGTTGATACTGATCTCTCGGTATAAACAATAAAATAATCATCTGCAGAAACCACATCAATCAACCTATCCTCAAGTTGAAATGTCTTAACTTTACTTGATGATAAATCTTGTATAGTCAAAGTAGATGAATCATCCAAGAAAGTGGCAATGAACGACCCAGAAACTCTAGCATTGGAGCCGGATAAATCTATGATCTTGTTCTTCTTGGAATTTTCATTGATTACGAGAACCTTACTTTTGAAATTGACGATATTGCCCACAATATCAATGAGATCATTAAAATCAATTTTGGAGATGAGATTTTTTGCAGAAATTTTGAAATCTTTATCAACTATGGAATAAAATGTTTGGCCTTTTGAAACAGAGACGATGATAACTTGACCATTATATGATGATAATACAGCATTTTCAATATCATCTATTCCAATATTGAGAGTATCCTTTGTACCTTCCAAGAGTTTGATATCACCATTAGAGTAAATTATCAAGACATCCTTATTTTGATAATTGAAAAGTTTCACTATCTTGTTTGAAGAGACCACAAATTCATCAATCAATGACCCATCTTGTTTCCAAAATTTCACACTTGAACCATCTGCAGTGTTCAACCCACTAACAATCTTCCCTTGAAAACTAATCAAGTCGCCACTCGTGAAATCCAAGTCATGCCTCCATTGAATAGCGCCAGTATGAAATTGCAAAGAGACCAATTGTTTCGCATCAGTTAAAGATACTATTGTGTCATTACTTATTATAGGATTTAATGAAGTTGGTATGAGGTTTCCATATTGATAATCTATCCAGTCAGTTTTGAAAGCCTCATCGTGGAAAATAGCTGAGCAGAATGGCAACAAGACGCATATCACTGTCAACCAGTTGAAAAAAGCTGTCATTATTTGCATCTGTATGGCTCAGTATCACTTTCTTGATCTGGTGGGATCTGGTGGGATCTGGTGGTTCTTCCATTATTGTTTTATCTGGTTAATATCTGTGGACGACTAAGCGATTACATAATACCGTATATGTATATGGAAGTTGTTGCTTATCAGAAGAAATCGTACTTGAAAGTTACAAATGACGAGTGGCTGCTGAAGAGTAATATTCCCATCCTTGATGGTGTCATGGGTTCATTGCCCATACTACTTATTTTCACAATTAAGAGTGGGAGATGAATTGAGACAGCTGTCTTTCTACACAACATTTATTTATGTATATGAAATATTGACTATATTCATTGTTTTTGAGATTCTTTCGCTGAATCAATGCTACTTTCATTATTATCAATCTCTTTTCCTGTCTCGGTATTAGCAACTTCTTCTTCCTCTTCTTCAGTACTTAACCATCTCCATCTCGGTATCAACCGCACGTTATAGTCAGTATCGTCTTTCAATTCTTCCCATGGTTCAAAAGCATTCCAAACAAACTCCAAGTCTTCATCAGTCTCAAGTTTGTGCGTACCAATCTGTAAATGTGGCTTTGTAAACTCTGTGTTCAATGGTAAATCAAATCTTTCAATCTTATTGTATTCATTGACTGATTTGAGCTCATTATTCAACAAATCATCAAATCTTTCACGGTTGAATGCTTTGACTGATTCATATATCATAGTGATTTGGGAGGTACGGATTAGTTCAGAAAACACAGAATTCCCAGAAATTGGTCCTTTTTCAAGTGTTTGACTTGAGGTGTTGATCCATCCGTCAACTCTCGAAATCCAATCGTCCATAGTCATTGGTTTGTAGTTAAGAGGTCCGTACCAGTACGATACCTTCTCACCCTTCTTTAAAGCTTTTTGTCTTTCCATTTTTGCTTCTTCATACCAAGGTTCATATGGCAATGTGAATCTTACAACTTCCAAACAAGAATTGAACATGAGATAAGTTCCACCACCAATACATGACCATTTAGTTAACTTATTGAAGAAACCTTGATAAAATCTCATTCTTCTGGCGGTTACCCACATGGTTAAAGCAGTTGTGGCCTGGAAAGCTGTCAATAGATATAAACCAGGTAAGCAATCCGCAGCTGGGACTATAGGGCCCCACATTTTCAAGCCTATAGTAGGCCTGTTGTTCCACCCTATGTTGCTTGAGCCATCTTGGTTAGATGAATTCCTTCCTCCTGTTGGCAAGTAAACACCCATTCTTATTAAAATAGCACTCTCCTTCAGAGATGACTGTCGCAGTTTTACAACTGAAAGAGAATAAAAATCTATTTTATCGATTTGAAGAGTCGGGAAGCGGAGCAAATTTTGGGCCATATATTTCCAGCTATAAATGATTTATTTTCGGTTTCTTCAAGGCGGTTCTATAGTCTAGTGGTATGGCGTCTCTTTCACTCTGAGAAGGTCACGAGTTCGATCCTCGTTGGAACCATATTTTTTGCCTATAATTTTTTCAATTTTCAAAAACATAAAACGCTGAAATTGTGATGAGAAGCTGTTTTTTTTTTTGCTCCTGTTGATCCTGATCTGACCCACTGTGTGATCGAGGAGAGGAACAATGAACAGAATAAGGCCATTGAAAGCATCACTGGTGTTGGCAAGATGCTTCCATTCATCTCCTGTATTCAGAAATCATATGAAGGAAAGTTTTTTGTATATTCAGGATTATCCCACTTTAGAAAGTAAAATTCATGATATAGTGATAAACAGCTTGGAAAAAGTCTCAGATGACACAGTTTTGCTAGCGTTGAATGCTTGCAAGGACTTGGAACAAAATATATTTGAGGGGGACAAATCAGAAAGCTCAACTGCCCAAGTTGAATCATTGGTAGAGAAAATCTTATCACATCCAAATATAACATTATCACAAAGTTTCTTGAAGAAATATTTTCTTACTAGACCCAGATCAAATGATTTAATGAATGCCATTGACATATACTATAAGAGAAATCCCAATTCAATCATACCTAAGAATATAGCCATGATCCCATTTCGTTTCACAATTTATAATGGTGATATAGACACAGCTTTCAAAATCGTTGATGTAACTACGGCACATCCAAGATATATCCAAGCTAGACACTTACAATTATGGAAATACGTTGGTTACTTTGGTGCTTCTACAGCTGGTCTATTTGGTGGTATACATCTGTTTTTAAAAACAGGTGTTTTCGGTGCCGTCGATTCGTTTTCTGGATTTTATTTCATGTTACTTGCCTATATTGGTAACACATCGTTGTTGGCATTTTTAGCTTTTTCAAGTAAGCTTACTCGTGGAGGTACTCATCTCCAATGGGCCCAAGGTGTATTACAAAATTACTGGATTTATCATTCTGACGAATTGAAAATGTGTTCTCGTATCCTTGAAACAGACGCTATATTGAACGGTAAAGAAGATTTTGCTACCAGTAAAGTTGTTGATAATATTATTGATAGGAAGATGATTCCTATCGAAAACGAAACTGAACTTACGTTTCAAGAATATTGGGCTAGTGGTGGTGATGGGTTTGAATGGGTGGAGCCTGATCAAGATCCTGCTGAATTGATCTGGCAAGATTCCATCTCTAAGGGTAAAACTCCATTTTTCAAACCTCAACTTCAGTGGACGGATAAATTAATTGAAGGGTCAACTGAAAGTACTGAAGCAACGGCAGTCTAAGATACCTATATTTATTGACATGTATATACTTGACTATATAATTACTACAAATTGTTTGAAGAATATAATTTTATTTACTTTCATTAAAAACGTATATTAATTAAGGACCGACGAAACCTTGAGGGTATCTATTTACAAAGGTACACTTTCATGATTTGGTTCAACAACCAATTTTCCATGTTTAGTACTGACTTTAACTGTCTCATTATTCTTGATCTGTCCTTTTATCAAAAGTGTAGCCATTGGATTCAACAAATCTCTTTGAATAACTCTATTCAATGGTCTGGCACCATACAATGGGTCATAACCCTTGTTGGCCAACCAAAGTTTAGCAGATTCATTCAATTCTAGAGAGATTCTTTTGTCACTTAATCTTTCTTGAAGTTCTTCCAATCTTATATCCAAGATACCAGTTATAGAGCTTCTAGATAATCTGTTGAAAACTATAACATCATCAAGACGATTTATGAATTCTGGTGGATATGAATTTCTCATTACTTCCAATACTTGTTCTTTGCTTTCATCACTGACTTTACCTGTATCATTCAAAATCTCTTTATCTGCCAACAATAATTCCTGGCCTATATTTGAAGTCATAACTATTATAGTATTACGGAAGTCAACCTTACGCCCTTGAGAGTCAGTTAACTGCCCCTCATCTAAGACTTGCAATAATAACTTGGACACGTCTGGATGTGCTTTCTCGAATTCATCAAATAAGATAACAGCGTATGGTTTGCGTCTAATGGCTTCAGTCAACTCACCACTTTCCTCATAACCAACATAACCTGGAGGAGATCCAATTAATCTTGATATACTGTGCTTTTCTTGAAATTCAGACATGTCAAATCTTACAACAGCTTTTTCATCATCGAATAAAAAGCTAGCGAGAGATTTTGTAAGTTCTGTCTTACCTGTTCCTGTGGGTCCTAAGAACATAAAACTAGCAACTGGTCTTTTCTCACTTGTCAAACCAGCTCTTTGTAATCTAACCGCATCAGCGACTGAATGAACTGCTTCATCCTGACCCACAACTCTTTGCTTAAGAGAATCCTCCATGAATAGTAATTTTTCCTTTTCACCTTTCATCAACGATTGAACAGGGATACCCGTCATTTTACTTATAACCGCGGAAATATCATCTGAGCTGACAACATCATGAAGTAAACTAGTTGTTTGAGCTCCATCAGCAGTTTCTTCGTTGGGCAATCTTTTTTCCAATTTCGGGATAGTATAATACTGTAACTCTGAAGCTTTTCCAAAATTTCCTTCTCTTCTTGCTTGGTCCAATTCATATCTAGCTATTTCCAAGTCTTCTTTTGCACTTTTTATAGCATCGATTTCAGCTTTCTCTTTATCCCAAACTTCAGTTAACCTTTTAATCTCTTCATTTTTCAACTTCAAATCAGCTTCCAATTTTTCCCTCCTTTCGACAGATAGGGCATCTGTTTCTTTTCTCAAGGATTCAAGTTCAATTTGACATGTCATAACTTGACGATCAAGTTCCTGTATAGCATCTGGTTTTGACTCATGCTGCAATCTTATAACAGAGCAGGCTTCATCAACCAAATCAATTGCTTTATCAGGCAAGAAACGATCTGCTATGTAACGATTACTGTATACAGCAGCCGTGACCAAAGCAGCGTCACTAATTCTGACACCATGATGGACTTCATAACGCTCTTTCAAACCTCTTAAGATACTGATGGCATCTTGGACTGAGGGTTCTTTAACAAGAACACTTTGGAATCTTCTGGCTAAAGCCGTATCCTTTTCGATATATTTTCTATACTCTTCTAAAGTAGTGGCACCACAACAGGAAAGTTTTCCCCTTGCCAAAGCAGGTTTTAATAAGTTTGAAGCGTCTATGGAACCTTCGGATTTACCAAGGCCCATCAAGATGTGAAGCTCATCAATGAACAAAATAACTTTCCCTTCTTGTTCTTCAATTTCTTTCAAGATTTGCTTCACGTTGGACTCGAAATCACCTCTATATTTAGCATTTGATATCAATGCTGCCAAGTCTAGCGATATGATTCTTTTATTCTTCATGCTCTCGGGGACTTCACCTTTCACTATACGCTGAGCTAATCCTTCCATGATTGCAGTCTTACCAGTACCAGCATTACCAACCAAAGCCGGATTGTTCTTGGTTCTTCTTGACAAAATTTGAATAGTACGACGTATTTCATCCTCACGTCCAATAACTGGATCAAGTCTACCTTCTTCAGCCATCTTCGTTAGATCTGTACCATATTTTTCTAAGGCAGAAACCTCTTTCTCATTTCCGTTCATATTCATTTGGAACCCACCAGGGCCGCCAGGCCCACCAGTGGCATGTCTGAAGAATTGATTGAATCTGGATGAAGAAGAAATCTTCAAATTGTTTCTCAATGCTGGTGGATTGAAATTATTCAAGTCCGTAGTTCTCTTCAGCACCACTAGTGATGAAAATGTACGAACATTTTTGAGCTGACTGTTATTGAGAAGCCCCTCAAGATTCTTTCCGAGACTGTAACCAACTCTTTTCTTAAGCATTTCAATTGATGTGTAACTCTGCCAATAAATCGGCTCTAGCGGTGAATCGGGCGGTTTATATACTTTTGACATAGAAATGTTTCTTACGATAGAATGAATGGTCGCGAACGTTCGAGAAGTTTGCTCTCATTATGCAACATGTCAAATGAAAAATATCGCCAGTTTTTTTCATAGGGACAGCTGACAAGTTATATAGCAAAACTCCTTGCTGCTGAATAGGATGGACCGATCCACTATGGATTCTACGTCTCAATGATTTCATATCCGAAAGTGGACAAATGCTTAAACATAAAATAATACAAACCGAACAACCAACCAAAACCTCTTAAGGCTCCTCTTCACCATGAACATTCTTATCATCCCAATAGTCTCCCGTTTGAAATCCAGGATGTACTTCAAACGGTGGAAGAATATCGTCCCTATTATCGGACACACCATTAGGCACCGAATGTGAATTGTTGCCGTAACTAGTACTTTGACCTTGACTCTGATTTATAGCATCATCATCTGTATTACCGTTATCTCTGTTTCCTGAATCTGCATCGTCATCAGAATATTCAAGCTCTACCATTTCGATATCCTCTTCACCGTTATGAAAATCATCCACGTTCGATAAACCTTCTCCCATTCCACCACCCATAGCATCACTCAGATTTATGGATTCTCTGTACTCCGAAACTTCATCAGTATTGAAGGAATTCATCTCAGCGTCTACAAGTTCGTATAACGAGACGATATCTTGTTTTTCTTGCACTGATTTATCCAACATGAACGCTCTCTTTATTCTGGAGAGGAGCGTTCCTTTACTCTTGTTATCTTGGTTATCACGACCAATTCTGTCCTCGTATCCCAAAATATCTTCATCACTAACCTTTCTCCCCAAGACTCCAATAACCTCAGTCCTCTTTTCCAATTCTTCCGTATCCGCTATCCATTCCCAAACCATTACACAACTTGCAACATCAGAGAGTGTCCTTAACAAAAGACACCAAGTACCAAACAACATAGAAGACGCTTCAAGTATAGCGAAGAGTGGGTGTACTAAAAGTACCATAATGGTACAGAATGCCAAGGGCAATATTCTTCTCTGGTAAGAGTACCGTCTTTTCTTCAAAGTGATATATATGATTCCTAGTGAAAAGGAAAATGCCACAAGTAATTGAAAAAAATATTTGAAAATCTTGAGAACTAATTTTCCTGGATAATCCTGGGAATCTTTGTAGAATATGTAGATTGCCCATGTCATGATACTCAAAACAGAAAATAACGAGCTTAAAAAAATGACTTTTTTCTTGTACCGATGCTTCATGATATGCAAAGCGATCTGGGTCCACGATATATAAATCAACAGCTGGAAAACCATTAAAATCGTCTTAAAGGCAACAGTACATGATATATCATGTTTGAACTTGAAGACATCTAGCATATCTTCATGATATTGCCTATCAAGTAACGAGGTTGTCTTGCTCAAAAGTGTAGTTAGCCCAGCAGTATAAAACAAAGTTGTCAATTCTACCCACATAGGTTTCCTGTGTGGTGATAATCTTGAAAGAACCATAAGCATCCAACTGGAAACAGTAACACCACTAAGAACAAAACTCAAACTGAGCATCCCGTTATTGAAACTATCTGTTGTGTACCCCAAAACGTTGTGTGAAAGTAATGTATTAGTTACTTCTTGGTAAAGCGCCGTATCTAAGGTGCAATTAGTGATATAAAGGCCAGGCAATTTGGAATAAGTGACATTTGTAGATGTATTAGAGGATTCAGTGAATTCAAATGAACCATACGGTATTAGGTAATAGGAGCAGTTCCCTAGTAGTATCACATCACTAGAGTTGTGCAAGTATGACCAGTAGTTATTTAGATCAGCCATTTGTTCTTCATAGTTATAAATGTGTATCTATCGCCCCTTTCTCTCGACATCAAGACAGTTGCAGATTTCAACGTTTTATCTCTATACTCTTTTTATGGAATTTCAGCTATTTTTGATATCTGCGAAATGGTTGGTGCACATTTTTGATTATACAGTATATGAATGCTACTCAACAGTGGTCAACACTCAGTTTACAGATAAAACTTTAATGAATTAGACTTTATTGGATGGAAACAAATTAGAAACAAAAATTAAGCAAATCAGTTACATAATGAGAAATTTTTGGAGATTTAATTAACAAAATTTAATGACTTTAGATGAGGAATGAAAACGAATATTAAGCATCACTACTTTGAATGTAAACTTTTCTATATTTTATGAATAAGTTAATGAGGGTGTGTTATTTTTTCAATATTGAAAAAAAAGTATTTTAAATTAAGCATCAATCAAATCATTCTCTTCTTCTTCATCATCATCTTTATCTTCTTCATTATCTTGTGGTCTTTCTCTTTCATAGAATTCACTTAAAATCTTTGGACTGATTCTGTTCAATAATTCTTTTGGATAGATTCTCAATAAACTCCAAGCTTGATCTAAACTTTCAAAAACAGTTCTATTTTCATATGGACCTTGACTAATAAAGGTTTTTTCGAATTTTTCCAAAAATTCCAAAGATAATTTATCTTCAGTACTTAAAGCTTCTTCACCAACAACAGCCTTCATAGCAGCGGCATCTCTACCAATAGCATATTTAGCGTATAATTGATTGGAAACATCACCATGATCTTTTCTAGTCATACCTTCACCAATAGCAGATTTCATAAGACGAGATAATGATGGCAAGACATTAATTGGTGGATAGACACCTCTGTTATGTAATTGACGATCAACAGAGATTTGACCTTCAGTGATATAACCAGTTAAATCAGGAATTGGATGGGTGATATCATCATTAGGCATAGTTAAAATTGGAATTTGAGTAATTGAACCATTTCTTCCTTCAACTCTACCAGCTCTTTCGTAAATGGTTGATAAATCGGTATACATGTAACCTGGATAACCTCTTCTACCTGGGACTTCTTCTCTAGCAGCAGAAACTTCTCTTAAAGCATCAGCGTATGAGGACATATCGGTTAAGATAGTCAAAACATGTCTTTCAGTTTGATAAGCTAAATATTCTGCAGTAGTTAAAGCCAATCTTGGGGTAATAATTCTTTCAATTGTTGGATCATTAGCTAAATTCAAGAATAATGAGGTTCTTTCCAAAGAACCATTTTCTTCGAAATCCTGTTTGAAGAAACGAGAAGTTTCCAAATTAACACCCATAGCAGCGAAAACAATTGAGAAATTCTCTTCATGACCATCATGAACATCTTTAGTTGGTCTAACTAAACCAGCTTGTCTACAAATTTGAGCAGCAATTTCATTATGAGGTAAACCAGAAGCAGAAAAAATTGGAATTTTTTGACCTCTAGCAATTGAATTCATGGTATCGATAGCAGAAATACCAGTAGAAATCATTTCTTCTGGGTAGATACGAGCATAAGGATTGATTGGGGATCCATTGATATCAAGATAATCTTCAGCGAAAATCTTTGGTCCTTTATCAATTGGTCTACCTGAACCATCAAAGATACGACCTAACATATCTTCAGAGACTGGGATTTTCAAATTTTGACCAGTAAATTCAACTCTTGTTTTCTTAACATCAATACCGGAAGTACCTTCAAAGACTTGAACGATAGCTTTGGTACCTTTGACTTCCAAGACTTGACCTGCTCTTTGAGATCCATCTGGTAATGTTAAATTAACAATTTCATTGAAACGAGGGAATTTCACATTATCCAAAATAACTAAAGGACCGTTGACACCACCAACTGTATTATAGTTAAGACGTGGCTTTATCTTGAAACCCTCAGTGACGGCTTTTTTATTTATATCAAACAATTCTTTATCTGACAACATTTTGTGTACTGAACCTAGAGAAAAGATATGAATAAATTGAGACTTAGATCAAACCAAATTTGATTGCTGATAGTATTAATCAATGGGAGATTAATGTACAGTCAAAACAAAGAGAGCCAGAGGTAATAATCAAACTATCAATTGATGAAGATTAGCAGCTCAATTGATTCTTCAATAAAGAGTTATCAAACGATAAGGGGTCAAGTTGAATTTCTCGAAGAAGTGAAATAAATATGGTCTGACGATTACGCGGCGGCCGGGATGGTGTTTACTGCGGACGTAGCTTATATTCTTTTGATATCTACTTTCCCATCCTGTTTTATACTGGTTTCTCTTTTGTTCATGTCACAGTTGTGAGTCTGAAAATCCTTTATTGATACACCCTTCATTTTTGTAAAACGAAAATTGGAAAAGACGTCTATATAGCTTTTGTTGCAATTAATAAAGCCAGTCTCGATCCAGAGATGCTGCAATTGTGTATACGAGCAGTTTCCAAATGTTGCTCTGAAAATTCAAGATTGAAAATTACAATAAAATACTACAATGAATTACTGAATTCTTTTTCATTAACTATTGAAATCATCTCTCATGGTCCTCAATAGACCCATCATCACCTTTCTTATTATTTTGAGGAATGATATCCCACTCATCTTTATCATCTTTCCTTTTTTCTCTTTTATTTATCAATGAGTAAATATGCTTCATTATTCTTTCAATGTCTAATTCGTTTGTATACTGTGGCCCTAGGATACTCTCAGAGTATACACTTAGCTTCTCATTATCGATAATTTCAGAATTAGCTAGTATGTTTTGATTTTGCTCCACTAATGGTTTTTTCTTAAATATGTTATTCCGGACTATTGATTGGTATACTGATCCAAACCCCCATTTCTTATCTCCTTGTAATTTATAGTTATTCGTAGTATCCACTGATTTCTTCGAGACAGTAGGTTCTAAGGAAACGGATTTATCTTCCAATTTTTTAAAGAAAAAATCATCTAGTTTGATTAAGTTTTCAATATTTTTTAGAAATGAGAGATCATCATGGTTACCAAATGAAATGTTTGTTGAACCTGTGATTGAATTGATTATGAATCTGAAATTCACCAATATTTTGGTTAATATAAGCACGAATTTGAAAAGTTCCTGTTGATTTAAAACATTTAATTGTTTTGTAATGATTTTATGTGGTATGATTCTGGAATTTGAATTTGATTTCTGCAGAGTGGTATCAACTGGTTTTTCCAAAGTTTCAGTGGATATGTTATGTGTATTGTTCAATGAAATTCTCCTCAACTTATTATTTATTGTCTTTGAAGATAAGGGAAGATTATCGATTGTCAATTTTTTATCAAGATTAGATATGTGTGTTCTAGAGTACGTGGCTGTCTCTGGAGCAGTTGGTGATTGCTCGCTTTCTGCGATGTTGTCTATCAAGGTATTGTAAAAACTTGATGTTGGTAATAGCTTTACCAATTCCTTGAATGGTAAATCAATAATCAAATAATCACTAAGATATATTTGTAGTATTATCAAATTTTCCAAAAACAGGTTGATGGTTGTCAATGAAGTGGAACTGAGTTGCTCAATTTCAATAATGGGAATATACTGGACCATGAATTGTTTTTGATTTTTATGCTTGAACCTCTGAATAAATAAGTTTAAAAACTCTTGGTATAAATTGAATTTCAATCCATTTATTAGCTTCAGCGACGTTATCAATTTTTCATTCTTATATTGGTTGATTTCTTTACTTAGTGATATTGTAGCTTCATCTTTTGATTTAGCCAAAGAGTCATTCAATTGAGCCAATTTTGATAATTTCTCATTCTTGGATTTTCTCAATCTTTCAATTTTGTGCTTCAATTGATCAATATCGGACGATAGTTCATCTTTGCTCGCCTGGATATTGGAAATATTTTGTTTCTTGATCAGAATGTGGAACTTTAGTAAATGCGATGCCAATGAGCTTATAGAAGACGCATCTGGAGAGGGAACCAAGCTTGAGTCCAATAAATTATCCTCATGATGAATTGGCGCGGGGCTCACTTCTTTTCTGATTTCGTCTGTTTGGGAACATGTGCTCAAGTACTCCAAGAGATACTCGTTCTCTTTATCAAAACAGTCTTTTAGGATGTAACTGATTTTCTCTTGCGACAATTGATTCAAGAAGTCACTATTGATGGATAATAAGTTTGACTTGAATAGCTTGTAGTTGATGCAATTGCGGCAGTAAAGCGGTTCCTTGTGAGATAGACATATACCGCACGGCACACTCAAAGACATATCGGGTTCATTCAGAGATCATATACCAGCACACCAAAAGATTGTACAAAACCACATGAACGAGGAACAGTGACCACTGACAGCCAAATTGTTTTATCTAATCTTTATTGAGGGCAAATATTGCGATGGACACGACTTTTTATATTAGTTATAAAGAGCAGTTGCAGACTTGCACTAAGTTAATAGGCATGAAGTGCTGGCCAATTTTTGCTTTCTTGTTGGTTAGTTCATTTCCCAACTCTGGCTACGTCTTCTGGAGGCACGATCAACTTCCGATGGTCGTTTAATTATTGGTGTCATTATGGAGGTTTATGGCGAGTTTTGATTTCACTGTGAAATGTGTGAACATCTCCGACTAAATATCTCCGTTCATGCAGGACATATCTCTGATTCGTATTTTCACCACAACGGTTTAAGTGGATAAAATTTCAACATTGAATTGATTCAACACATCGTTTCATACCATTTAATTAATCAGGACTATCATAGAGGATATCAATGGAGTCACCATCTCTCAACCAGAACAAACCGGTTAGAATAGCCATCCTTGGGGGAAACAGAGTGGGCAAGACATCATTTGCTACACAGTTGAGCACAAGAACTTTCCAGCAAACTCATTATCCTACACATCTTGCCAACTCGATACTTTTCAACTTCACTCCCAGATCAGATATATCGAAGCATACCTTGGATGAAGCAAGCAGTATCCACAATCCAAAAGATGGAGATGTTGTTTATTCACCAGTTATCAAATCAACAACCCCATTGATCCAACCAAATAAGAAATCTACTCATAACAGTTTATACACAATCAACAAAACTGATGCTTTTGAAGGCCCTTCTCCATATACAGAGATATCTCCAATTCTAATCGAGTTGATAGATACACCTGCATTCAACCCTGATCAAATTGTTCCCTTCTTGGAAGCCTCTTTATACATCAAACTAGACCCTAACATTTTGAAAAACTTAGCAAATGAGCCTAGAAGACCAGTCTCAACGCAACCTTTGCTAGTCGCTTCCGGGGCAGGCGATATGAATGGGTATATCGATGGTTACTTCTTCATCTACAGCTCTATTCCAACTCACAGTCCACCATCATACCAAGAGATTGATTTATGTCCCGTGGAATCTAATAACTCAGTTGCATCTTCCAGTTCCGCTACTATAAGTCCCGGAGAGGAATCTTTGAATTTGTTGAATGTAATCAAGAACGCATTATCTGAGGCATGGGAGGAGTATAGAATGTACCAACACAAATGGAAAGCAGGTCAAGAAAGTGATATATATTCATTAGTTTACTCAATCAAGAAATTATGGAATCAAGATATAAAAAAAAATCTGACAAATATTGATTCAAAAGTGATTTCTAAATTTGAAATCGAACCTGAGGAAATTGATGAAAATTCACCTCCACCTATATACATTATCGCAACGAATTCACACAATTATAAATCCTCACCAGTACTTATTGAAAAGGGGAAACAATTGGCTAAAGAATGGAAATGCGGCTTTATTGCTGTTGATAATGAAATTGATCATAACGTTGATGAATCATTGAGCTTATTGATTAGAGAGGTTGTTGAAAGAAAAAAGCTAATCAAGAAGAAAACTAAAGGGAAGAAACACTGATGGATATATTTCATATTTCGCCTTGATTTTTATCGGCAGTTTATTCTAAATCCACGTTATATGATCACTGATCAGGATTCAGTGCTCAAGAGTCGACGGCAAGAGCTGATCAAATTTCCATTTCCATTGAGCATTGTTTAATATCCATATCCACTTTCAAGTCTCTTGGACTCTCACCAACCATCATCGTCATGATCCCATTTGGGCAAAACTACTATACAGATGGTTACTGCTGATTATTTGGCCATTTGGCGTATACAGACAAGCTGTCTTACTATTTGGTAAGCACTTGAAACTATAGCAGCATTGAAATATATGATTAAATGTCAAATGACAAACAGTTGTCAGTATGTGAGCTTTAGAACTAAAGTGACTTTTTTGCAACCACAAACAGAAAAACCGGCGGGTAATGCGGTGTGTTCGAAAAGTGTATAAGCAGCCAATTCTGCTATATTCCGATCGTAGTTTGATTTTACATACCGCCTGGAAAATTCAAATAAATTCGAAATATTAGCTACTAAGTTTAATAGGATAAGTATCAATTAGCCGGCCTGGAAAATTGAAATGGTTAATTGGATCGTAGAAATATTTCTATCTGATGTACTAATTCCCACGATTTTTTTTAATAATTATATCTAGTAATTCGACGCTCATGTTACTGTCCAGACTCCACATATTGGTGCTTTAATAACGTTAATTACATTAATTTAATCAGTTTATATATTTGATCTGAATATTGTAGCCACAAAAATCGAATAATCTAATATATCAATTATATAACCAATAATTAATTATATTATTTAACGATACAAGTACACGTTAAACTTAAGCTTGAAAAAATATATTACTATAAAAACTATTATTAATAACACATTTAATTTGAAATATTCATAAATATTAAATTTAAATTAATAGAATTAAAGTTCCCTGTACCTTTGTCAGAACCAAACAGCTACCTGCCTTATACCGCCATGTGTTCTGTATTCGCCTATTAATTGCTCTTACTTAAAGACAACCTATTCAACTAAATCATCAATGTCAATATATTCCTCACCTTTAGCTTCACTGTTCTTAACTAACTTGAATTCATTTTGTTCATTGATCGAATTTAAATTAGCCTTAGTTAAAGGGAACCCGGTTACTCTTTTCTTATCATGAGAATGTGCAGCTTTGTTATAAACTAAAGGAGGCCTATTGATCTGTATCCCATTAAAAGTTGAACTGGGCGCTGAAATAACCTGTGGTTTAATTCCAAATTTAGTTAATAAATTACCTGATCCAAATATAGATGGTGGTCTCATTAAATTTGGATTAATTAATTGTGATTGTTGATAAAGTGGGTTGGAATTATCTGGATAATGGAATGTATATTGTGGAGTTGAATTTTCCACATTTTGATTATGCGGGATGTTATAACTATCAGCTGTGAATGATGATCTTTTATTAAGTTCATGTTTTTGTTGTTTTGACTTGACTTTTTCTCTCTCTGAGTGGGATGATGATGTTGGAGAATTACTTTTCAGTTCATTTGGAGTAAGATAGACTGATATATCTTCTTCAATATGTTTGGCGCTATCAAAGGCATTCAACAAATATGGCAATTCATCCGTTATTGTTGTCTTTTGTAAAGTTGATGAGGTAGACATGGATGATATTGATGATCTTCTCAACATTCTCTTATTTGCAATCAATCTATCTTCCTCGTTGAAATCATACAACGTATCATCAGGTGGACTTTCAGCATGCCTAGTCTTGGATGACTTATAAAATAATGGAGTTGTTGGGTATTCTTCAAATAAATCTTCACTTTCATTTTCATCGTTAACATGTTTATCATTTATTTTCTTTTCATTTTGATTATGTTTTTCATTATCATAGTAATTATTTGTTTGAGCTTTTTCTAATCTATAAGCTTCAAACATTTTTTCAACGTCCGTCACAACTGCCATACACTCATTTTTGGTAGCTTGATCATTTTGTTCAATAGCCATATTCAATTGTTTTAGCAAAGATATGACAAATGTTTTGTATGATTGAATTGTCAGGAACTCCTCCTCGTTACCCCCAAGAGTAGTTAATATTATCTCTAGTTCATTACCCATGCTTATCAACTTTGATTTGGAGTATGCAATTGATATCTTGTCAGATAAATCACTCTTCAATTTGATGTTACGAAGACAAAATTGTGTTAACAAAGTACCTGAATCACTTATATATTCTAGTGGAGTTAGATGTTGAATTGAGTTTGTAATATTATCCAACTCAATTGATATTTCGTATAGTATCTTATGCAATTCTTGACATATACCTAAAACGTTCTTAGCTAAATCATGATTGAATTTTTTAATCGGTGAATTATATTCATCAAAATGACTCTCACTATTAATATCTAAGGAAAGGAAAGCCCAATTTTTAGTTTTCAATTCAATTCTTTCAAGATCTTTTAAGATTTGAAATGATAATGTACATAATTTTGAGATTCTTCTTTCGGTTAATGGGAAATTATTTATTATTGTTATTAATTGATCTGTTTTAAATTTTTCCTTATTGAGATTTGGATCTGATACTAGTGACAATATTGGATCAAAATATGGTTCTAATTCAGTCATTATACTATCATATTATATTCTTGAAATGCTAATCTGACTTTTTGATGGTATCTAGAGTTTTTATAATGTGATTGTATATGACTTATATATATGCTTATAGGTCAAATAACACTGCAATAATGTTATATGAGATGCTTTTCCTATCCTCGAGCTGAACGAATCTTAATGGAAATCTAAGTAAACAAACGTAAGACTCTCAGTTGGAAGTTAGCCGAATGATGAAAAATGCAGAATAAATGACTGGTATGCAAAAATGAACAGCTAATAAATCTCTATATGCTTTTTGAGACACCCAATTCTCTCAACCAATTATTAAAATAAATGAGTTTTAATTCGCTGTTTATAAAAATAACGAAAATAAAAATCTCACGATGTTTTGAAGAGCCGAATTCGAACGAAAAACATAGTCAAATCTGAGGCTGATTGTAGACTACCGGATTGGGCAGTAAAACTTTTGCTACACACAATAAATGAAGCCGAATCCCATATTCAATTATAATTCCAATCCCACCTTTATAGTAGCCAAAAAACAGGGCAGAGCAAGACAATCACATTAACGCGGATCTAGTCTTTGTATACCACTCCTCCAAAGTATATCCACGATGCAATGCTATGATGATAAGCGACATGTTATCAAAACCAATACCTGTCACATTATCAGCCATGTATATACAATCGTCGAAAATATGTTCCACGATTTGGTCCAAGTTCAATCCAATCACCAATTTCTGGTTTATGTATCTCACAAGTTGTCTATTTGTGAAACAATCCCATATCCCATCACACGCTAATATTATATAATGATCTTGAGATGTTATCTTGTGACTTATAAACTCTGGTTCCACTGTTACTTTGAATGATTCAGGCGGGATTTGTGGGTTCTTATTATACGTGGATTTGAAACTAAAGTCACCAAATGCTCTGCTCAACCCTAATACTCCATCTACTCTATTATTTGATACAAACCCTTTTCCTTTCCTTATTCTCACTTCTTCCCCTAAATTAGTAGGCTTGTGGTCATACGATAGTGTCTTTGGGGCGCCGTTGCAGCTTATTATACACCTTGAATCACCTGTGTTTGATACGATTAAGTTCCAGTTGACTATTGATGCCACTATCGCGGTTGTCCCGCTTCCCTTGTTTTCATAGTACAAATCACTATCAACTTTGAAAAAACTATTTCGGATTAATCTCATATAATCATCTTGTTGTTTGATCTCAGTATCAAGTTTATGAGTCTTTTCGTCTTCTTCATTACGCTCAATAGGTTTTGAACCATCAACGGAGTTATCATTAGCAATTGACGTTCTAGTGCTACTTCTCTTTATGAAATTCTCTAGTCTTTTGAATATCATATTGACCAAGGCCAAGCTGACGTACTTGGCTGTAGACTTCCCACCATGCCCATCGAACACACCAAACACTGCTATCTTGTCATTGGGAGTAATCATCACTTCGTGAGCATCCTCCATCGTGAGCCTGTAACCCTGCATTGATCCTATTGTATAGGAGAAACTGCGTCTTTCATAATTGGTGATTGTTTTATCTGTTATTGGTTGTGATAGTAATTGTCCCATTTCATAATTCTTTTACTTTCCCAGTCTTAATGTGTTTCTCTTTATCTATTGTAATTATCTGTTATTTTTCTGTTGCGTTTGCTAAGAAGTTGTAAAAAATTCCACTTTGTTTCGTTTAAAATTCGGATCCAGAGATTAACGTCGTAACGTAAAACCGACTTGTAAGTTATGGTTGTAACTTGTGCGGCCTGCCACGGAACACACCACGGCCCACGGATAACACCTATAACTATTATAAGTTTTAACTTTTAACTATGAGTTGCTGGTCCCTGGGCTGTGGAATCTGAGCTTACAGAAAGAAAGGGTTCATAGAATATGAGAACCTCAAATTACTGAGAAAAGTTATCAGTGGTATAGTGCTCTGTGCTATGTAGACTGTATTTCATGTATATATGCTTTATGCTTGCAAGTTGCTACTGATAAGAAGTCACATATGATGGCTGCAGAAGTTCATAAGATGCAATAATTCAACTTTCAGTCAAGATCGAGAATTGGTGATAAATACTACAAACTTCCGGGAAATTAACAAACATTCATCGTTACTATTCAATCATTCAATTATCTTTATCTTTCTTAGAACACTTCCACAACTCTCTAACAAAACTTTCACCCCAAAACGCTGAAGTATATTTACTGATATAACTAAACAACTTGTGGAAATTATTTTCTTTCTTCTCTTCAGGTAAAGTTAAAGCTTCATTAATAGCGTCACTAAGCTCTTCTGTATTCCATGGATTAACTATGATTGCACCATTCAATGATTGAGCAGCACCAGCAAATTCTGAAAGTACCAAAGAACCTTTTCTATCTTCTTGACAAGCAATGTATTCGTAACTAACCAAATTCATACCATCACGAGTTGAAGAGA
This sequence comes from Cephaloascus albidus, assembly GCA_030575015.1. NCBI lineage: Eukaryota > Fungi > Ascomycota > Pichiomycetes > Serinales > Cephaloascaceae > Cephaloascus > Cephaloascus albidus. Next base: position 80,419 of record JAJMGN010000197.1, on the reverse strand, counting down.
CTAAGCAGACATCACTTATACTATATAGCGATATCAATTCATCAAAAGGTATCGATTTGTGCATAAAATGAATCGGAACAAATTCAACGGTACCAAACTTCCCATTGATTCGTCCAACTAATTCGTTGACTGTAGCTCTTAGCGACTGATATTCTTCAACGTCACCTCTTGATGGGACCGCAACTTGTACTAAGACAACTTTACCAATCCATTGTGGGTTTTCTGTCAAGAAAATCTCAAATGCATGTAATTTTTGAGGAACACCTTTAATATAATCTAATCTATCAACACCAACAATAACTTTAACATTTTCGAATGTTTTTTTTAATTGGTTAACACGTTCGATTACCGCTGGCTTCTTTAATCCATCTGTGAAATTATCAACATCAATACCAATTGGGAAGGCACCTATAATAATATGTCTTCCATTTAGTTCAACACCATTAGGTAAGGTTGTAACATTCAAAATTCTTGATACAGATGAAAGGAAATGTCTAGCATAATCATAAGTATGGAAACCGATCAAATCACAACTTAAAACACCTTCTAATATTTCTTTTCTAACTGGTAAAATTCTATAAATTTCTGAAGATGGGAATGGAGTATGTAAGAAAAATCCTAATTTGATATTTTTCTTGGAGGTACCAATCTCTTCTCTTAACATTTGAGGTAATAACATTAAATGATAATCATGGATCCACACCATATCATTATCGTTAACTTGGGCAGCAATTGTTCTAGCGAATAATTTGTTTGCTTCGATATACGCAGCCCAAGCATTTTCATCAAAGTTCATTTCACCAGGGTGATAATGGAATAATGGCCATAAAATCGAATTGGAAAATCCATTATAATGTAAGTCAGCAACTTCATCTGATATATAAATTGGTGTGCAACTGAACTTTTCAGATAAATCTTGATTCACTTTAGCTTGCTCATCTTCAGGAATTTCAAGACCTATGCTCGTTAGTAAATAAATCAAGGAAAAAGAAAGACAAATCCTCTCATATAGTACATACCTGGCCAACCGAACCATTGGAATGAGGTTGATTTCTTTAAGCCTTGTAAAGCAGTAACCAAACCACCAGAAGACATATTATACTCATAGGAACCATAGTCATTTCTCTTAATGGTTACCGGTAATCGGTTGGAAACAACTAAAACTTTGCCATCAACCATTGTGTATCTGCTGACCGTTATTGAACTTGTAGCTAGGAAGTATAGTAGTTGTTATATACTAAATCCTTGATTTTATTAACGAAACAAAGATGTAGCAAATCAGTAAAGGGCACTTGCGATGTTATATACTCTGTAGCCAAGCAATTTTATGGTTCTTCGTTCTCTCTATAAAGTCGTGCGCAATGATCATAATTGCTTTACACGTTCTGGTGACACCTATAGTTTGAATTTCAATACTAACTGAGTTCAACTAGACACCAGTTGGTAGTCTATAAAGAGCGGAGAAACTGCAGCTACTTACAAGACAAGAGTCAGTACTTACTACTTAAGTTGAGGTCATGGACTCATGAGTTCATGGGCAGTTCTTCATTCAGTGTTGCCATTAATCAAGAAGCTTTCAGGTGCAACCTGAAGAGCAGTGCTAATGTGCCGGACAACGTTCTATCAAAAACCGGTATGCAGTATTCCCTCAAAGAACATGATACTATAAATATACACAGGATAAAAAACCATATAAGACTATGCATTGATCTATGTTATATTGTCACCTATGGAACATTGTTGATTTCTCTCAGAATATATTTTGGAATCAAAGGCCAGAAAAGTAGAGAAGAAAGTAATGGTACAAGAACAAATACATTGCAACAGATTCTTCTTATCTCTCCGAATGCAAAAGGTTCTCCTAATCTCTTGCTGCTTGAAGTTGATGAATGACGATGTAAATTAATGAATGTTTTGGACTTGAGACCAGCTCTCATCATTGGTGCTTTGAAAAGTAGAGACATTATATTTCTATAGTACTTTGTGTTTGATATTATCTAAAACCTTTAAATTGATTTAGGGTTGATCATGAAAGTAAAAGACAGAATTAATTTTAGAAAGCGGGATGAATTCAACATTTATATATACTTCATACAAATCTAAATTGCCCGGTACTCTCCTTATATCTAATGATCTTGTTGGTTAGAAAACTTTAACTGGTGATTTTTTGCTGAATACCTCAAATTAGTGGTTCGATAAAATGGTCACATAAATTGTTCCGGCGTAAATATACGGAATCAACTTCTTCGAACGGATAATTCTTAAAACAAATTATAGGAAATGCCTCGAGAGTGTCGTCAGTCTTTGTCCTTAGAGTTATTAGGTAACATCAATTACAATTTATATAATACACGGCCTGATTATAATAATTGTACTGGGTTAAGTCCAGCGAAATACATTTCTCAGTTAAAGTAATTGAGAGCCCCATTCTGTTTTTTTGTTTTATCAAATTTAGTGGGCCCTAGGGGTATATTCGGTATAATTAGGGCTTCAAGAAATTGGTATATTGTACAATACATATAACTTGTAACTTGTCTTCCAAAAACTGGAAATTTTAATTTTTGAGCCAGTATTTGTACAGTGGATCGAGATTCCAAACTTCTTGAATCTTGAAAGCTTGTTACCGCGAAATTTGAATTCGTATAGATCGGCATATAAAAGAGATGTTACAAACATTATAAGGAAAAAACAAGATTCTTGATATTGTTCTTTGTTGTCACGCTAACTTGGTCTTGTGAATAATTTGTGAAATATTCAAGTGAGAATCTATCCCATGTTTTTTCCTTATAGGTAACAATGCAAATTTTAAAGGTAGGAAATTTATCTCTTTACGCAGAATATGCAGGCGAGCACACTAAAAATGGTCAAGCATTTGTAAAGATTTTAATTGAACAAATTCCAATATATCTTTACTATGTATTATTCTCTCAGATTTTAGTGGAAAACTTTAAATGAAATATGTGCCACCAAAATTATTTTTCAGGATGATATATATACTTTTATGTTAGATTTTTGTGATTTCAGCCCCACATAATCTCTAATTTATTCTTTTGATGTAAAAGCCTCACGCGGCATGCATGAATCTATAATGCGTACGATATTTGAGATTTGATAGGAAGAATTTTTTAGGTAAGTCAGTATATATTTCAATACCCAAAGGTCAACTGATATTACTAGTAAAAAGTTTTTTATGATGTGTGGCTGTTGGTTTATATCTTCTGTTGAAAATCTTTCAATACTGAGTACTGTTAAGCGCCGCCTTTCATGCTTTGATATGAGCCAATTAGACAATTGTAGACGTATACTAACTTTATCAATGACCTTTGGAATTACATTTCAGAGTTAGATCAAAAACTTATATATAAGCTGCCTTAAGTTTTTCTGGCTTAAGTTTTTTTACAAATTTATGTGAAGTTTTCAAAAACGAAACCCTAATTATAATTATATAATTGTAAATCGATCCATGATTATTAATCGTTTAATCAAGTTCACTTTTTAGCAATTTGATCAGCTAAACAGTTTTCCTTATATATGCCACCGCTTCAGTAATTCTTAAAATTAGTGCTTCAAATCTATTTATCGCAATAAATTTACATAAATCGAACACAAACGCTTTTGAAATATAACCTGTAGTTGAAGCTGTTAATTTGTTCAAGATAAAAACAAAAGTACGTACGCGCATTGACCTGGCCAGACTACTTGAACATTAGAATATGATCTTGTAGATATATAAATTTCTTATAATTAATTAATGATAGGAAGCGGCTACCAAACGTCAGTGGAAAGCTATGAGTTAAAAAAGAGTGAACTGCTTTAATCAAGTATATAAGGCGCCTATAGGTATATGACAAATATGATGCACCACTGTAATTTGTTTCTACAGCTTGATCAACTTATAGCTATTAATCTTAATTAATTGATGGTATAACATATATTGGGTTAGTACTTGTTTTGGTGTGATTACTATTTCAGATAATGATCTCAAAGTCTTTATTAATGAAGTGGAGTTTTTAAAATAATTTGCAACCATTTTAACTTTTCAGGTTAACTCCCAAATCTAACTTCAAAATTTTCTCTGAAAGTTGAAAGAAAAACTATGCAATAAGTTAGATATTCAAGTTGAGTAAGTCGGAATTACGATCTCGAATTTGAATTTTTCCTGATCCTCTTCTTCTGATTCTGCCTCTTTTCCTTCAAAAAAAGACCATACTTATTTCGATTCGTGATTGAAATTATAATTAGACAATATTAAAATTTGAAGTCGATAATACTTGAGCTGATTTGACTTGGGAATATGATAAGCAAGTTGAAATATTCCAAAGGAAAGAACGATCAGAGGTCGGCTGTGAAATCGTAACTTAGAAACAAGTAGAGAATTTTCTTCACAAAAACCGGGAGGGTTGGCCGAGTGGTCTAAGGCGGTAGACTTAAGATCTACTGGACGTTGTCCGCGCGAGTTCGAACCTCGCATCCTTCATTATTTTTTTCAAATTTATCAAAATAAATGGTAAATACACACAAATGGAGATAAGGTTTATATAGAAGTTCCTCTCGAAAAATAAAAGTATTTTTAAAAAAAAAAAAATCTAAATTACTTATAATTAGGTTTCAACTTTCTAGTATCTACGCAAAGTTCAAACGTACCAGTATCTACTATCCATACAAAATCATATTACATCGGAGTTTGGTACTTAAATTTTAATCAGGTATTTATTACAATTTACAGCTGGCATATATTCGAAAACTAATTAGCTGATAAATGATCTCAAAGAACCATATATATCGGGTTCAAACCATGTCGAATTTATGTATAGCTGTCCAAAATTTTACAGTCACAGCCTGGGAAACCTTTAGCATATTTAATATTAAATATTATGCAATATTTTTTATTGGTTGTATTATTATAACTTTAATTTATAAGGTATATACTTTTTAAAGTTTGGATGCTATATTCTAGAGCTCTCCCCATGGGCTTGGGCTTTGTTATGGGCGATTTTTTTTTGCTCTGGGCAATATCTAGGCCTATTTTTTCAGCGATGTAGTAGGGCACATCGATGTTCTTGACGTCTGGCATGAATGATGAGATGCTGAAAATATCTTTAAATACTCACGTAGGCGAAGTGATATTATTCGTTATAACCGAATAATATATTGGAATTTGGGTCATCATTCAACGAATTGAAACATCAAAAGTCAAAGGTTGATAGTCAAATAGGTATAGTAGACTTGTCAAGCGCTGTCACCTAAGACCAGGTCCATGGTCCGGACTTTGTAAGCCATGGTTAGATATTTTATCAGATGCCTTCGAAATTCTTGCTTCACAAGTCTGCGCAACATGTTAGAAACAGTCAATAAGTACTAAATATGCCTCTTTTATTTAGGCTCGATTTTCTATATATCTTTTATATATTGCTACCATTTCCAAAAGAAATAATAGGCTAAACAGTATAAAAGAGATGGTAAAAGGTTGAAAAAACATAAGTATCTCATCTATCTACAAGAGTTCATCTGAGCAGAACCAAGAACACATACTTATTACAAACTTACAAGTCATGACAAGTCCTTGTTTTTAAACAGAAACAACGTTCTGTAAGCAAAACTTATCCAATTTTTGTAAAGTTATAGGTTATAGGTATTCAAGAATCAAATTGCAATCCATAAACGCTAATAAATTGTAATCCTTCTGAGTTCATGATCATGGGCCGCCTGGTTCCCTTCAGCAAATGAATTAGAATGAGCAGAAGACTGAAAAGATTCAATTGAAAACTGAAAGAGTTAGGGACAGCTATTAATTGTAGATCATTATTTTAATGAAGAGGACAAGCTGTACTTGTAAGTTGTAACTTGTTTTCAGCGTCGAACACTCTAAGGCTCAATCAGCCCAGAGTGCAACGTTAACATGAAGTTACATGAAAATATTTTTTGTTGATGCAAAAACTCTATATGTCGAGTCCGTTTTATCATAATCTGACCACTAATTAATCCTTTCCAAGGCTAGAGCTGGATGGATGAAGCATGATCGGGATAAGATAAATCATAACGCTATTAAGTGAAGTGAGAGTTGAACAGTTAACCTGATACTTTTATGTCTTCAGCAGATTTAGGCTGAGAAACCAAATGAAATTTCCAGATTCCGTTATTTTTATTTTATCTTTTCCCGATTCATCTCCACGGGAAGTATGGACATTGTGGAGATAGTCAATCAATAACATCCAAGAACCTGTCATTCCTAGGCCCGAGACATGTCACAAGATAAGTCTTGAAGGATGCTGAATCCTGATATACCGCCAACAGATGTAATCAGCTTCTTGAAAGTTCCATCAGATAATTGTCTCAACTGTCGACTTCCATGGCCCATGGGCCTATGGTTCATGGCTGAAAAGGGTTATATTGGATCAGCAGACGGATGCACGAAATTTAAAACACCGACCAACCAAGAAGCTGTTTTTTCGTGTCGAGTTTCCGAAGCACGAATCCAGCTTCTTTTGTTTCTCTTCTCTCTTTATATAATATAAAGGTTAAAACAGGTTCATCAATACTTAGTTGGCCACGCTCTCATTTCCCACCGCAACTAGTAGATAGTCTCGCTCTCTGTAATATTGGTCCGTCCGTAGCTCTTGAGTCTTCCGTCTCCCTATCCCCCTTGGCCTCCGTCCACGCACAGAACCGCGGTCCGCTCCTTGAGCGCTACTCAGTGCAACTTCCTAATCGGGGAACCGTTAATGCATAATCTCGACTGCATGAAAACGTTAATTTTTCGCGTTCTCAAAATTTGATCAACTTAAACCTCCAAAACTCAATCATTTCTATTTCACTTTTTATTTATTTCAAGGGAATCTGAAGAACAAGACAAGTGAAAAAGAGAGTTCTGTTATCTGGTGCCGCCGTCAATTTTGTCGAATTTTGTTCTCATCCCCCCAGCTTATCTCCTTACACAAGTCCCCTATTAAACAACACTGTACAGTACACGGTTGATCAATACTATATTTATATATTACATATCCACATCAGACACTGGGTTTATTTTCATTCGATTAAACGTCAAACTGGAAAATTCACTACAACTCCTTATTTGTAAAGATAGCTTGTTCAATTTATTCTTAAAAATTACAATCTTTCATTTCATCAGTGAGTTTGAGCTGAGTCAAAAAGAAATTGGTCAACGTTGATATCAACGACAACATATCTCACATTCTATTTATATCATACAAATAGCTAGAAGTTCAATTTCACACTTGGACTTCCATAATGTCATACACAGGCAAGAATAGTAAGTATTTTCTGAAATTTTCATTTTCCATTTGGCATATGTTTGAATTTCCATCCAAAACACATCTAGCTTCCTTTTTTCAAAGAGGTGAGCTAGAATGTTTTTCTATAAAGCATTTCTTGATACAATGAGGAATGTGTGAAAATTAGGAGCATTTACTAACTAAAATAGGTTACGACGATGAGCCAGATTCCCCTTTGAACTCCTCTTTCGATAAATCTTTTAAAGAAAATGGATTCTTGTCTCCAATACCAAATTCAATGTCCGCTGTGTTTTTCCCACCGTTGAATGAAACTGATGGTTTAACTATGGATGATAACCTTTCTCCATTGGACAGCGAATTCACAATTACAAACACCAGAAATATGTTAAAAAACACAAGTTCCGCCAAACACTTGAATCAAAGCCAAGATCAATACAACAAATCCCAATATAGTCAACAATCAATCCAAATAGAAATACCAAATCTCAGTAACGACAACTTGAATAGATTATCAGAAGAGTCTTCAATCAATGATACTATCAAATCAATAGAAACATTCAGTACCTCAATATCAAATCATATATCTGATCCAAACCTTAATGATTTAAGTGAAATTCAAGAAGAAGGTGATGTGACTATGAACTCATTTGCTACTCTCAGACCACCAGCAGTACAGAGCGATGATGATATGACACCAAAATTACAATTAAATCTGAATTTCAATGATGATACCCCTAAGATAATTCAATCCAATTTTGATTCTCCATCACAAACAAGCTCAAATTCAGATTCTCCCATATCTGTTTCTAACTCATTCTATTTCGATAACAAATCATTGGTTGCCAAGTCCCCATCTCCAACTACAGCCGGTAGGAAATCTCCGTCATTACCTCAACAACTGTTAAGTAATAAATTCAAGAGATTATCTGTTACTATTCAGCAATCATCAGCTGCTAAATCAAGAGATAGTTTTAATTTCCTTAATGCGTTTCAACAAAATGTTAATAATGGGTTAACATCTCCCAATAGAAATCAAATTAATACTGGTAATTTTGAGATAAGATCATCACAAAACAACAGTGATTTCCTGTTCAATTATTCGCCAGAAAGACGCAGTTATAATGATGATTATGAAGACCAAGAACGTCCATTATTCTTCGATAAATCAAAAAGCTTTTACAGTCAAAGATCAGATGAGGATAAGTTTTCTGATACTAGTTATTCAAGTTCACAAATTCCAAGAAGAAATTCTTCAAGGAACCCGTCACCTGAAAAATACGAACAAGAATCATTATATGATGAAGATGATGAATATGCTAGAACTGAAGAGCAATATGAAGATGAAGATGATGACGAAGAAGATTTATCATCTTTATTTATTAGAGCTTTACATCCGTTTGAATCAACAACTTTGGATTCAGAAGCAGATGCCTCAATTTGTTTGTCATTCATGAAAAACGATCTTGCATTTATTCATTCGATTGATGAATCTGGTTGGGGTGAAGTGACACTTATAAATGATTTGTCTAGAGGTTGGGTACCGATGAATTATTTTGCTATTGCCGTTAAGGAAGACGATACAATTTCAATAAACTCAGAAGATGATGAAACTTTACCTAATAGTCCTTATCTAAAGCCTTTATTCAAAGCGTGTGGGAAATTTTTGATAAATCCATTAAGTTATAAGACCAAGCGTGGTAGATATACTTTCTCAACATCATGTGTTAATTCAATTAGAGATGGGGTAAGATTATTATTACAGGAAACTGATTGTTTATCAAGATCCAATGAAATAGTTACCAAAAGACCAATCGTTAGAAAAATAAGAAAATCATTGTTAGCAGATTGGTATAAATTAATGACTAAAGCTAATGATTATAAAGGCACTTCTGACTTCAATAAAATTGAAATCTTAACCTTGATGGTTTACGAAGTTACAAGAAAGGCGGTAGCATTCTTAAATATTTGGTCCTTGGAAAGTAAGTTGATTATCAAACGTAAGAATGAGAAAAACTTGCAAAATGATATTGGAAGTTATCCTTTATTGAAGACACCTCCTATGGCTAAGCAAAGAGTTTCAGACATCCATACTTTATTATATTCGTACTTGGGTTTGATTATAGGAAGATTAGATTTGATTGAGCATAATCCTGCTGGTTGCGAAATGTTGGAATCGTTAACTCATCAAATCATTTTGTTATTAAGAGAAATGTTATTCATTTCTAAAACTGGTTCAACTTTCTCAAAACATAAATCTGCGCAATTGGATAACTCTTTAGATGGATTGTTATCTTTGGTGAGTGAGTTGGTTTCAAGTGTGAAAAATTTAGTAGCTAAAACTATGAATGAAAGTTCAGAAGAAATTGCTCAATATATCGAAGGAAAAAACAAGAACTACTATTATACTGAAGAAGGTGGAAACTTAATCCAAATCGCTTCTAAAATGGTTAGATCCATTAGTAGGACCATCTCATCAATTAGAAAAATGTTGGATGTCACCGGTGACTTCAAATTGAATTCTGAAAGATCTTATCCAGATTACTCCAAAATAAAACTTGATTCCGAAATATTCATTAGAAAATGTTCAATCGGTATAGTTAAAACTCATGCAATTAGAAGAGAAGATACCCAACACCAATTGAGCAAAATTGTTAAGAGTTCATCAGTTAGATACTCAATCATGAGATCTGGTAAAACCGGTGACTTGGCGCTTACACCAGAAGGTGCTAATATGATCAATTCAGTATTACCAATAACTGACAGTTCTCCTTTCAGTATCTCAAACTCTGTCTTTCAACCTTTTACTTCTGATTCCCAAGACATAGCTAATAGTAATAGAACTTCCCCAATTGAAAACGAGTTGGTTTATGATGCAAAGGGAAACTTGATAGGTTCCTCATTTAAAGGTTTGGTTTATACATTAACTGATGAAGTTAGTCCACCAGAGTACTTTTTCGTCTCAACATTTTTCTTATGTTTTAGAATATTTGGAAGTGGTATAGATTTAGTCGAAGAATTGATCACTAGGTTTGATACTGCTAACTCGTTAGCTGGTCCCGCATTGAGAGCCGATCCGTCTTATGAGGTTAGAATGAAAAGTAGAAGAAGATTGATTGCTAAGATGTTTCAAATTTGGTTAGAAAGTTATTGGAAGCATCAAGTTGATCATCCTTTATTATCCACATTGATGAATTTTTTTAATGAAGGTGTTTCAGAATATTTACCATACGATGCTAACAGATTGATAGAAATCACTTCCAGATTATCTTCTAAACCTTTGATTGAAAATCAAGAGAATGACTTCTCTTCTTTTAAAAGTCAGTTGGTTCAAAGAAGTATCGCCTCAGCTCAAAATCCATCACGCAAACCTTCAATGAGAAGAAATAGTGCTTTGAGCGACAGATACTCAATGGTTGATGGCTATGAATTATCGAAGATTAACACAAATTCTTCAACGAATTCATTGAAATCCATGTCATTACCTTTACCACTTGGTTCTGGTAATCAGACGTCATCATCTACCTCATTATTGTCTAGGGCTCAAATCTCCAACATCGAGAAAATTAACTTGACGTACAGATCAGTTTTAGGTTCCAGTTGGTGTAATGAGAAATTGATTAATGTGAAATCCTACATTCCTATCGAATTAGAAGGTATGTTAAAGAATTGGGAAATCATATGTAATCAAAGTTGGGTTTTATCTAACTACAAACCAAATTTATTAGATTTTAATGGGTTAGAGATTGCTAAACAGTTGACTTTTATTGAGTCTAAAATTTTTTGTGCTATCAAACCAGAAGAATTATTGAATGAGAACTTCTCATCCAAGAGGGCTCATTTGAAGTTGTCCCCAAATATTAATAGATCATTCTTGTTTACCAATTGTTTATCATCCTATGTTTTGGAATCGGTATTGCAGCCAAATGCATCCAACAAACAAAGAATAAATACTATCAAGAATTGGTTGAAAATTGCTATCTCATGCTTATATTTAAGAAACTTCAACTCATTAGCTGCCATCATGACTTCTTTACAATCATTCTTGATCACTAGATTATCCAAATTATGGTCTTCTCTTTCAACAAAGTACAAAGAATTGTTTGATTATTTGTCAAATATCATTCACCCAAACAAGAATTATTCAATTTATAGAACAAAATTGAAAAACTTCTTGGTAGCTAACGAGTATAGAGTTCCAATAGTTCCTTACTTAAGTTTATTTTTGCAAGACTTAACTTTTATTGCTGAGGGAAATCCTAGCACAAGAAAAGCTACCTCTTTCTTGAACCAAAAAGTTATCAATATCGATAAATACTTGAAAGTTGGTAGAGTTATTGGTGATATTGAAACTTTACAAGTTGGCTATTTTGATTTTGCTTCTGAAGTTGAAGCTTCTCAAAGCAGACGTAATTCGATCTTATCTTTGGCAAGCAGTCAAAAAAATACTGATGAAAAATTCACAATTCTGCCATTGCCCGGTTTGCAGGAGTTGATTTTATTTGAGATTTGGAAAGTGAAACAAGTCAATAATAAAGAAGAAGATAGAGCTTGGAAATTGAGTTGTACAATTCAACCAAGAGACGAAAATTGATCTCATTTAACGTTGTGTTTATCTTTGTTTAATTCACTTCCATTTTTATATTTTGCTGTCGCGTTTTATGTTTATGCTTTTAGTTCTTGTTTTTATTTGTTGGTCTTTTTGTATTATAGACTTTTGATTTAGGGTGAGCAATGGGATTGATTATATTTAAAATATTACAATTGTAATATTAAGAAAAAACTACAGATAATATAGACTCTAGAATTTTAATATTAATACTTTTAAACACCGAACAAAAACATAATAATGACTTTTAAGCTTGTTGCTTTTTCAATTGACCAATATAGTTGATAGCTGAACCAGCTTTGAAGAAATGAATTTGATCTTTGGACATGGTGTGTTTACATTTGATGTCGAAAGATTCACCAGATGGTTTGGTGATGGTAGCAGTAACGAAACCACCATTGTCACCGTATTTAGCAATCATATCAGCCAAATCAACAGTCTTCAAAACATCACCGGAGCTGATCTTATCGTAATCAGCTTCATCAGCGAATGTTAATGGTAACATACCTTGTTTCTTTAAATTGGTTTCATGGATTCTAGCAAACGATTTGACTAAAATAATTTTACCACCTAAGAATCTTGGGGATAAAGCGGCATGCTCTCTGGCAGATCCTTCACCGTAGTTATGCTCAGCAAGAACAGTCCATGGTCTACCATCTTGTTTCCATTTGATCATCAATTCTGGGATACCGTATTGGTCACCATTCAAATCATAGGCTTTGTTAACTTCACCAGTTTCTTTATTTTGAGCACCAATTAAAGTGTTGTTGGATATATTTTCCAAGTGCCCTTTATATTTTAACCAAGCACCGGCAGCTGAGATATGATCAGTTGTACATTTACCTTCAACTTTCATTAAGATATTAGTGGATAATTCTTCGCCATTCCAAGCATCGAACGGATCTAATAATTGTAAACGGTCAGACGATGGAGAGACGTTTACCTGGATTTCTGGCTTTGGTTTGGGATCAGTTGGTGGATAGAACTTAGCTCTACCTGGAATGAAACCTTTATGCGGTAATTCTTCACCTTGAGGAGGCTGGAATTTGAAATCTTCACCAGATGGAGTCTTGATTGAATCTGTCATTGGATTATAGTTCATGTCACCTGAGTAGATCATGGCAGTAACCATATCTGGGGAAGTTAAGAAGTTCATAGTATTTCTGTTACCGTCATTTCTAGCTCTGAAATTTCTGTTGAAAGACGTAAAGATAGCGTTGGTTTCAGATGAGGTCTTGGAGACATCACTTCTATCCCATTGCCCAATACATGGACCACAGGCATTGGCTAAGACGATAGCACCATTTTTTTCGAAAGTATCAATCAAACCGTCTCTTTCGATTGTAGCTCTGATTTGTTCCGAACCGGGAGTAACAAAGAAAGGAATCTTTGGTTTTAAACCAGCAGCTTCAGCTTGTTTCATAAGAGAAGCGGCTCTGGACATATCTTGGTATGAAGAGTTGGTACATGAACCAATCAAACCTGCAGAGACGGTGGAAGGCCACTTATTTTCTTGGGCTGTTATACCAAACTTTGATATCGGAGTTGACAAATCTGGAGTATAAGGACCATTGACATGAGGTTCCAAAGTAGACAAGTCAATCTCTATAACCTTATCGTATTGAGCACCTTTGTCAGCTTGTAAGAACTGGTAAGCACCATTAGCTTGATCAGCAGCTGCAGCAATTGGAGCTCTATTAGTTTCTATCAAATATCTACGATGAGCATCTTGATATGGGAAAGTTGAAGTGGTGGCACCAATTTCGGCACCCATGTTACAGATAGTAGCCATACCAGTACAGGATAAAGTCTCAACACCATCACCGAAGTATTCGACAATGAACCCAGTACCACCTCTGACAGTCAAGATACCAGCCAATTTGGTGATGACATCTTTTGGTGAAGCCCAACCAGTCAATTTACCAGTTAATTTAACACCCAAGACTTTTGGAGCTTTTAATTCCCATGGTGTACCAGTCAAGGCATCAACAGCGTCAGCACCACCAACACCAATAGCGATGGCACCTAGACCACCAGCATTTGGAGTATGTGAATCAGTACCCAACATCATGAGACCTGGAACTGAGAAGTTTTCAAGGACGATTTGATGGATGATACCAGAACCTGGCCCCCAAAATTGAATACCGTATTTCTCACCACAACTCTCCAAGAAATCGAAAACTTCTTTATTTGTAGCTATAGAGGCAGCTAAATCACCCTCAGCACCAGCTTTACCGACGATTAAATGATCACAATGAATCGAAGCTGGCACTGATGTATTTGGCATACCGCATGTCATAAATTGTAATAAAGCCATTTGAGCTGAGGCATCTTGCATAGCAACTCTATCTGGATTTAATTTTAAGTAGATCTCACCTCTGATATTGGCAAGATTACCATTAGCTGAAGCTAATTCTTCTGGTTCAACCAAATGTGAATATAAAATTTTTTCAGCCAAAGTTAATGGTTTATTGTCCAAGACTCTGTTGACAACAGACAAGTTGTTGATCAATTTTTGGTATGGGGGGCATCTAGATTCGTATTCAGAAGGAACTTGGAAAGGATTAGCAGTCGTAGCCAAATTTCTGATCTGTCAAAATAGAAGTTAGTACTTGATGATCTTTGACTCATGAGGCATATATATAGCTCCGAGATCTTGGGTGGATAACAAGATCTTATATAGAGTGGTACATACAGAAACGTTGGCAATACGGTTAGCTCTAAGTGTGTGTCTAGCAGCTAACATTTTTTGGTACTAATTTGTGTTCAAAAACCACCAAATTTATTTTGATTTGAGATCAAATATTTATTTTTTCACTTTCAGAGTCCAATGAGATTATGCTCAATATCCATTACCACCAAAAAATGACTAACAATTTGCGATAACGAAAAAAAAGGAAATCTGGACAAAAAATCACGTGAATTTTCAATTTGATAAATGCACTATTTTTCTTTGAAATCGGTGCTCGTAACCAATTTTCAGAATTACGTAATCACGAATCTGTCAAATTTTTGATTTTTGATTTTATTTTGATAGTGGAAACTTGAAAAAGGAAGTTTTTGGAGTAGATTAAAGAGCAATTCAGCGGCTATTATAGAGGAGAAATATGGTTCAGTTCACATGTACAACCTGCTCTGAGTCACTGGATGAAAATGAGATGCTCAAGCATTTATCGTCCACAAGACATAAGACAGTTGTGTTTGAGCCTTTGCAAGAAACTATAGAATGTGAAGAGTGCCAGGATACGAACATCCATCAGTTGCTGATCCTTAGATACGGTGGTTCTGATATGGCATTGTTGTGTCAGTTGTGTTTGTCCAAAGAAGAAAAAGCATCCACCCAATACAGCTTATCTAATGGTTCTTTATTGAAGAATGTTCCCAGTTATTTCAAGTTTAGAGATATGGAGTGCCACTCTTGTGGAAGTGATGAGAAATTGAATGTTTCAAAAGATGCGTCGAAGAAATTGGTCCTTTGCAATAACTGTTTGAAAGATTTCCCCAATGCTAATACCAAATTTACCAACGAAAATGATGATACTTTTGTTTATGATTTCTTGGGGCTTAAAGAGTATAAGCCAGCTCCTACCAGAGGTAGAGGTGGTGGACGTGGTAGAGGTGGTTCCCGAGGTAGGAGAGGTGGGAGAAGAGGAGGTAGAGGCGGTAGAGGAGGTGGTAGAGGAGGTAGGGGCTCTTCAAGAGGTTCAAGAGGTAGTTCAAGAGGCGGTTCGAGGGGTAGTTCAAGAGGTGATAGCAGAGGAGGTATGTCCTCAAGAGGTGGAGGAAGTAGAGGAATTTCTAGAGGTAGCTCAAGGGGCGGAAGAGGTGATTTCAGAGGTGATTCCAAAGGTAGTTCAAGAGGTGGAAGAGGTAGTGCAAGAGGCGGTAGAGGCGGCTTTACTCCAATTTTTGAGAGTCAAGATGGAAATTCCAATGATACTATACCTTATTTCCCTACTTTTGGAGAGTCTTTGAATAATGGAGTTCCAGTACCTGCTTTGGTTAATGACTTCAATGAACTTAATATGGCTTCGAGTGAGCCTGAAATATCCACGAAAAAGGATTATAATAGAGATCAAAAGATCAGTGACTCGAAATCGAAGTTGAAAGTCATAAAAGAGAAACCATCCGCATCAATCAAAGCATCTATGAAAAATCAAAAGACTGAACGTAATGATATTGAGAAAAAGGGTTCCAAGAATTCAAAGACGCATGATAATAAGAAAACTGAAAAGATTCCAGCTCCATCTACTGATAAAATATCTGTCACACCTAAAGTTCCACAACTAAGATTGCCGGCTGGAATCTCTAGCTATGTTCCTTCACCAACTCCTAAGTTGACATATTCATCCATGACAGAGTATTTCCAAGAGATGTGTTTCAATTTGTTTTTGGAAGAAAGAATGTCTATCAAGCCAATTACAAATGTTACTATTGAATGGCATAAAGATAACAATGCAAAAAATAACAAGTTCAAAGCGATTTTCCCACTTGATGAAGAATTGCAAGATCGTGTTAGTAAAAAATTACAGCTGATTGGTAAGCTACCTTTCAGTATGAATCAAGCCTTAGGATTGATGCTTGCCGAGGATATAATATGGTATGGTTTTGTATCATATATGGATGTGAAAAATGGTAGAAGAGGTAAAATAATAGAACTTTCAATTGAGTTGTATAAATGGAATACCCAACCATTACCGTTTAGCATCTCATCGTCACAATTATCCATGATGCCATTCTCAATTCCAGTTAGTAGAATTTTATTTGCCATGTCAAGAATCTCGAATCCAAGTTTCATCAAAATGTTATTGGGTAATGACCCTATAAGGCAAATTGTTTTCAAAAACTACTTAACTTTTACAAGACCAACATTTAATGATTCCCAAAAAGTTGCTATTCAGTCTGTTTTGAATAATTCCATCACTGTTTTACAAGGGCCACCGGGTACTGGGAAGACATCAACAATTTTCGAAATTATTTTACAATTGTTAGATAACTTGAACACATATCCTATCTTAGTGGTAGCTGCATCAAATATCGCTATTGATAATATTGCTGAAAAATTACTTCCTAAACATGGTAAGGAAATTTTAAGAATTGTTTCTACTGAAAAGGAAAGCGAATATAATACAGAGCATCCATTGTATCCAATTCTTTTACACCATAAGATTCATGAAGATTTGCCAATGCAATTCCAACAGACTAAACAAGATTTCAAGAATCCACATGCACATGTTAGTCAAAACCAATACAAGAAATTGATCACCAAATCAAGTGCCATTGCAGATAAGTTGATCGCTCAAGCTAAGGTCATATTCACTACAACAGTCGTTGCCGGTGGGTATCAATTGAAATCAGTCAGGAAATTTCCAGTCGTTATAATGGATGAAAGTACACAATCTGCGGAACCAACAACGTTGATCCCATTATCTATGCCTGGGGTTGATAAATTTGTTTTCGTTGGTGATCAGAAACAATTGAGTGCATTTTCACAGGTGCCAAATTTACAATTATCGCTTTTTGAGAGAGTGTTGTTGAATCAAACATACCGCTCACCACATATGTTGAATGTCCAGTACCGTATGCATCCTGCCATTAGTGAGTTCCCAATTAAGAAATTCTATAACAATATGTTAACTGATGGTATCACGGCTGAAGATAGAGTAATGGAAGGTATTGAAAAACCAGTTTATTTCTGGGACACTGGTAATGCAAACTTCGAGCTGAAAGTTCGTAATAACTTCAGAGAAGACCATGGATTCACATATGAAAACCCTGGTGAAGTTGATAAGATCGTCCAAGTCTTGATTAAATTAATCTATGAGAAAAAAATTGATAAATCCACAATTGGTATCATTACTCCATATAGAGCACAACGTGATTTAATCTCCAAGAAAATATCTGAAAATGAGCTTATTAATCCTAACAAAGATGAGGTACATGTTGAAGTTGACAGAGATGATTTTTATAATGATTCCAAACCTGTTACGATTCATATCATATCTGATATAATGATCGCTTCCATTGATGCATTCCAAGGTCGTGAAAAGGACTTTATTCTCTTTTCATGTGTAAGATCAAACCAAATAAATAATATTGGTTTCTTGAAAGATGAAAGAAGATTAAATGTTGCATTGACTAGAGCAAGATGTGGATTAGTATTAGTTGGTAATGTTTCATGTTTGAAACAAGGAGATAAGTTGTGGGATGATTATTTAACTTATTTGGAGGAAAAACAATCTATATTTAGTGGGAATACATTTGAGTACTGATATTTAAACAAATAAAAATAGATGAATAATTGAGTGAATAATTTTATGTATTGTAATTTGTGAATGTCTGGTCAATTTCATGAAACACTAAAAACATAAAAAAATACAATCATCAAGCTGGCATATATTATTAAAGATATTGGCCTAAATTACAAAATAACACGAAACAAATAAACAAAAACATGAACAGATCACTGGAATCTCTATTTCTCAATATCAATGTTTTTATCAACACTAGAAACTGAATCTACCTTCAAATTATTATCTTCATTGATGATCTTTGAATCGTCAGTCTTCTTAGAAATATGGAATATTTTCTTGAAGAGAATAATCAAATAATCATCATCATTATCGAAAAGAGCATTGTTCTCAGCAGTTTGATCAAATTCCAAAGATTGGACACTTTCTAATTTATGATCTCTTAAGAGGAAACAAGCAGCTAATAATGGGAAACATAACAGAAGACCAACAATACATAATATTTTTTGAGTATGTCTATATGCTTCAACCACTAATTGTCTGTTTGGGGACCCCCATGTATTTGTCAAAATAAACTCAAAAGGACTGCTGTAAGCAGAGCTGGCTAATGATTCATCGTTATTGAATTTTTTCAATAACTGAGGATATAAAATGTTTGACCAAATGGCACCAGAGATGGATGCACCGAAAGCACTTCCGATATTATAAGCAGCTAGGTAGATGGCAGTGACAACGGAAAGATGTTCATGGTTAGTACAAGCTTGGATGGAAGTCTGGGTGGTATAAGTGAAGAAACCAGCACCAATACCAAGAAGAATATAAGAACCAATGATACCAGCTACAGAATTTGAACCACCTCTGAAATACACGAATAAACCATTGGAGACGATCCATAAGACAACACCAAAGATAATTAACCCTTTTGTTCTTCTGACTCTGACGACTAATAACCCAACGAGTGGACCAGCGATAACTGAGACAAATGAATAAAGTGAACTGATTCTTGAAGCAGCTTTAATTGATTGGTTCATGGAGACAACCAAAGCAGTATACATATAGTTCCCAACTGGAAGATAATAGATAAGATCAATGAAAACAGCAATGATAATCGCGGCATAAACACCACGATCTTTCAAAAGATTATATGGAGTGATTGGATACATAGCAAATTTGACCTCCCAAACAATAAAAGGTGGAATCAAGGCAAATCCGATAACTAAAGGAGCGATAATACTACCTTGAGCCCATTTATCGTGAACACCACCAGCAATAGTTAAAGGAGTCAAGATAAACCCAAGAATACAAATGATGAATAAAACACCAGGAAGATCCAATTTCCAGAAGAGGAACTTACAGAACTTCCAAAAACCCAATTTCTGGAAATCTGTCTTTTCTTGTTTTAGCAACTTCCATTCCTCAGTCTTGGAGGCTTTGTGCCACATGTGGAGCAAACATCCAATGAATGGGATACAGGATAAGGGATATATAAATGCAAAGATCCCAATGGAGTAGTTCCAAGAGTGACCGCTAAGCAAGGCATCCGAGACATTACCACTAACCCAGGTATTAATGATGAACGGTAAAGCAGGAATGAATGAACAGACCAATCTCCAATTCAAATTGGAAAAATCAGCCAAGATAACTTGCAATAATAAGATGGAACCAGTATAACCAATTTGATACAAGATAGATCCACCAGCAAATCTTTCGATATCATAAGCTTGAGACTCGATGACTGTACCAACGACATAAAAGAGAACAGCAGTGACAAATAACTCCAATCTTCCAAAATAATCAGATAATCTGGCATAAGTTGGTTGAGCAGCTGCGGCAATAACAGATTTGATAACATTGATGGTTGATAATAAGGAATGAGAAGCATATGATGAAGTAGCATAACTTTGGAAAGTGTATCTGATAGTACCATCAAGACTGTAAGTATAAGCAACAAGGAAAATGGAGAAAAAGAGAATAACTCTCAAAAAGACAGTATCATATTGCTTATTCAATATTTCAATCTTTCTGACACCAACAGATTTGATTTTGGTTATCTTATGAGGATCAAATTCTGAGTTTATTGAGATATTTGTAGGAATTTCAACGGAGTCTTCATTCTTAGATTCAATTGTTTGTGACATAACTGATCGTAATCTGAAGATCTTTTAGATAAGATGATACCAATATTATTGGGGGATTTGAGGATATTTATATATTTTTCTCTTTTTAACCAGATTTGTCAGATTTGTAAAAATACAAGAAAAACTTTTTCTCTTTGCAACTTATTCAGCTATGTAATTTTTCAAAAGGGAAATAATTTGTGTACTAATGTCTTGGTATATTTTGTAATAAGTCGTTTGCTGTATGTAATATGTAAGTCGTGAGTAAATAGTGAAATCATGCGTAATGGTACAAACTTATACCTTTAAATATATAGTCAATTGCTCTCGACATTTTTCACTTGTTTTTACAGTATTTTCAATTTTGTTCCCTTTCTGTTAACTGCGTGCTTATATTCCTCTGTGTTTATATCATATAAGTATCTAGTCTTCAAACTCATTGAAGCAACACTTGTTTGGTTAAAATTTAAAACCAAAAAGCAGTGAAATTCCAGTGAAAGTTTTGTTGGAAGAGACGGCCAGTTTTAACTTTTGTGCCCGTTCACGCGGCGATCGATTTGATTAGATGGACCAGATAACTCGGAACTTCCCTTGAGGCTTGGCCGGCCTTGACAAATTATATATGTCCCAATTTTGCGAGTATATAAGCCAATAAGACGTTGAAATTGGCATTAAAACGCCGCCCAGATTTAAATTTATTTAATTGGCAATTGCCCAAGAAATAACATGCCTTTATTAGCCAATTGGCAACGCCAATAAGCGGAATTAATGGAACTTGGAAGATTCTCACTAGAATTTCTTCTCAATATTTCGGTTCTCTCATAGATCATGTATATATGCAGATATTTCAACAGTTTGATATTATGCACATAATTTCTGTGCCCCCCTGTGCCAAATTACAGCTATATAGTTCCCTAGGCAAAGGCTGTAAGAACGTTATAGAAGTAGTTGAAGCTTAATTAATAAGCGGAAATAACTTTCAAGTCTGTGTTTACAGTTTCGTTTTGTACTTTTGCATCGACCAATTATTTACTGATAATTATTATCAAGAATCAAATCTAACTGAACAAATTGACAAGCTGTTCAAGAAAAAAATAATCAAAATTGCAATCAAAATGGCCTACGAACGTACCTTATAATTTGAACATGTTAATTTCCATGCACATTAATAAATATTAAACAGGTTGAGTGACCATATCAACGTCACAGCCAATATGACAATTAATAATATGAATTTCAGTAGCTAGGCAATCTTTGTTCCTAAATTGACACTTCCGGCCTCCTGCAAATATATATCATGATCATGATATATATGATCCATGAGGGATCTATTAAATTAATGTATCTTATCGATATCAATAGCTGGCTGTCGATAAGATATTAAATTTATTTGTGCAACTTAAATTTAGTAAACACTAGCCTAGCCATTGTTTAATATCTGACGTCCCGTGACGGTAATTCTAGGTGTCGCCTTAAAATTATGAATGTGTGATTTTGAATGCATTCATTTTTACTGAATTTTGCAACCATTTTAACTAATTCCAACGAATATCTTAGATAATTTAACTTTGAAGAAAATCTCAGTAGTTAGCTGTATTATTATTCCAAAAGTTAACTAATCAAGTTAGCCCGGTCAGATTGGGCATTTGCGTAATCCTTCTTTTTTTCTTTCCAATTCAAGAACAGCTAGACTTGATCAATGAACATATTTTCGGCTTCTGCAGCTGAAAATAAACTTGAAAATATCTTCCGGGAATATATAATCATGGCGGAGAGCAAGCACTCCATTTATAATATACATTCTCAATAGAGGAATAACTTTTCCCTCATCATGATAATCACACTTAATAGATGAAGATTTTCGATGGCAAATATATCACAATTGTTCAGAAGCTCTTAGCCAGACTAATATAAGCTTGAAAAAAGCCGTGAGAAATCGAGAGATGTGACAGGTTTTTGACATGATGATATATTCAGCTATGATTATGCAGTGACACAAAAATTAGCTGCAACAAAACGCTAAAAATGTATTTATATAGTACTGATATTTTATAAATTACGCTATACATTTAATGCACGTATAATATATACTATATTAATAGATTCAATATTACTTATATTAAGGCTATATATATATATTTGGCCAGCGCATGCTATAGATCAGTGTTCCACTAGTTGCTTAAAATATTTACAGCTGAAGGCACATGTAGCTCCCAGCCGTTCTCTTTAATCAGATGTGAGCCTGATGACCCAATGGACCATTACATTTTGCGAGATAGGTACCAGTAGTAAATTGTAAAATCTCAGAAACCAAATAAGTCTCTTATCACTGTTTACTATTTACTATTTAGCCACAAAATATACATAATCATATCGGATCTGATACCTTCAGCTTCCGAGATCGGATCGTCGGTCGTAACAAAAGTTATCTATTTCATCAGTTGACCAATTCGGCCGGATTACTCGAATTGGCACTAATAAGAAATCACAAAATGTATATAAAAGAAACCACTAATCCTAATCTGCCTCCGAATTGCACACAATGTTCACATACTCCATTAGATACAGGTAGATTCACGGAACAATGACACTTTCAAATATTGCTGCAACCAAAATACTCATTGTTGGAGGTTCCTACGGTGGTGTTGCTGCTTTGAAATCAATCATCACTTCATTCTCTGCTACTCCCCCTTCCAAAAAAATATCAGTTACATTGATTGAACCTAGGGGTGGGTTTGTTAATATATTGGGGATCCCTAAATCCATCATAGATGTGGACTTTGCTGATAAGACATATTCGAAGATTGAAAACTGGAATGTCAAATTTGATAACATCATTTCAAAAGATGAAAAATTGGTCAAATTATTGAAATCAAGTTCACTTCCATCCATCAAAGGTTTAAGTGTTAAATATATCCAAGGGAAATGTATCGATCTCTCGCCAACAGCCGCCTCATATCAATTATCAAATATTTCAAAAGAACACCCTGAATTATCAAGTGATTCACTTGTTGATGAGACACCAGGTACAGTTGATTATGATTATTGCATCTTTGCAACAGGAAGGAAAAGATCATGGCCATTTGATCCGCTTGCGACCACCCCTGAGCTGTTTCATAGTGAAATGTCAGATGCCTTTAATACCATTAAGCCAAAACAAAAGATATCTATCATCGGTGGTGGTGCATTGGGTATTGAAATAGCTGGTGAATTAAAATGTCATTTCCCGGAAAAAATTATCAGATTGATCCATCCATATGATGATTTACCACCGGAACCACTAATTGATCCTCTTTTCAAAAAAATGACAAGGGAATTATTAGAGAAAGTTGGGATCGAATTACATTTAGGTAAAAGAGTCTCTATAGAATCCCCTAATGGTGACTTAACATTGAATGATGGTACTAAATTGAAATCAGATTTGAATTATTGGTGTACCAGTCATCCAAATAATACCCAACCATTATCCAAATCATTCCCTGACTCCATTGATGAAAAGGGACAAGCTAAAATTGATTCCAACATGCAATTACAGAGCTCCACTAAAAATAATATCTTTGTCGTTGGTGACATTATTAATTATCCAGTTATTAAATCAGCTGGTGCAGCATTACATATGGGTCAATATGCAGCTGCGAATCTCATCAACTTGATAAATGACAAACCTATGGCTCCATTAACACCTGCTGAGTTGTGGCCTAAAGGGATGGTGATTGCTGTTGGTTTACAAAACTTGATTGCTCAAAGAGATGCTGTTATTGGAGAAGCTGATGCTGAGGTTGTTGATATGTACTCTGATTACTGTACTCGTAGAAGTTTTGAAGGCTTGGAAATTAAATGATTTGAAAAGTTCCTGTTTATAGTGTGATTTTGAATTATATGATGATATGAGTTTGAATATTCAGTGTAGCCTTTATAATTTGTACACTGTATGAAATTTGAATATTACCGTGACATTTTTTTTATATATACATGTATTTAACCATTCTAAAGGAAATCATTTACAGAATAGCTCATCTATTTCTTCTTATTCTTTTTCTTTTGTTGCATCTTACCACCAGATTGAACCTCAACAACATTCTTGCCCATTAATTCAAGATAATCATCAATCGCTTGTTGAGCCTCTTCAGAAGCTTCAGCTTGAGCTGTACTTTCCTTGCTGCCTTCAGCAGCTGGGGTATCTTCCTCTTTTGGTGCGTCGAAATCAGCAAACTTGGTCTTGAACTTATTAACCTTACCAAGAGCAGCTTTATCAACTTTGACTAAATCATTTCTTGTAGGATTGAAAATAACACTACTTCTTTGATCAACAAGCATATGTATTTCATCTTTTGGAACTTGTGACTTTCTCTTGATCACTGACCCGTCAGTTAATTCTATGTATTGTTCAAATTGGTGGAATATAGCTGGTCTAGCTTTACCAATCTTGATTTTTCTTAAAGCACGTTTTGTGGATAAGTTGACATCGGCTGTGATCACAGGCAAACCAGCGTATCTCTTGGACATCTGGATGAACACCGGCCCTGGACGGGGCTTTATGAAAGAGAACATCTTGTGTGGTTTGTCTTTTCCCGTAACCTGTTTTTCCACTGTTCATTTTCTTGATATTTCTCGATATTTCAGAATTTGAAGAAAAAAGATTCGAAATCGACGATTACGTAAATGATGACCAAATACAGTACATTTCCAAATCGGGTAAACATCGAAAATTAAAATACAATTAAAATAAAATTATACATAAACCACAAAACCAAATAGAAAGAACAATGATATGTCCAAACAAGAGACAGTAATCACTTCAGAGAGGACAAGTGTTCCTGCTTGATCAATCCGACCAAACCTTTGATCAGTTCAGCGGCTTCAGGATCGATTTTCTGCAATCTTCTTAAAATATTATCTTCTGTAGTGGCATTCTCTTCACTGGTGCCTGGAGCATCATCGTCATCGTCATCGTCCTCTTCGTTATCTTCATTGTCATTCTCGTTTTCATCTTCCTTTTCTTCATCCTCACTATCGGGTACATCTTCAGTGAAAATTTTCTCGATTTTCTTTTGGTCTAATGGTGCCTCTGCTATATATTGTTTAAATTTATATCTCATTAACTTCCTTATTCTTTTCATAATCTTAGGGTTTATCCAACCGTAATTGAACTCACAAGCATTATTGAATTTCTCTTCGTAGGGCACATCTAATAACTCCAAGACATCGGGATCACTAATATCACCAAGTTGGAAAAGTAACGTATGTGGGAGGTTCCCACCATTGAAGAATAAACTATATGAGCACCTGAAATCGATATTATCACTATTTAGCTCATATTCTTGTAAAGATGGCGGTAAGATCTTAATTGAGGAATCCGTCATTTCAAAATGATGTCCCATCACTCTAAATGCTTCTGTTTGATATATATAGTTGTTCTTATCACCCAATGGATTGAATCCAAACCTAACATAACTCTGCCTCCATGGGCCCTTCTTATAAACGAAGGAGACGTAAGGTAACGCAAACTTCACTATGTTCCTAAATGATACTGGTAATATATCAACAATATGTTTTCTAACCCAGACAGGTTTATAGTTGAATATTTTATCTAACCATTTGATACACTCAACTAATTGATAATTGAAATGATGTCTATCGTAAGTTTTATTCTCTTCAACTAATCTTTGGATCTCATTCAATTTCGTTAATAGTTCTTCAGATGGTTGTGTGGGGACCTCTTCTCTAAATCCAATAAAAATTGTATGTAACTTGGGATGTTTCCTACTATTAACCAATTTAACATCTCCATTAGAATCCAAAACTTCGGAACTGTATGGGTTTTTAACGTATTGATAATTGTAAGGTATACTGACATTACTGAATAATGGAGGAGGAGGGAGCTGGAGATCTTCGTTTTTAGGTGCCTCTGCAGTCTCCTCCGATAAGTCTGATATTTTCTTTGTGAACTCCGATATTTTGGCAAATTCACCATTGTATAACGCGTCGTATATTTCAGTTTTGAGTTTATTGCTCTTGGTATTGTATTGGAAATCAGTCATGTTTTTGAAAGAGTAGTTCTTGTTGATGATTGCTACAGGCTGAGCTTTGAATTTGATATGATTGTTATTCTGAGTGTATGATTTCTGTAATATTTCTTGTAAATCGTAATTATCTGGATCAAAATCTTCAGGTAAGTTATTCTTTGGGACAGATATCTTCATCAAGACGTTTTCGTTCATATTGATTAGACTTTCAATAGGGTGGTGGAATGGGTCCTTTCTGAGTCTCAACTCTAGTCTATGGTCAACTTGGTTTTTGATAGATTTTGATATTTTGTCTTTACCACCAACCATCTCTATAGCTCTTTCGACATTTTGAACGTTCAACGGGTATTCAATGGAGGTGAGATGGGGAACATCCAACGAGTGTTTCTTCGCAATGGGTTTTGACATTGTTTCACGAAAATTTGCAGCCAAATTAAAGATCTTTTTGAAAGAGTTTTGAAATAAATAAAAAGTTCGGTTTATAAACAAATAATGAAATCAAAATAAACCGAATCACAATTTTAAGGAAAAGTGAGAACTAAAACTGCTCAGCGTGACGCCAATTCTATCAGTATCGCTAAGAATAAGTAATAAAAAGATCATCTGGGTGTTATAAGGGGAGAAGAAACGGATTTATAGGGCAAATTTGCTTAAATCACATTTAAAAAACATTTTTATTTTCATAATTTCCTCTTTCAGCCATCTAAAGTCACGTGCCAATATCCTCAAACCGTTAAAAAAGACCAAAAAGCTCAATCAAATAACCACCAAATCAAAGTGAAACTGAATAGAGTTCAGATCAGTTTGGAGAGAATCTATTCAGAGCACTGAGACACATCCAGGATGTTAGGTGGGGAAACTCTTTTTGATAACGAGGTATTGGCCTTTTCACAGCCCAATTCCACCACAATTCCAATTCAGGTGGCAGAATCAATAGCTACATATTTACCTATCAATGATTTGGTGTATTTTGGACAGGTTTCGAGGAACGCTTACAAGGCCTTCAATTCAAGATCACTATGGATATCCAAATTGCAGTCTATGGATGCATGGGGTCTGGCCTCTACAGGACATGTGGTTGAGTTACCTAAAGAGTTCAATAGTCCACTTACGGTATTTGATAAGACCCTCAAATTGGAACAATTGGCAAAAGTACAAGTTTTGAATATCTATAAACAATTGGAACCATTCTATGCTGATCTTGATGCTGATTTTGATTTCAATTCCCTTAAAATATTCAAAACTTTCAAGAACCCTACAGACCAATCAAAGCTATTAATAAACTTGAGGAAATATAATAAGATGGATTTGAATAATGGTGAACTTGTGAAGGAAAGACTAGACTCCATAGTAGAGCTTTTCGAAAATGCCATCTTGCGAGAACTTGAAATCAACTTTGATGCCCAAAATTATGAAAGAGCAAAAATATTCACTCAGATTTTAACAGACTTGGATAATGAACAGACATTGATTGATTTTTTCTTACAAAAGACATTATTAGATAATAAGGATAAATTATTCACACCTGATTTCGATGAATACTTCCATAAACATTCCAAACATAAAAATGCCCTTACATACCTTGAAGAAATGGAAGACGCTAAACTGTACTACGTTTTAAATCACAATCAATTTCAAAAATTCGTTGGCCAATTGACTGATTTACTAAATGAAGAAGCTCACATAATAGACTCAATTTTCCCACAACTGGTTCCGATGATGTACAAGCTCAGTGAAGAAATCATATCGACACATTTAGTTGAATATTTAACTTCAATCACAGAAAAAGCTAAAACATTGACATCATCTGAGGAAATCTCACCTGATCAGCCAGATATTTCTGTTCAGGTTGTGCCGTTGATGTATACTTCTTTACTCACACTTGTTGAAAACTTGAAACCGTGCAAGAATATGGGGCCTTCTTACCATACGTTGGTTAAAGAATTGATAGATATGTATTATGAACCTTTCATATTAGAATATCTCGATGAAGAGTTTTTAAGTTTCCAAACTCATGCATCGGATGAGGTGTCTACATGGAACAACAAGATTCAAGAGAAGGAAACAAAACAGGCATCTGAAATTTTGAAGAATGTTAAAATGGATACTAAAAATGATTTATTAACAAGTTTCAAGAAGATTTTCACAATACCTGTCAAATCCAGATCATCAGACACAAATAAAGAAGAAGAAGAAGAAATCGAGGAAAATGATAAATATACAGAGTTTGAAGCCAAGGTTAAAATTTTGAATGAAAATTTGAAAAATTTAAAAGAAATATTTAGTTTGGAGTTGTCCATGAATATAATAAACTCAGCAAAACAAGCTACAAATAGATTGATAACATTTCAAAAACTTACTAATAATAATGTTGGAAAATCATGTAATTCAAAAGCACAAGATGTCTTTGTTGATTTGATTGAGTTTATTGGATTTGAACATATAAAACCTGGTTTTGATAAAGCTATATTTTATTTGAAAAACTACAATCCAAGTGATTTCCAAAATACTATCATAGCTAATGATTCTGTGGAACCTTTGATCTTGTTTACAGAGTTGGTCAATATAGCTGATTTGATCCAACAAATGATTTCAATTTATTACCAGGAAGAATTGATAAATAAGAAAATCATAAATAAAAATTCTATCTTGACGCCAGCTTTACAATCGAAGAAGAAGTTTGAAGCACTTTTGGATAATTATGTTGCTGATGGTTTGAATATAGGTATAGACGTATTAATGAATGAGATTGAATCTATATTTAACAACTTACAGAAACCAACAGATTATAATCCATTACCGGGTATGGAGTTACAAATTGGTCCTACTGCATCAGCCACCAAGATTGTTGAGATACTCTCTAATCACGTTAATCTTTTAGTTGGATCTACTGAAAAGGGGATTATTGATGTTTTCCAACAAGAAATAGGTGAAAGATTCTTTACGTTGATATGTAAGAATTTAAAGAAACAAGTTATATCCGTGACTGGTGCTATAACCTTGATATCTGATTTGAATTACTATTACAATTTTATAGTAGGATTGAGACAAAAATCTATAAATCCATATTTCATCTCATTGAAGAAGATAGGGTCGATGTTTTTGATAAGTGGAGACGATTCGAAGAGTATAGGGAAATTGATGAGTGATCTCTCCAAGTTCAATGGGATCTTCCAACAGGAAGAGATCTATGAGTTTGTTCAGAAAAGAGCTGATTGGATAACTATAAGAAGAGATGTTGAGAAGGTGATGTACGGATTCGGATTGGGTGATTGCACCGTTATGTGAAAATCACTACAAATTGAGCAAACTTTCCAGTGCAAAAACCTCATAGAAGTTGACTGTGACAAAGCAGAAGACAATATATAGATGATAATACCATATTTACAGCTGTTCAAGTAGTTATTAAATGCCTCAACAAAAAAACGTTCTCCATATAATATTGTTCCGTACGTGCATAACCCAATATCCGCCCTAAACGTGACTTTATTTGTTTACAGATCTTGAGGACTAAGAGGAATTATATAGTTGCTCCAACCACGAATTCTTTGCACAGCACAGTGATCACTGACAACACAAGGAGCTTCCCACAGACAAGAAGGGAGCATGAACAGGATATTCTTCAAGACTCATACTCATGATCCGAAGACAAACCTCCCGCTTTATGTTTTCGATAGCACTTTTCTTCCATCTCCAGATCTTATAAGCTATGATCAATTCATTCCTTTGTTATTGGACCAGCTACCCACAACTCCCTACAGTTTGATTTTTTTCTCGTGTGGTTTGAACAAGATCAGTTGGATATGGGGCATCCGTTTCCTAAAAAATTTCTTGTCAATCGAGACCAATTTAAATAATTTGCATAAGATCTATATGATTCACGACTCCTGGTATGTTAGATCAATAACGGAGATAATGAAGAATATAAAATCCACTAAAAAAATCATCAATTTGAACACTTTGATTGAAACTCTCATTGGCAATCCTCCAAGTGAAAAATCATTGAATAGGGAGACAATCATCTACTGCACAGATTTATCTGATCTTTCAAAACATATAGATATAACGAAGATCAAAATCTCATTGAATGCTTATAAATTCAACTACTTATTGGAAAATACAATCGCAATCCCCATTCATATAAATAAAGTGGTAGGACAGGAAATATCTTTGTCCAACCCAATATTATTCAATCATTTTTATCAACTTTTCAATATATTGGATACAAATGGGTACAAAATTGAATATTTGTTCCACAATCCAGGAAATAAGAGAAATTGTGACATCTTATTGGATTGCATAAACAGAAATCAAATCATTTGGATTAATGATTGGGATTTATATTGTATTGGAACTGTTTTTAAAAGAATCTTAGCTACTTTGCCACATCCTTTGATCCCCGTTGAGTTTATTGGATTACCTATTAAAGATTCTTCAGACGTGACATTGGAAAGTTTCAAAAAAATATTATCACATCATAAGCAATCAAGCTCAACTGCACAGAATTATCAGATACTTTTACAACTATTCAATTTTTGTCATAGAATATTGCATAATTTAAAATCTACTAAACACAACTCCAATACATTAGCTAAATGTCTTTCAAGCTGTCTAAGTCATGAATCTATCCATCAAAGCAAGGATAATTTATTGATCGTTAATAGGTTTATCAAGAATGTTTTTGAAAATTGGGTAGCAATTAGAGAAAGTTACAAGGCTACTTTCCAATCCATAACATATACAATATCAAGTCAAATATCTGTTCCCAAACGCGACCAAAACGAGTCAAAATCAGATGCTTATTTTAACTCCTATAACATGAGTTATAATTTAACTGCAGATGATGATTCTGAAGAAAACTTGGAATACAGGATTGCAATGGATACCACAAATATACTCCACAATCTTTCAAATTCAAATCCAAACTCCAAATCCAATTCATCTGCAGCGGAAATTGACACTGATAAAGAACTCTTACCACCAAAAGTCCCACCAAGAAGAAAAAGACAATTTTCAGATGAGTCGGAATCATCACAATCATCAAACTCAAACTCAAATCACAACTCAAATTCAAATCCAGATACATCGCCATCATCAGTAAGATCCGATACATCACCACCACCATCAGAAAGCAAGAATTTGAAAAGCGCAGTGTCAACACCACAATTGCGCATATCAGCCACTTTCAATGAACAACCAGCCAACGATACTGTGAAGAAACAAACTTCATTGCCCAACCTATCCTCAGCTGGATCATCACCCAATAAATTGAGTTACAAGAGCGGGATTGAGAAATTCAGTGGGAATAACGCACAGTCCAAACCCAAAGTGGTTAAGAAACCTGTAATAAGAGGGAGAAAAGTAGGTGAGTTGACAAAATTATACGAAGAAAGATTAAAAGGATTGGAATTTATTAATGAGTTGTAATTTACGGAGACTCAGATATTATGTTTATGTTGAATGTTTTTTATCATTATGGTTAGTTTTGTTTGAGAATTGTCTTTTTATGCATTTTAGATGATTCTAGAGTTATATACATTTGGTTATATATAATATGAAGGTTTGGTTTATGATTTGTAGTTTTTTGTTCAGTTTGAGTTTATACTGATTACGTAATTATTTTTATTTTTATTTTTTGTTATTTTTTTTTTATTATTTTTTTATTATTTCTCTCTATAAAAATCAATCTGATTAAAACGTCACTGCAGATTGATATAAATAGAGAAAATGGGTTCTGTTTTCCTTCCTCACTTGCATACAGGATGGTGAGTAACTTTCACTGAAGAATTTGTACATTTTTTGGAATGTTTCAACTAACATTACAGGCATGTGGACCAAGCGATCTTATCAGAAGATGAAAGATTAGTTATTATCAGATTTGGTCGTGACCATGACAGAGAATGTATGATCATGGATGAATTGCTCTATGGGATCTCTGAAAAAGTGAAGAACTTTGCTGTTGTTTACATATGCAATATTGATGAAGTTCCTGACTTCAATCAGATGTATGAGTTGTACGATCCGTGCACTGTGATGTTCTTCTATAGAAATAAGCATATGATGTGTGATTTTGGTACTGGGAATAACAATAAGTTGAATTTCCCTATTGGGGACAAGCAGGAGTTGATTGATATCATTGAGACTATTTATCGTGGTGCGAGAAAAGGGAAAGGTATTGTGGTTAGTCCTAAAGATTATAGTGCTAACATTTCAGCCAGCGCGTTCTAAGATTGACTTGAGAATGTTCCAGTTGAATATTTACTTGGAAGTTGATATAAATACGTTGGTTTTGCTACAAAATTGATTGTCTTGTTGTTTTTTCCAGTTTTTGAACCATCAAGAGTTTTCGAAGCTATTTTCATAGCACAAACAACTGCGTTGCAATGTATTTCTCTCAAGAAGTGGCTCACTTATTCAGATCTGGGTACACACATATTAATTTGGTGATAATTTCTGAACTGAATTCAATTCAAAGTGAAAAGTCTTCAAATTGTAGGACATTTTTCATCCTAATCGAGTTTTAGCCGTTTTGGGGTTCTATATGCCTTATCTCATCCATAAAATACGAGAATCGTGTTTGCTATTTATTTACCACCACTTTTTCGGATTCTCTGATTTTTTGTACCTGATGTTGTTTATGATTTAGTTGAAACTTGATCAGAATCCACATTGCTAATTTAATATTAGAAGATATAGTCCCTTCCATTGAAGTGCTGTCAATTTGCAGAGCAGAATATGCTTCTCCATCTTTCGGAATCGTTGATAGGAATAGGAACTTTTTTGGTTGCATTTATATCCTTCATATACCTGTTCCCCAAACTTTTGGATTCACTCCACTATGATCTCAACTCAAACAAACACGATAGAAAGCACCTACTTTTGAGATCCGCTGCAAACTTTGTGTTCAAACTTCGATATCTTGTTCTACCTGCTCAGATATCAAAAGAATATGGAGGGAAAGTATCAGATATCGTGATATATCCTTTGAAATCATGTGGTGGTTGTGTTGTTGACAAGTGGCAGGTTGATGCGTATGGATTGAGGTACGACAGAAAGTTCTCCCTTGCTGAATGGCTTGAAGATAAACAAGAGTACAAGATCATCACGCAGAGAGACTGCAATAGATTGACTTTGGTACAGACATCTTTCCAATTCAACAAGAGAACTGGTAAAGATCCATACGATGGTTGGATAAAGATCAAATACCCACTTAAAAATAAATTGGATGTTTTCAAAACTTTCAAAATCCCAGCAAATATCTCACCAGCCTCAATGAAAAGAAACAAGATAAAACCAATCACAATGTGGGGTGTTCAATTCCAAGCTTACGATTTGAAAAGATTGTTACCCAAAGATTTTGTTCACCAACTTGAACTTCCAAATGGAACAACGTTACTTTATTCACAAACTGGGAAGTTCTGCAAGACCAAATCCCCTAGTCCAACCAAATTAATCGATACTGATAACTCATATAGAAAGACTTTATTCCAAGACTACTATCCTGCATTGATCTGCTTACAATCAGACATAAATAAATTCAACAGCCAATTAGTATCACATAACTTCACTTTTGAAGCATCAGTGCTAAACTTCAGGGCCAATATAGTTATATCAGATAACGAGAAACCACACGATACAGATAACTGGGGGTTATTCAATTTCAAAAACGTCCAGAATGGTGAAGCTAATGTATGGTCAATGGCTCAGAAATGTGCTAGATGTACTGTTCCTAATATAGATACTGCAAGAGGTGTAATGGATCCTAAGAGCTCAGTTACAAAGACCATGGCTAAATATAGAAGAGTTGATCCTCTTGCACCTTTCCAGACTTTTTTCGGAACGTATGGTATTCAGCATAGTTCTGGGTATGAGATACGAATAGGTGACAAGATTGAGGTGTTACAGAGAGCTGTTAGTTCGTACGAAGAACCAGTTTAGCCATATATACAAATAATACATTAGTGTTGTGTTTTATTATATTTATAAAAAGTTGTAATAAAATTTACTCATCTTCAGCCTTTGTTTCAAAAGGAGTTAATTTAGCAGTACCTTCAGACCAAGAAACACCAGAATAAGTAATTTCCTTAATAACTTTAACAATATCTTCAATTGAACCTCTAACTTGTTTAGTAGAATCTCTTTCTCTCAAAGTAACAGATTCATCTTCAGCAGATTCAAAATCAATAGTAATACCGAAAGGAGTACCTAATTCATCATTTCTACTATATCTTTTACCAATAGAAGCACCAGAATCATCAATCTTGAATGGAATTGTTTCCTTTCTCAAGACACTTGAAACTTTCTTAACAATTGGTGCTAATTTTTCATTTGAAGATAATGGCACTAATAACACTTTAGTTGGGGCGACTAATGGTGGTAATGATAACACTGCTCTGGCAGTATCTTCTGGTCTTGCCCAGAATTGATGTTCAAAGATAGCATATATGATACGACCAATACCAAAAGATGGTTCAATGACATTAGGTGTGTATTCTCTAATATGTTCAGTTCTAGTAACTTTAGCAATCTTAACGAATGATTCATCTAATTCAATTTCTTCACTGATTCCATCAATTTTGAAAACAATCTTACCATTGGAACTCATTTCCTTTTGTAATGATTCTAATTCAGTTTCTGATCTACTAGTTAACCAATTTTCAACTAATGAAGCATTCTTTCTGAATTTAGGACCAAATTTCTTCTTAGCGATATCAACTTCAATTCTTTCAATTGTAATTGGTTCAGGTAATAATTGTCTAACAACCAATTTTTCATTTGTCTTTTTGGCATGGACAGTTAAATCATAAGCTGATCTATCAGCACAACCAACACATTCAACCCAACCGTATGAGGTGTGTAATTCGGCATCCCAACAATCAGCAGCATAATGTGCCATTTCATTAGCCATATGTTGTCTGAATCTCATTCTGTTTGGATCAACACCAATCTTGGTTAAGAATAAGTAAATTCTAGCAATGAAGTAACCCAAGGTTTCGTTATCGATCATACCAGAGGCAACAGCATTACCAACGGTTTCTTCGACGACTTGAGTGGAACCTGCTTGTTGAACATCTTTTGGTAAGAATTTCAATTTAACGTCTTTAATTTGAGAGAAATTTGGATGGGATTTATCTTCCGGGTCAACGTAATGTTCAATTTCAGCCATGAGGAACTCACGAACTCTCAATAAACCAGCTCTGGGGGAAATTTCATTTCTGAAAGATTTACCAATTGAAGCTGAGGCAAATGGCATTTTTTCATTATTAAAATCTAATAATTTTGAAAAATTTAAAAATTGACCTTGAGCAGTTTCAGGTCTTAAATAACCTTTCAATTGGCCTGATGGACCAATAGCAGTTTCAAACATCAAATTGAATTCTTTTGGAGGTTCAATTGGTAAACCAGTGGCAGGATTACCAATGTTATATTTAACCATCAATTCACCTAATTGAGCACCTGAATAACCGTCGATTTGAGCCAAGACACTTTCATACTCAGCGACAACGTTATCGTCCAACTTGATAGCCTTGATTTCCTTAACCTTCTTCTTTCTCTTTTTCTTATCGGCATCTTCCTGGGCATCACTATTAGCATCAGCGACCAAACCTCTTGCTTCTTTATCACCTTTCAATCTTGCCTCCAAGACCTCTTCAACTAAATGATCAGCTCTGAAGATTTCACCAGTTTTCAAATCTCTACACATCCAATCAGCGAATTTATCAACATGACCAGAAGTCTTTAATACTTCATGTGGAGTCAACATAGTACAATCAACTTCCAACATGTCTTCTTCCAAGATGAAATGTTTTCTCCAAGTGTCAACGACATTGGCTTGGAAGGCACAACCTGGAGGACCATAGTCGTATAAACCAGAAACACCACCATATATTTCAAAAGCAGGAGCAAAGAAAAACCTTCTCTTTAAAACTTGATCTAAAGCTTCTCTGGAAAATGGAACTGTTGATTTTGAAGTTGACATTTTACAATGGGAAGTTTTATTTATACCAAATAATTGATTGAAAACTCTTTTCAAGAATATGTCTCTTTTAAAGTAAAACGTTTTGAATGATTTTAAAATATTTTATTTCAGTTTTTGAGTTTTTGTGAGTAATTTTCAGTTTTATAAACTTTTATGACATTTTTTTTTGACAAAATTTGGTGAAAGATTACGTAATTTATATATATTCCATTTTACGAGTGAACAACGTTGATTTAAGTCATATTTACATCTATTTATCGATATCTTGTTCACTTTCTAATATTGGATCATTGAAACGATAATGAGCACTTGTACCAGTGGGAAAATTGGTCCAAAAACTGGGAAAAGCTGATCAATTTAAGCCCAAATTCGTATACAAACAAACAGATTAGAACTCTTTATACAACGTACAGAGATGGAAATCCTGTGCAGCACCAATCCCATCCTCCAACATGCCCGACTTATCAACAACCATCCCATCAACAACAGAAGCTCTAATGCGTTCTTCTACAAGTTCAGTAAACCCACAAGATTCATAATACCCAACCAAATCATGTTCTTGGATAACAACAGCATGAATACGTTGCTTTCCACCAGCAGTTACAATATCTAAAGAGTGAATCACACTGTATGATAATTGTAATAATTTTTTACCAAAATTTCTCTGGAATGATGTGAATCCAGTGATTTCATAATTTCGATTGGTTGGAGGTTTGTGTATCAAATCCATGGAATTGAATGGTTTGAAGCCGATTGTACCTATCGCACGAGACATGAATCGTTCATCAATTGTAAAATCAGCTTCTAGGATTCGGATTCTTGACGCTGCTGTTGGGAATTTGATTTCCGTTTCCTCGAATGGAATATCACAATCATAAGGTGTGGTTGAAGAGTCAAAAGTTCGAAGTGGGAACAGTTGTGCAAGTTTCACTGGAGCGAGGAATAGCATGAATATTGAGCCTTTGTATAGCGATAACTCATTTGTGAACTTGTCACTACTTTTAATTCTTGGTGTTGTGATGATATTGTATCTATACCTCTGTTTATCGTAAGATTTGTTGATGATTTTGGATAAGTTGGCCAAATTTCTTTTGAATCTTGGATCAGTGAGCGTCTCTCCTTCCAAACACACGATTTCTCCATTCATATTTCTTTCTTTATCTTCATCTTTTTCTTCATTTTAAATTTTTTGTATGAAAAGTCTTATCAAATCAGGTTTCGTATACTGAAAAGTCTCTACCAGGGCAACAAACCGATATGTCTTCTAATCAACAACACTTCCAATCTGTCCAATAGAATATAGTCGCTCTATTGTTTACCGCTTACCACTGGAAGTAGAAATCCTGGATCAGCAGATACATTCCATCTGTTACAAATTTGCAACTCTGAATTCATTCCTTCAAATCATGGGACTCTTCTCTCTTGAATCTGTATAAAAGATATCAAATATAAAAGATTACCCGCCAACTCAAAATATCATAATTTTCTATTAAACAAGAATCAATCAGTCAATCAAGACAAGAAGAAAAGAACAAGAACACAACGAAAATGAGCACAAAAGAATCAGTATCAAAACTAGTCAAACTCCTCAAAACCCTCCCCTCAGACCAAATCAAACACTATGCCTCTTTCAAAGACACCCAACTCGCCAAATTTGAAACATTAAATATCGATAAATCTTCTTCACCTAATATAAATGCAGAATTACAATCACAAACAATAAGTTTAATTAATATAATTGGTAATAAATATAAGAAAACATATGAAATTAGTGATAAGTTGAAGAAACCAAAGGGTAACCCTCAGTATTATGAAAGATTAATTACAAAGTTAAATACTAATAAAAAGGAAAGTTTATGGGATGGGTTGAAATATGTATTTAATTGGTCTCGCTAGTGGTCTTATAGGAATGTTTATATTTATGATTATTATTAAATCTATTGTAGTTGAACCTTGTACTGATAAATTCCATTTATTAGGCTTTGGCGAATGTCAATAAACATTCAGAATCATCAATATTCAACAGTTTATGTTTATTTAAAACATCACTGGAATAATTTTCATTTTCAAATTCAATGAATGCTAATAATCTTATCTTGACTAATCTTATCTCTACCATCCCCGGTTCATCGTTGAATATACTTTCCAATTTTGCAAGTGTTATTGATGATGGTAAATTTTGTAATAATAATGTTTTATTTGGTGGTAATTTTGTGAAAATAGTTTCTAATTTTGGTTTCTTTGTAGATGTGAATGATTCCACTATATTATTATTCTTACGTTTAAGCAACTCTCTTTCTTTTGATTCTTTCAATTTTGTTAATTCTTCTTCTCTTTGGATTTTCAGTTGTTTCCTTTCAGATAAATAACTATTGTATTCATCACTGGATAAATTAACATTGAAGAATGAATCTGAATTTTTCTTAGCATAATTGATCACAATTTCCTTATCGAATAGTTTAATTCTTTGTAAATTCGTCAACGCCTTAGTGGATGATTCTTTATTCTCAAAAGTTATAAATGCTTGTCCTTTCAATTTGATATTCTTGTGTATTGTTATTTGTAAGATTTTACCATATTTTGTGAAAATGTTTTGTAATTGATCTTTGAGTTTGTTGATGGACACTTTCTCATTGAGGTTGCGGAGATAGAGAGTTTCGTTCTCGGGATATAGTGTTGGAATCGGAGGTAAATGTGTTATTTGTTCTGTCATTTTGTTGCTTGTTTGTTGCCTTCTTTTATTATTAAATTGATTTTTATTTTTATTTTTATTTATTTAATTTTATTTTATTTAATTTAATTTAATTTAATTTAATTTAATTTAATTTAATTTAATTTAATTTAATTTAATTTAATTTAATTTAATTTAATTTAATTTAATTTAATTTAATTAAAGAATAATAGCTCATAACCAATTATGATTACGTTATATAATCTATTACATAATATAAGTCACATAAGCCATTACATAATAATAGAAGGGGAAATAAAATAAATTTTTGAAGCGGTTTCGGACGTCAAAATTTCAACACGGCAAAAATTTGAACTAAAAGAAGGATAAATAATTTGCCACAATCATTCTGCGGAGTTGTAACAATTTTTTAAGGGAAACTTGTTTATTTATTCAGAAATATTCCAGTTGTCCGTTATAAACATCTTAGCCCTGCATGGCTGTAGGGACTAATAACTATAAAAAAATATTTTATTGGCCCAAAGTAAACTGGGGGTCTCGACGTTTCCCCAATTGTGTTTATTGACCCGGTCTTTATCGATTGAACAAAACGCAGTAAACTACGTAAACTACAATGAAAGGATCTCTATTTAGTGGGGAAACGGATTATAATTAGTTGAATCTCCGATGTGTTATATAGTGGTCTTATTTGTCTACCCTGAATCTTCCATAACTCAAAGTGGGGGGTATACTACTACGTACTGTCTACAGGTACGTAGATCAAATGTAACAAACTGGTACAAGTTATTAGTAAAACTATAAAGATTTTATATCGAATATGATGCACCAACGGTATAAACAATCTTGAGAGAACCGAAATACATGACCAGGTCACGATTCACGAACGATCTACTTCAAAACATTCAAGTTGAAGTGGCTAATGCGCTCGGAGTTTTTTCTTGACTCAAAATGAGTCAAGTCAACTAATTGGTGCACTATGAAAAGTGCCTTAGCCACAGGGTCAGCCGCACCAGCTGCTCAATTGGCCGAGGAACAGTTTTTGTTTACCAATAGACATATCCACACTCTGATTATAAACTTATAATAAGTGCCCCACTAGCCACACGGTGCACCCCCAATATGCATTAACTTCACCAAAATTAAATATGAAATATTTTCATTGTATATAAATATCCAATTCCCTCTTTTTTTGTTGTTCATCTTTTCCATTATATTACAAATTACAATATATCGATCATGTCACAATCAATAAATGAATCAATCCATGATTCAATCCATGAATCAATAGAAAAATCAATACAAGAAACCCAAAATCCAAATGAAGATGCTTTATATAATGAAATTGAGAAAAAAGATGTTTTATTAAAACCAGATTTCTCATCTCAATCAATTAAACATTATATTATAACAAGATTCACAGAATTAATACCATCGAAATCATATATGCTTCAAAATAAAGATTTATTAAATCCATTACCTGGACTTCGTGAAATAAATGGTAAACAATGGTTATTTATATTATCAGCTTTAATGGGATGGACATGGGATGCATTTGATTTTTTCTCAGTTTCATTGAATGTATCTAAATTAGCTACTGATTTTAACGTCACCACTAAGGATATCACATGGGGGATCACGTTGGTGTTGATGTTGAGAACTGTTGGTGCACTTATATTTGGATACCTTGGTGATAAATATGGTTCTAAATGGCCATTTGTTGCAAATTTGGCTATTATGTGTGTTTTGGAAATTGGTACTGGTTTCATCAAGACATACAAGCAATTCTTGGGTGTACGTGCTATATTTGGTATTGTTATGGGTGGGATTTATGGTAATGCTACTGCTACTGCATTGGATGATTGTCCAGCAAGAGCCCGTGGATTCATTTCTGGTGTTGTTCAACAAGGATATGCATTAGGTTACTTATTAGCTGTTGTTTTCACAAGAGCCATTGTTGATACCACTGATAAATCATGGAGAGCTTTATTTTGGTTTGCAGCAGGTGTTTGTTTTTGTTTCACATGTTTTAGAGCAATTTTACCTCAAACTGAAACTTTCCAAAAAAAAACATTACAAAAACAAATTGATTTGGCAAATGGTGTTACGCCAATCTCATTTGAGAAAAAGGCTAAAATTGCATTCAAAAGTTATTGGCTTGTTATGGGATACATGGTTATCTTAATGGCTGGTTTCAATTTCATGTCTCATGGATCTCAAGATTTATTCCCAACTTATTTAACTGAACAATTAGATTTCAGTCCTAATGCATCAACAGTTACAAATTGTGTTGCTAACCTTGGTGCCATTGTAGGTGGTATTTTCGTTGGACATTTTTCAAATTTCATTGGTAGAAGATTATCAATAATGTTATGTTGTGTTGTTGGTGGTGCATTAATTTATCCATGGGCATTTGTGAAAAATACAGGTATAAACGCTGCTGTTTTCTTCTTACAATTTTGTGTTCAAGGTGCATTTGGAGCCATTCCTATTCATTTAAGTGAATTGGCACATCCATCATTCAGATCATTCATCGTTGGGATCTCATACCAATTGGGTAATTTAGCATCCTCAGCATCATCAACAATTGAAACTACAATTGGTGAATCGTTCCCTATGATTTCCCCCTCTGGTAAACATATTTACAATTATGGTAGAGTTATGGCTATTTTCGTTGGTGCTGTTTTTGCATTTGTTTTCGTTATTACATTTATTGGGCCTGAAAATCGTGGTGCTAATTTAAATTTATCAACTGAAATTGGTGATGAAGGTGCAGCTGGTAACATTGAAAGATTAAGTCAAGATGAATTGAAGTTAAATGATGAACAATTTGAAAAAATTGATTCTAAAAATGAAGTTGCAGTTTAAAGTTGTTTTATAAGTTGTTTGATTTATGTTTTGATGTATTAATTATTTTGGTGTAGTTTTTTTCATTTAGCCTATTTAAGTTTACTAGGTTGTGATTTTAAATAAGCGCTGGGTGTCAACAATTAAAATACTTTTATGAATGTTGGTACCATAAACAACATATCCATATACAGTTGAAGTATACCAATAACATCATAGTGGACCATGTTTACATGTTTCCACAAAAAAACAGTTTTTCATATATACTAGTTTACTGCAATATTTTTTAATTTAATTTTAATTTTAAAAACTTTTATTCCGAATTCTCCTAACAGAAAATGGTAGTGTCATATACAAGATTATATAAATAATATCAGCTATAAGCAACCTGTACCATCGTAGGGGTCCAAATCATTGAATGAAATATCTTTGTTAACCCAGTACGTCCTGGGAATGCTGATTTAAGCATCATATAATCCATTTTATCTTGGATTAGTTTTTTTTGATTTTTCTTCTTCATTTTCATCTTAATTTTTTTTTTTTAATTTTTTTAAGTCAAAGCTAACATGTCTGATCCAGTTTATTCGTTCTCTTGATACCTCGTTAATCAAGCCAGATTTGGATCTATTTCAACAGCGCTTCAAGTTCAACTGGGGTTTCTATCTTGTTAGCAGCGATTAATTATCAGTTTAGGTGCATGAGCTGACGATTGCTTTTCTCAAAGCCTGACTCGATGTAATCTCTTCGGTTAGATTAGTGAGAAGACTTTTGTCACCTACTTGTCTCCTCTCAAATTTGCAAGTTCCAATGAACCTATTTATCTTATTGATATTCATTATTTCATGGATATCGATTATTTGAAACAAGTCACTAAAACTATTCACATTCACATTCACTTGGAGAATAATCTTTGCTTTGCTTTACTAACCACCTCACATTCACTAAGGAAATGATCTATGCTTTCTATTGAATCTTCTTTCATGAGACATAGGCAGCATTCTTGATAACTGTTACTATCAACATGGTTGATTTGATAATACGTACCACCCAAAACAAGCATGTTTAAACAATCTGTAGATCCAAAGCTTTGTTTCTCAATCTTTTCAATGAGTTTCCAAAATCTCTTCAACTTCTCTTCTAGCTCTGCTGGAGTAAAAATACTTTCAGATTCTAGTTTCTTGGAAACAAGCGTATAAAAGCGACACCATCAAGGAGCGTAACGATGGATTATCGACGCGTCTGTCCCCACACTGTCTCTTTGAAGTTCGGACACCGGCTCTCCTCACGGATTCACCGATTTACGAATATTTTTTGACATTTGACATGATAAACAATTTATAAACATTTACAAACATTTATGATTCACATCAAAGAAGAACATGACAACAATAATATCAATAGGAGGAACGAAGAAACGCAAAATATCAAATATAGAAACACCAGAGACAAAACCTAAAACAGTATCAAATTACCCGAATTATATCAACAAAACATACTTATCCAAAGCCAAACTCAGCATAGATCTAATCCAATTACCCAATGAACTAATCACCAAGATATTTCAATTACTCAATAGGAAAGATATAATCAACCTAAGTTGTGTTTGTATCACGTACCGTTTGGAGTTGAGTCAGTATATTTTCAAAGAGATCAAAACCACATGGGAGAATTTAATCAATTGTAATAGTTGTGAGTTGCAAACTGGGTATGTTGATAAGATACGTATTATTGATTCCAATTCATATAATGAATGGAATGGAGATTTATGCAATTATTTATACAAATTCCATAATTTAAAACAATTAGAAATAATTTCAAATAATTCTTCAAATTGGTTGAAATATAGAGAATTGAATCAATTAAATGGGATAACTATACTTAATTGTGGTGGGAATGGGAAATGTTTCTTTGATATTCAACACTTGCACAATTTCCATAATTTATGTGATTTGGAATTATCAAACTATACTATAACTTGGTCTGAAAATACAATATCAAATTTAAAACAATTGAAGCATTTGAAATTGAGTAATTGCACATGGGAATACCCATTCACGATATCACAATTTAGTGAATTAGTTGAGTTGAGTATAGTTTACAATAATCATTCATTCATATACTCAGAGAGGTTTAAAAATTTCACAACCACACCAATTATCAAAACGTTATTTTTTTTAGAGATTGGGATAGTGAATTATGAATTACCACATAATTTAAACATGTCTTTTGATAAGATACAACTAGGTG
This sequence comes from Cephaloascus albidus, assembly GCA_030575015.1. Taxonomy (NCBI): domain Eukaryota; kingdom Fungi; phylum Ascomycota; class Pichiomycetes; order Serinales; family Cephaloascaceae; genus Cephaloascus; species Cephaloascus albidus. The sequence goes on along the minus strand of JAJMGN010000197.1, from coordinate 36,404 downwards.
GGATTAAATTTTTGAAACTATACGGATGGAATTTAAACATACATAATTTTAATAATTTATCATGCCAATTGATTAAGATTAATATTGATAAATTGCCATATAAGGAATACACTAAATTACAACAAGATTATAAAAGCATATTAAAAGTGGATCAATTCACTTAATTCACACCATTCATTAATTAACCCCCATTGATTCTGCACACTGGGTAATTTTTCATGTTCAAAAGAAGTCAACTCATTAAATGAATTACAAGTGGAATATCTAACATCAACAGAATCTCCATTATCAACAGATGACTTATTGATAATGTACCCAGTGAAACGATCTAAGGGAACAGTGGTCCCCATCAATTTACATCCTCTGAAATATGCTTGTTTTGTTGTGTTGTTGTTGTTGTTGTGTGCATTTGTTGTTTTGAGTGGTGTGAAGTATTTATGTGTGTTTGCCTCGCCTGTGTGGTTGATGTGTGCTGGGAGGATGTTGGCTGTTGTTGGTGTGGTGTTGTCTATCGTTATCGTTGTCATTGCTGTAATGTTATGATTGTGATTATGGATGTAACTTATATGGTTATGGTTATAAATGAAAACGCGTCTTTTTTTTTATAGATACACGGAGGAATGGCAGATTGTTTATTGACACGGAGAAATGACAGGAGATATAAAAATATTTGTTGGTGGAAAAGATGAACAGATGAATGTTTAGTTGAATCTCATCATCTGTTAAGCAGTGTATGCTGCAGAAGAGACGTTTACTCGTTTACTCGTTTACTCGTTTACTCGGTTGTATTGAGAAGTTCAATGGATCTAAATTAAGTACAATTAACAATGAAGATGCTAGCTGATAAAGAGATATGAAAATGCATTGAGATTTAGTGTATGATGTATCCAGTTGGTTTGATTGAATATGACAAAAGTTATAACTGATCATTCAAGAATCAATTAAATGAATTACAGACGTGATTGAATATGAATAACTAATTTAAATAATACCATCAAATACAAGGTATTTTATGTGATGTTTTGAGTATTGAATTAATTTAATGATGATACAACGTCAATGAAAAAGCAATGAACAAAAATTGAGATTATTTAAAACATTTCATTATAATTGAAATCAATGGATGGAAAAATTAATAACAAAATATATCGTTATATCAGGAATTGAACTGTTGCTTTGATGATAATGGCATTGGACCAACCAAATGAATTCAGATATAACCAAATTTGAAAAAAAGTGTCTTATTTTTAAATTGGATGGATGGATTGATCTCAGAAAGAATCCAAGAGTGATATTTATGACATGTGCTATTGAAGTGAGAAGTGATAAAGTGTGAAATTCTGGAAACAATTGGTAAATTTGTGATCTCCTCAGACAAGACTATCAAAATAGGTGGGTGTCTTGATAAGTTACCACAATGATGGTATCAAAAAATTGAAAGGTACAAAAGATACATCTCGATATTGAGATAGATGGTATTGAAAAAACCATGGTCAAAATTATTGAAATGATAAACATTAACAGGACGCTCAGATTGATAAAAGCAAATATAAAAGAAAGGTCTCAGTGAGAGATTCAAGCTATCAAACTATGCCATTGATGAACGAGGAAATCAGGTATTCTCGAATTAATTTTAGATCATTTGATAATAAAGATTAAAGAGTAATTAAATCATTATAAATGTTTTTTTTTCTGTTCTTCTTACTGATATAAAATTATATAAAAATTATATAAATTATATAAAATTATATAAAATTACAACTGCATTAAAGTTCTTGTTCAGTGTTAAATTCAGTTTAAATATAATTGATTATATGCAGGATTCAATATTAAAATTAAATAAAATAAAATAAAAATTAATAAAATAAAATAAATTAAAATTAAAAGATCATCAAATTAATTGATACAAAAACTGCTAAAAACAAAACTACAATAAACAATGAAACAATATCCATATTTAATAGGAAAGTAAGTCATCACCATCACAATTTATAAAACAAAACAACAAACTAACAATCAATAGAACATTAGACCCAGTATTTGCCATAGGTATAGGAATACTTTCATACTATTCGTATGAAAAGAGAATCGGTAGACCTGTTGGACATTCGTTGTATGAGTTGGTTGTTAAGCGGTTTCATTGACAGTGTCAGTGACAGTGTCAGTGACAGTGACATCACCAAACACTTCAATATACAGCAAGGGAACACCACATTCAACACAATCCCATCCACCGCCACCACTAACCATCTCCAACTTCCCCACAAGACATATGTAACAATACACATGTCCACAATTGGCCTGGTATGCGTTTGTGATGAACTTGTCACATATCCCACATTTATCTATGTTTGTTTTCTTCGGTTGTATCTTTGTGTTGTAGTTGTTGAACTTATGGAGTAGTTGGGCAATTTTAAACATGGGCGAGATGTGGAGTGTGAACTCTGTGACCACGTTCCATATCAATTGTCTGTTCTGGTACTCGTAACTGATGTTGTTTGCGTTGTAAGTTGTGTCTGAAGATATAGACAATTGTAGTAAATTGTATGCTAATTCAGGGTGTTTCCCATTAACCAAGAACACTGTGTAGTTTATCAACTTCGTGAGTTTCGTTAATTTGGTTAATTTGGTTAATACTGATTGGTATCTCGATTGGATTCGTTCACCGTACAACACTGGTTGGAACTTGTCCCACAAGTATCCATGAACGATAACATACAAGAGAACCAACTTGTAACCGGTGCTGATCAACTGGTTGTGTTTAGAGAGATGCAAGTTCTGCAACTTCATACCGTAGGTGGCCCCGTACTCCCATATAGTGTATTTGAACAACACCAATTGAAGCAAGAGAGACGTCTCTGTGGAGTAGTTGGAGAAGTTGGGGAGATGCGTGGATATTGAGTTGAGTTGTTTGGAAAGAAGGTGGAAGAGTTCTGTGTCGAGTGTGAATGAGTCTAGTTGTGCCACTCTCGTTGTCATATTTGCTTTGCTCTGCTTTGCTTTGTTGTATCAATTTATCAGATGGAATTTATTGGTTCTCGATAATTAATTGATTAGTTGATTAATTAAATAGTGAATATTCGAATATTCGATCAATGGAAATAATATACAATATTGTACAACACGATAAACTAATAAAAGAAGATACTCTACTCTGTGCAAATTGATTCTCATCACCATATATCGGATATGCCAACACAACTTACAATTGATATATATATTTGTTTCGATCATGTTTATCTCTTTATGTATCTCTCAATTAATAATAATACTAAACTAAACACTTTTATCCATTGAAAGATATACTCTATAAACTCACGTACATAACAACAATCACAGCAATACCTTCTTCAAATACCCAACCATCCCACGAAACCTTCTCTCACAATCAACGACCATCTCCTTCTCACCAAAACCCAACCCAATCAATTCCAAAACACACCATTTAAAAATCTCATAATCCTTACCAATATAAGCCTTGTGTAATAATGTCTTGATACATATTATCCTGGATCTATCAGTATGTGGTGTTTGGAGATACTGGATCTTATCATGGATAAGTGTGTGATGTATCGTGAATGGGTTTATGTTTTTGAATGTGTTTGTTGTTGTATTTGTTGTTGTGGTATTTGTTGTGGTGGTGTGTTGAGATAGGAATTTTTTAGATATTTCAAGTGGGAATTTTTTGACTAAGTATTTGTTGAATAACACAATGAAATAATCCATGAATTCCACATCATCATCATCATTATTATTCCCAAATTTGATATAATTGTTCCATAATTTGGACATGAAAACATCATTGAATTTTTTATTCTTGTCAATATAGTAATTCACCACTGAAAGATATGCAGATTTGGCAATGGAAAACTCAGTATTGTTGATCAATCCCACAACGTTATCAAACTCACCTCTGGATAACAAGTTCCGCACGATCAAATTAAACTCAACGTGGTTTAAACCTCTCCCTCCATCCTCTCTGTTGAATATTTGCAGTAACGTTTGTTCATAGTTTGCAGTTGTATCGTGGTTCAATTGATACAGGAGCAAATCAGTCAACAACAACTCATGTCTCGGCACAGCGTTCACTATCTTGGTCCTGGGTCCCACAACACCACAATACTTCAACAACGCACCACCGAGACACACATCCCCATATAAGGTGTGTGGTATCGCATCCACCAACTCATGTGCCAAGTCCCTATACTCTTTATTCTTACTGTATTGCCGGATGATTTTTCCCAAAGTATCTGTGTCGTGGTACTGTATTGGTATCATTGGTCTGATGTATCCCCATACTATACTCACCGCTGCTGTGTTCTCATACTGTGCGTATCTCTGTATCAATTTATAACAAACATCCAAATATCGTAACGTATACGTCCTACTCTGTTGGATTTCGTGTGTATGAATTTGTAATTTCTCAATGAAGATATTTGCAAATATTGGATACCCACAGACACCAACACATTTCTCCAACACTGCCAATAGTTGCACCATAGATGGTTCCATTCCCAAAACATGCGACAATTTGATAATTGCATCAATGTGATACTCATCGTATGTGGGATGGTACACAATCAACGAATCAATCACATCACTTGTAATTTTCCCTGGGATTGGTATTTGTGAATTGTGTAAACGGATCAATGTCGCTGCTGAGAAAAGCACTTGGTTCTGTGAATTGCTGAAATTGATTATTATCTGTATGATTGTCTGTGGTATCTCATTGTTGTTGTTGTTGTTGTTGTTAATGAAATTATTCAATTGTGTTGATTCCATATGGGATAGTTTCAACAATGGTTGTAATTCCGCAAGCAATGGTTTCAACAAAAAAAAATCTTTCAGGATATACAAATTGACTAAATTGTTTAATATTAACAATGTTGTTGGTTCTCTTGATGTGTATTTACACAATATTTTCATTGTCTCGATTGATTCAGATTTGTATCCATCGTTGTATAATTTCTGGAAAAAATTGGAGTTGTGGTGGGTGTAATTTGATATGAGTTGTTTCAACGAGTGGGTTATGGTAGTGGAATATAGTCTGGATATGTGGAGAAGCCGTAATGCTTTCATCGTTGTGACTTGTTGGTGAGTTGAATATTTTTCAACTTTTTCAACTGAAAAATATTTTATTTTTATTTTTATTTTTATTTTATTTTTATTTTTCGTTAATTATTTGATCGATATTTGATCGATTTTTCACTACAAATCTAACAAACAAGTAATAAATAAATATCTATAAATTATAATGCAACAACTATGACACAGGCAACAACTTCTGTTTATTTGAAGGAAACTCCCTCACAATAATGGAACAGTCCACCTCTCTACACAAACTCTTCTTCTTATTCTCATCAACTTTCCCCAATAACTCCAACCCACTGGCTCTCTCCAATGCCTCAATTGGAACTTCAAAACTAGTTAATGGAACTTGATTATCAATCACATCATTGGGCAACACAAACGCAGCAACACTGATCTCATCACTTCCGAATTTTTCACCAATAACCAACTTGAAAAAATGCGTAGGGACAGCAATATTTGGTGGATTCCCTATAACTTCATAACTAACTCTATACTTCCCATCGGGGCAAATCTTGGGTAAATACAACGGGCCAGTAACGATCCTCACACTGCTAAATTTCCTGGTCAACCGACGACAGAAATCCTCCAAATGTGCCCAGTAATCTCTATTAAACCCATCCCCTACTTGAGGTGACATGTTAGTTAAATAAAAAGTCTCATTCATGGCCTGTTGTGAGAATTTCGCATCTGCCGCTGGAGCCTGATGGCCTCGATCATACCCACTTCTGAAAAAATCCCTAAGTCTATTCCTAAATTTAACTGGAATGTTTTCATCTTCTTTGAATATTGATTTCTTTCTATCAATACCATCAATAGATTTAATAGAATCCGCAGTGATATGCTCAATCACCCAACTTGGGTTCCTGGTGGCACGATTATAACAACTTATAAACTCAGAGCGTGTTGTTAAGTCATGTATGGGTCCAGGGAAACCATACTTGAAGAAATCGCCTGGTTTTATTGAGGATGGGTCAAATGGTACTCCTCCATTGGATTGATATTTTGCTGGGGTGTTGTTGGGTGGTGGTGTTGGTGGTGGTGTTGGAGTGGACCAGAAGAAGGATGATAGGCCTAGTGTGCCTAGTCCCATTAGACCCAATGTTGTTTGTTTGTGCATTTGGTTGGTTGGTTGTTGTATTTTCATGGGAATTTGTATACAATAATAAAATTGAAATATTTTTTATTTGTTCGTTGGAGTTTGGGAGTGGGGCTCATAACGGGGGTTGGTATCGGTATTGGTATTGGTCGACCTTCTATGTGAATCGAGAAGTAGTTGAGCCTGATCGATCATGATTCATGAGTAGTAAATACATTACACGTAGGTATGTACTACGTACGTAGCTAACTTAACTATAGTTGGTCTGATATCTGGAGTCCCACGCGTACTCATGATTTTGAAATAATTGGAACTAAAGCTACTATAGCTACATGTAAGCTTTTTACTTCTAACTAGTTGCGTATCACTTTAATATATGTATAGCGCTGACCTTAATATTGATTTGTAGTACTAAATATAATAGTAGTTGGTCAATATTCTAATCGACCATAATTAATATATAATTAAATGTAATGTGCCATGTGGGAAAATTCTGGATTTAAAGTTAAGAAGATTCTCGTTTTTAAGTCCAGGAGGTGTTCACTCAGAATCTAACAGCACCACGCACCAATGTTAGATATACCAATCTGCGATCAAAGGATTTACCACTCATTTCTTTCAGTTATCAAGTTAGCAGTATACCGTATGCTATATTTTCATAATTGGTGGCTGGGTATTATCAGTAGCCTCACAAATGAAATATTCATGGCCACTTCATAATATTGTTAGCTAAGCTGTCATTTCCGAGCGATTGAAGATAATGATGGCTTGGATTGGAAAATTCACTAGAAAAGAATATTGGATCAAGAGCGCCGCCATGGTGAGCAAAAAACTCATCTGTGAATTTGTCAAAATTCTGTTGTGGATCAGATAACTGCACTAAATCAGCAACACTTCCCGAATCAGCAAATATATCTTCAGTAGTGATACCAGACGTCGATGAAAAGAACAGGTTAGAGGAAGCCTTGAACTTTCTCTTTTTAATAATGGTACTCTTCAGGTTGCATCCTGTTATTCCCTTTTTTGAAATGCTCGACGAGATACTATTTTTTGGTTTGAAGGATAGTTTAAGAGTCATCGAAGACTGTTTTTCTTTATTTGCTATTTGATTTTTGTAAGAGCTTGAACATGCTTGGGAAAACAAATTGGAAAAACGCTCCTTTGAAGATGGTATTGCGTTAACCGATATACTGTCATTCTTTTTACTGAATGTCAAAACCTTTTTATTCAAATTTGTTTCCTCTGGATTATATTTGTTCACTCTTTTGTTGGAAAGAAACTTCAGCGACAGTTGATATTGCAGGTACCAAGTACTTTCTAATATAGAGAGATACTCAAAATAGTGATGAAATTGTTCATTTTTCTCCTTCCATATCTGTAGATTGTTAGAACACAATTTTCTAATTATCATAGGGAGTTAAAAAGATACTTACCACTGAAACGACTTTCGATATATCATGGGTTGCACTGTCTGCCTCACTTCGGATCAACTGACTCAAAACATTACGTGCTATTATAAATTTGTTTCTTGGGCGGTATATACTGGATTTTGACCTATTAATTCCCATTCCATTCGTTGAGTTTCCTGCTTTCGGACTCACGATAACATCATTATAACTAATGAAATCACAACTACTTTCACACTCCTTTTTAATATTTGTTGAAACCAAAGGGAATGAATTTTCACTGAAAACATCATTTTGCTTAGACGCCAAACTTGGTAGTTGAAAGGAGATTGAGGCAATCATAAAGTAAAGAGCTCTGTGTGGTGAGAAAAATTAGATCAAACGAATGTAACTGAATATTGTTATTATGAGACTTTGCTGAAATCTTTGCTGAACTTGAAATATGAGTTTATAGATATTTATCTTCTCACACCACTAGTAATAAAAAATAATTTTGACAAATATTAAATTAAGCTCCGAACGACTGTTAGGCTGTTAGCTATATTTTATATACTGATCAGTTTTAATTTTAATTTTTTCAAATTTATTTTACACATTTGTAGATACCAATTTCGAATCTTGATGTTTCAAATTTTTGTGTGTCTTTGTTTCAGTTAGTGCATCATCTAGGCAGACCTACATTGCTTTACATATTCTGTCGGATCCCGATTCCCGATTCTCAAAGATTACAATTTACAAGTTTAAAGGTTAATACTAACTTATTACGTGAGTTATCTGGGTTTTTCTGCAGAACTCTAATTTTTGAGATTCAAGTTTCAACGTCAGGTTACAGGAGAATTGAAGTTTGAACAATAAAGACTGTCATAACTCATTTATAGTATATTAATAATTGAACCTTCAAGTCCAAAAGTTATAACGGCCGTCGGCAACGAATCACGTACGGTATTGGCTCTAAATTGTAGTGAAAAATTTGAATAAAATTGAGTTAACGTGTTAATTTCTATTAGATCTAGTACGTAGTACTGGCCATATTGGGTAACGGATTACAATTTACGACTAATCACAACTTATACATGTATGAACTGGTTACTAGTTATACCAACTAGTGCATCACTGCATTATATATATATTTTTTTTTTTTTAGTTAAAGATTATATTTAAAATTATATAGACATAGTTTTAAACTATGATGAAATACCCTATATAAATCAATTTACTACTTGATCAGTAGGTTTTGAATTGATTGTGCCTATTAATACTAAGCGTCAATTCTTGTTTTGTGAGTGTATGGATTATAAGCGACTTTATTTCATATCTTCTCTTATGTCTCCACCTTTGTAAAATTAGGAGAAAATCGTTAAATTTATATATATATTAGGCTCCCAGCCGGATATTATTGGCCTCTGGAATTTTGAGCCTGATAATTATATATTCATAATTCAATTTTCATAGCTGATATCGATCATATATAATTGATTCACAATTTCACGTATAATTTGATAGTAGATACTAGATACCATGAGCGACGTCTCGTGTATCGAAGAATGTCAGAGTTCACGCTCTACAGATGGATATCAGAGATGCATTGGCTCAATTATAACTCTATATTATAAGTTATAACTTATAAGTCCCCATGGTCCATGGATCCTATAGATGAGACCGGCGTGCCGCGTAGCTCTATATATATAGTACTCGCGCGTTATATGGAAAACAAAAATATTACAAAAATATTACAAAAATATTACATAATATACATGTATATTTTTAAAGTGTAGTTACCCTCCATTTATAAAACTGCTGGATCTGCATTATATATAGACATTTGAAATTTTAATATACAAATTTATTAATTTCTGTATATTATAATATAATCCGCGACATGACACATGCTAGTGCTATAAGCTTCTGCTAATTATATATTAATATATATTATAATATATAGTGTATATTCCGAAGACTCAATTCGTCACGTCTTGAATTGAATATATTCACATCTAGATGTGCAATTAACTTCATTTTCTTGGAGTCGACTTGGAAGTTATACAATATAATTATTGATTATTATAATTAAGTCTGCAGAAGATTGATTGGTATTATATATATTTCCAACTAACCATATATAATATAATATTAATTATTACTGTAATCAGGACGTAGCTTCGATCAGATCACAAACTTGCAGTATATATTAATTATAATATTTATAATATCGATCCGACATGGTACGTTACGCGTACCATGATCAATATATAATAGCGAGCTATATATATATAATGTATAATTTAAACATGGCCAATTATTATAATAGGATATATGATATATATATATAGGATATGATATATATTATATATATATATAGGATATGATATATATTATAATGATAAGGTGCAGGCGATGTCGTAAAAGACTGAAATATGTAATTACTGGAGTCCGGATGGACCCCATACCATGCGATAATTTAATTGCTAATTGCACTCAAATATTATGTGTTTAGACTTGTCCCTCGTGGTAGTATAGAATCAGTATAGCATTAATGAAGTCTGAAGGTTGTAAATGCATCATGGAAACCACAAATAGAGAGTGTGCAAAATTTTCAAATTCATGCTTGAAGTCCGAAGATCACAATATGGTTCAGCAGTAAAACTAGTTTGTATCACTGAGGTAAATTTGTTAGTGAGCATATACAAGTTTGTAACACAGTTCAGTAGATGTTGAAAACAATTTATAAACAGAGTCGTGTGTTTACTACATATTTCTGAATTGTAGGATCGAAGATCGGTAGATGCCAGACCTAAGGGCCAGAATAGTTAAATTATTACATATCATTAAATATCTACATAACGAGAATCAGCTAAATCAAACAGATCCTAAACTACAATTTTATTTCCATCGATACAATAAATTAGTCCTTTTTACTATAAAACGGTCAAATATTCCTTCCTTTTTCATAGGGGAGTAATCTGTCATCAGGAAAGATGGCTCAAATTTCATCACAAAACAACGCCAGCACAGATCCAATAAAGCAGTTAGCTTTGTTAACTAAAGATTTCGACAAAAGTGGATTTTGCGGCCCTGCCCATCATGAGAAATATGGGTTTCAACTCAAATATAGCGAACCAAGCTGTCAGTGTGTTGGCGTTCCTTTCGAGGATTTGATTTCCATGATCCAAACATCAATGGAGCGTATCATACAAGTAAGTTTATTCATTTCAGTACATATGAATACTTGACTAACTATGCAGATATCTGATCTTGCGATAAAAGTTGACCCCGAAAATAAAATGCAATCGTTATCTTACGATATTTATGAGTTATATGAGGCAAAGTTGAAAGATGCTGTCAATTCTATGACATCTATCACCGTAACAACTGCAGATGAAGATAATGAAGATAAGGACCAAACAAGCGGTGAGTGTTCATCAGAAAACTCAAATTCATCTACTGGTGTTTCGACAAGCCCTGTTGGAAGAACTACAAACAAGAAAAAGCGTACATTTATTCCAAAGGAGACGCGTGCTTTCCTTGAGACAGCTTTCCAGCTCAAAAGGTCGCCAAACAGCAAAGAACGTCGTATTATAGCTGAGAAATGTGGCTTAGATTCAGTTCAAGTCAGAGTATGGGTAAGTACTGATATTCCAAATTCTATTTTTTTTACAAATGATACTAATCTCAACAGTTTACGAACAAAAGAATGCGTTCCAAATAATTCCCGCATTGAATATAAGAAGACTGATTCTCTTGCTAATCATTTCCTTTCTTTTTTTGTTCAGTGAATATCTTTCTTTATCAATTTACTATTTAAAATTCACCGCCGTAGGATCTGAAGATGGCAGAGTTCATTATAATGAATCCTTTCAAAGCCAAATCGATTCTACATAATTATGCATATAGCTTAACATTTTGAACAGAAGACGTATAAACCATATGACATGTTTAATCATCATCACTGTCATCCCTATATCCATACTTTCTAATTTCCCCTAATCTTTTTCTGGCAGCGTTCAAAGAGTTCTCTAATTTCAAAATTTCTACTTGTTGCTCCATTTCAACAGTTTTATTTTCATAAGATGTTAATCTTGAAAAATCAACATCATCAGCCTCATCTTTCTTAGAAATTAATTCTTGAACTTTACTAACCAAGGATTTACAAGCAAATGTAACCGCTTTACTTGCAACTTCTAAATTGTCTTGAGTCTTGGACATGAATGTGGCTTTTACTCTTGAGGCTGCGACTAATTGAGCAGTCGATGCTGCAACTTCATTGGAGGCAACAATTAATTGTTCATGAGAATTCTTGTTTGATAAGACACCATCAGCGGTTTGTATTAAAATGTTTGTTGAAGCAGCAACTGATTTTGAAGCAGATATCAAACCTTCAGTCCATCTGTTGTTTTTCTTGTAGAAGGCCGTACGTGAACTAGAACCTTTGCCTTCGGCAACAATTTCTTGCTGAGATTCAGTTGCGGCTTTAATCAATAATGCAATTGCATTTGTCACAGCAATCGCAGCCGCTAAGATAGCCTTATTGATTTCGAGATCTATGGAAGATAATGAAGGATCGAATGGTTTTAATAACAAATTATTCAAATGTTCACTTGCAGCGGTGATAGCTTTTGCAGCATTTGCCATTTCGGAATCTACCAAATCACCCAAATTGTCAGATTTCAATACACTGGAGCTGGCCTTTGGTTGGTATTGTTCAGTTAATGAAGTTAGTACTTGTAGTATTTCTTGAACGTCCAAGTTAGCGTTGATAACTTTATCAAATTTATCATCATCTGATAAATCTTTTAATTTTGAAGATAATAATCCTGAAAAGAATGATTCCGAACTTGTTAAAACTTCACGAGTAACAATTAAAATCTCTTCTGCACTTTTCTCATTAGTGGCCAATCTTGTGATACCCTTGGCATTCAATACAATATCTGCAACTGAGGAAGTGAAATCAGAACCAGTTTTTATGATTGAAGAATGATCACCGTTTGGACCATCAGCTATAAAATCATTGAAGGACACACCGAAATCCGTAGCTGAAGAGGAAGCCTTTTCGATAATTGACAATAAATATTCTGGTGAGGAATTTTGGTTACCTGCTTGCATTGGTGAATCTAGCTCATATACCGAATCTTGAATTCTCTTTATATTATTTTCCAAGATAGTATCAATCAAATTAGTTAACTTGTTCAAATTCTCAATCAATACCTGATCAATTTGTTCATCTATCGCAGCATCATTATCTTTTTGAGAAAGAGCTAATTCTTTTAATGCATTTTCCATAGTTTCTTGCATGATCTCCAACTCTTCTTCTCTGTCTCTCAATTTTTCTAGTAATGCACCATTTGATTCCGCACCACTAATAGATCTTTCTTTATCATCTAATTGGATTTTCAAGGCATCTAATTCCTTACGGTGCTGAGCGAAAATAGTTGTCAAGTTTGAAGATTGATTCCTTTCACTTGATTCCAATTTATCTTTCAATAATCTTATCTCAGCTTCTAATTTTTCAATTTCGTTATTCTTACCACCCTTCAATCTATCCAAGTCCAATCTTGCTCTATCTCTTTCTCTAATCAAATCAGCTAATTCAATATTTTTAGATTTCAAGTCTTTTTCGAATTTCTCCTTTTTCTCGATTGCTTCCTGTGCGGATGACACTTTTTGCTGGATTTTTTTGAATTTTTGTAACAAATTAAGATGTTCAGTTCTTAATTGTGAGTATAATTTAGCTAATGATTCATATTTATTCTTCCACATCAAGATTTGGTCTTGCAAATTATTAATCAATTCATTTTTGGAGCCTAATTGTTGACTAGCAGATGTATTAACGTTGACAATCTCTTGTTCTAAGGCTTTCACTCTTTGATCATATTGTTCTAACATCAACTGATCATTATCATATTGATTTTTAATCTGTAATAAATCTCTTTCCAATTCAGCAACTCTACCTTGTGTTTGATATTGTAATTGTTGTTGAACCAAATCTTGTTGAGCTTGCTGCTGTTGCAATTGTTGTTGTCTTTGCTGTTCTTCAAACATAGCTTGTTGCTGTTGTTGATATTGCTGCTGTTGTAATAATTGTTGTTGACGTTCTTGCTCCAATCTCTGCTGTTCCAATTCATATTGCTGCTGTTGTTGGTTATTTTGGAAAATATCAATTCCTGTTGGTTGAGGAAAAATTGATTCTTGTGGTGGAGCAGGAATTGAATTTGCAGTTGGTTGAGATGAGATAACGGATGTTGTTGTGGCGGATCTTGATCTAGGGTTAGCTGGCAAGTCGCCATTATCGTCAATAAATAAATCTGGAGGACTATTACTTAATCTTGGGATAGTGATCAAACTTGTTAAGTATTTGATGGATTTACAATCAGTGTAGAATTCACGTAATCTAACATGTTGATTGTTGAAACGTCCAACTAATGGTTCTAACGCATCCATTGAACCAATTTGAGTGTGAATTCCTCTTAACATTGATGTAATGAATTTATAGATCCCGTAACTTTCACCAATTAATGGAACCAAAGCACTTATTTTGCACTCATTATTTCTTGAATGATTGATGGTAGCAAATATGATTTTTTGCAAATCATCAATTAAATCTTGTAAATTCATAAGATCCAAGATCGCTTCATACCCTTCGTTTGGATCATTAACGGTTCTTAATGATATATACTCCTCATATTCAAAGATCCCATTGAAGCCAGGATGATTTCTATGGAACTCCAATTTCTTGATGATATATCTATTATAGTCTTTAATCAATCTTCCGTAACCTTTATAACCATCACCATTGTATAATCTAGTTAAACTTTCCAACCAATCTTTATTTTTGAAACCATCTTTCAAAGTATTTGGATGGCCTTCTTGTAAGACTTTATGAATAGTGATGAGACACTTGAATAGTTGAATTTCATCACCTTGTAGAGGCTGAATTTTCAAAGCATTCCAAAAAGCTCTTGAGTTTTTATGATCCCATGTATAAACTATACAAGCTCTAACATGTTTTCTTTTAGGGGCAGACTCTTCCGTGGAAGTTGCCTTCTTGACACTGATTTGTAAGTCCACTTCAGCGCGACTCATTTTTTATTCTTTTAGATGTTAGTTTATGTTATATCAAATTATGATAGATTAACCGCTGAAATATCAATCTTTTGTTTTCCCGTATCCACGATTAGGGGGTACAAATATATGGATCTGATATACAAGATCTGATATGAAGTTTGATATAAGGCAATAGTGTGGGTATACATACCCAGGCTGCCAAGTATGGGAGAAGATAGCAATTGCAAATGAAGCGACGGTATTCAATATAATACTCCAGTTTCCTGAATATATTTGTTTAAACGTTTTAGGGATCTCCTCGGAATCGAGATATTACATGATGTTGGCTGTGGAAATATCTATCCCGAATCTTATGGAACATACGATGCTCAATATTACCTAGTAGGGAAGTCTACGATTACCGTAAAGGTCCCAACGAGATGGCGGCATAAGTCCCATATACATATGTGGCAGTTGAGTAAGCTAAGGAAGTAATCATTCACGTGACACCAATCATAAGTAGGGAATTGTCACGTGGCGCATCAGTTTCTTTTTTGCTATTTCAAATTCTGTTCGTTTTCGTCCGCCGCAACAAACTCGCTCATTCTTTTTGTGTTTAATATTTACATTTATTCTGGTTATTTCTTTCCAACTCATATTAACAACCATAATATTTCACATTTATTTGTTTGAATAACTACATCGTTTATATTTTATATGGCTTCTATTCAAAATCTTAAATCTTTTGGTATGTATCTAGTGTTTTTGTGGACCTATGTTCTTTTTTAGTACATGATGGCGTTTAATTAAATTTCTGTTTGATTTCATTGTTATCAGATTTTTTTTTAAACTTAGCCGCTGTAATATATTACAACAATTACTAACTTATTTCAAAGATCCTTTCGCTGATACTGGTGATGATGATACTCAACCAACAAACTACATCCATATTCGTATCCAACAAAGAAATGGACGTAAAACTTTAACTACAGTTCAAGGTTTGCCACAAGAATATGATTTAAAGAAAATCTTAAAAGCTTTAAAGAAAGATTTTGCTTGTAATGGTAACATTGTCAAGGATGAAGAATTAGGAGAAGTTATCCAATTGCAAGGTGATCAAAGAGTCAAAGTTATGGATTTCTTAACCACTCAACTTGCTCTTCAAAAGAAGAATATTAAAATCCATGGGTTTTAAACATCTAATATATTTGAAGGATTTGATTGTATATTCATTAATGAAATGATATCGCAAGTCTTTATCATCGTTTATTTATTGCTGGTTAATTAACTGCTAAATTTAAATGTGGAGGATTTTTATTGTTAAATTGGATTTATATGCTTCAGAGTACCGGATTTCCAAATCCAATTATATAAAATGGTTCATTTAATATAATTGTACTAATATTATTTGTGTGTATAATTGTAGCTTATCTAGATTGGTGAATGTGGGTGGTACCTGCTACTTAATGTGAATCACAACTTAGATTTACAATTGAATTGACCAGAAACCACAATTATGAATCACGATTCACATTGATAAGAAATATAAAACGGTAAAATTCGCGAAAAATAAAAACTATATAAAATAATTAAATATATCCTTAAATATATTTTCTGATAGTATCAATTTAATAAATCTTACCAACCAATATGCCAGGAGATTTAAACTTAAAGAAATCATGGCATCCAGGCCTTGTGAAGAACCAAACCAAGATATGGGAAAAGGAACAAGAAACAATCAAAGAATACCAAAAGATCAAAGAAAGAGAAGCTGAAATACAAAAAGAGAAAGAATATATGGCTTTATTACATATCCAATATCCAAATGGTATCCCATCTAATAAGTTGAATCCCATGTCATGGATGTATGAAGGGAATGGTATCTCTCAAAACAAAAAAGAAGAAATAAGTGAAGAGTTTAAAAATGGAAGAAAGAAAATTGAAGATATCATAAGTGGGAAGCAAGTTACTCGTAAACAGGATAAGAGTAGATTGGACTTAGTTTTGGGCGGTGATGTTATTAGGGAAAAGGATTTGGATAGGCAATTTAGGGATGATCCTTTGAGTGTTATTAGAAGGGGACAAATCGAGAAATATGAAAAGATGAAAAGATCAAGTGATGAGAAGAAACATGATAGTGAACGTTCACCAGAAAGAGATGAAAGAAGACAATATAGAAGATCCAGGTATGATGATGATTCTAGAAGAAGAGATGAACGTGAGGCAAGATCTGGTAGTTCAAGATATGGAGATTCAAGACACAGAAGTGAAAGAAGTACTAGATATGACAGTGGCTACAGAAGTATATCTAAAGATTATAAGAGTGAGGATTATCATAGATATGGTGGGAGAGATCCAAGAGAGTATAGAAGTATACCCAAAGATTACAGACAGGACGATTATCAGAAACTGGGAGATCCAAGAGACTACAGAAGTATACCTAAAGAACATAGGAGTGAGAATTATCACAGGCGTAGTGAAAAAGACCCAAAAGATTCAAAAGACAGAAATGATCGTGAAAAAAGTCCTGGTCCTAGATATCGTACTAGTGAGAGATCATCAAAAACTACTTAATAAGATCATTGACTTGAAACCTACTAGTTCATTAATCAATCAAGTGTGAATTAGGGAGAAAGAAAATCAAACATTTGGAAAAATTGAAATTGAAAAATCTGAGATTGGTTTTGTTTGAAATACTTTAGTACATTCATTATGAGTGTACATTACATTTAAGTTTTAAAGCTATTGGATTAGGCTTGCCGAGAAAGGATGTTGTTTCGTTTTAATCATTCGTATTTGTCATTACAATTTTGAAATCAGCGTAGTTTATAATTGTAAAATCTAAAATATCTAACTTGTGTAAATGAAATGATCGATTTTGAAATTCTGATTGTAGGAAACCGGACGTATAAGGTTTATACTTCATGATAAAGTTGTGACGTTGTAGTATATAAACAAAAGTGTATATAAACAAAAGTTTATGAAGACACGTTGGGATTGTTCATGAATTATAATATAATGCTAAAAGTTTATCTCACTAGCTGCATGTGTTTATTATTGAGAGATCTAGGCAGCTATAGTATATTTCATAAGTAATTCAACGAAATAGGGGAAGAATGCAATGTGAATTATATGTCATTTAATATTAGTGAGAATTGTGAATATACTATATAGCAGAGTGTGTAATAGTAGATAGTGCACTGTTTTAGAAGCAAATCAACATATACATATATAAGCTTGACAGGTAAAACTGATATGTCACATCTGGGAAGGAGCTGATTTTTACTTTTCAGTCCTGACTCCTGAGTCCCGACGCAAAGGGCAGATGTTACTCAATTACACTTTAGTAATAATTAGACCCAAAATTTTGAGACTCATGATTTTGAATCCTTGATCTAATAATTCATAATTTCCAGCTACTTGTGTGTCAAGTATATAATTAAGATTCAAGATTCGTGTTTGTACTTTGGATGAGATGAGATTCATATTCAAAATTATCTGAGATCTATAAAAAGAAGCATCATCAGCTAAACGGCGATATTCATGTATGTGCTTGTTACTTGAGTAACATCGAATATATTACCATAATAAGCGAATAACAACAAGTTGATTTCAATTTTCTTGTCATAATTTTCTCTTTATCTTTTCCAATTGAATTGATTACTTCATTCTTCATATCATATATGGAAATTTGATACAGTGATTGTAGACAGTTTTCTGTTCTAGTGATGTGTTTGTAATTGTGGTTCTTCTCGTTATTTATCAGCGGAGTGGATATACGGATTCGGCCAATAGGGTAACAGACAATTATCATCTCCAAATTCGTAATCTCTTATAAAAATTTATAGTGGCAGATTACGTAATAAATGTCAACAAAAAGAAATAAAAAAAAATTTGAAAAAAAAATTGTTAAGCCGCACCCAAAGCGTAAAAAAAAAGTAAAAAAAAGTATTTTTCCATTGTGCATAAAAGGATGAAAAATTTATACCTGAATTCGTTTCTTTTATAAAGATTTCAATTGCCACTTATTTGTATCTTTTATCCTGAAAAATTTTTACCAACTCCATCCTATCATATAAATAACTTATACTTTACATACTAAAAGTATATCCACTAATACATACAGCTAATACATAATACTTACCTCCATTCAATCTCTAGTATCACCACTAATTAAAAGTCAATAATTTTATAATCCAATGTCAAATTTACGTAAATCAACTCGTTTCCGTAAATTATCAACCAAAGCTTTAGATATCGTTCCTCCTGTTTCTATTATTACTCAAGCTGATCAAAAAATAGACTATGTTACCAATTCTACTATCAATTCTCCACATTCCCCTGCTGCTGCTTCTCAAGATGTCAAGAAATCTGCCACCCAAATTAACCAAATTAACCAAATTGAATCTGAAGACGGTTTGATAATATCAGAAAAACCAACAAAGAAAAGAAAGTTAGATGTTCAATCGGATGAAGAAGAAGTTATCTTTGAATCTGATTTTGATCTTGAATCTGATTTATCAGATTATGAAGATTTAGTACCCAATTTCACAAAATTAGAAAACGAACACAAGAGGAAACAAATGGAAATTGATCCAATTGAGAAATTATTGGTTTACAAGAATAACAATTATAACGAATTTTTCTTAGATCAAGAAATAAATCAAGAAAATGATGAAAAGATGAAAAAATCAATTGAAAATGAAAATGAAAATTCAATTGAAAATATAAATTTTTTAAAATTAGTTGACGAAAATTTAAAATTATCCACAAATATTTATCCAAATAATGAAAATTTCATCAAGAACATCAAGAATTATGAAAATGAATCTTTATTCAATTATTTAAATAATTCAACAAATTACAAAAATTTAAACAATATGAAATTCAACAAGATAAAATTGAATTTTTGGAATAACTATAAGCAAATTAATCATGATGAAAAGATAGATTACTCAAATGCTCCATTATCAAACTTTGATGAATACGTGTCTTACGATGATGATGAACACTCCAACATACCAAATATCCCATCCACAGCTATATCCACAACCAATAAAAATATAGAAAAGTTCGAATATAGATTATACGATAATTTAAATTTAGCTTTACCACAAGTATCATCGTCACCAAATTATAGTAAAACAGTAAACTGTTTCATGCAGAATTTTGAAAATGTTAAGAATAAGAATATCTATAATATATTGAATAAGAGTTCCATATTAACTGGTAAAGCTGGTGAAATGGTTTGCACTGGTGTTGTTCTTAATGAATTTTTGTTATAGAATTTTGATTGCAATTGTTTATTTTCGCTGTCTTTTTCTGTTTAATTGTTTTACTTGTTTCCTTGTATAGTGTCATTCGGGGTGGATATAATACCATTATAATATATATAAATCTGTTCAAGTTGTTCTAAATTGTAATCGTGCTGGTTTAAGAGAAGATGTTTTAGAAAATGCGTTTTATTCCACTAGGCAGATTTTAGTCTAGTTGCCCGTGGGTACCAAACATATTTTGGTATTTGAAGAAAATAAGATACAGGAAATTGACGTTGGTAGAAGGTTGATATTCATTGTGTGCCGAATTTGAGTATCTCTTGTATGGGCTGCTGCAGTTTAGGAGTGGTTTGGATATGGGCGTTTATCAGATTTCCAAAATTGACTTTGATTCGGCGAATTTAGTGATGTCGGATTTTGACGTATTTTTGACATTTTAGTTTTTAGATATTTTATTTTGTAGATATTTGTTTGTGGTTTATTTCCTACAATTTCTTCCTTTGTTCTCTGAGTTTAGAAACCTGTCATTATCAATATTGATTGAATCAATTGCTCTGCTTACGCTCCAAATCATCAAGTCAATTCGACAGATAATCCTTACTTTAGTTCTGAATCGGATCAGCTGTAAAGATTCATAAAATTAGCCGCCAAGCTCGCCAACTACTGATAATTTATTAACTATTATCAAGCTTCATTAAAAGTCACCAAGTTTCGAAGGAGGAATTATCAAACTATAAGTGGTCACCAAGTTACCAGTCAACTTCCTGCAGCTTGTTATAATTGAATCAAAAAAAAATTCAACAAACCATTGAATCTCCATACAAAAGATATATTAATCGTGGATATTACCCTGATAAAAGATCATTTAATGATATACAAATTGGATTCATTACCGATACATATACATAGCTAATCTCGACCAGATACCTCAATTAACTCTTATATCTCGAGTTAGTATCAAACTTATGTTGCTATATTAGTCAATTGTTCACGCCTATAGCACACACATATGGGACTACTCTTGTTTTTGTTTATATATCTCCTTGGTGGGATATCTTTCATACCGGGTTTAATAATTGCTGGTTATTATTCATATAATTATATCAATTCCGTAAAGTATGACCTAATAAAAGAAGAAGAGAAAGATAATGATGATTTTTTACAAGAGGAAGAATATAAAAATTTAAAAGCTGGAGAAATTGAGGAAATTTTGAAATCTGGCGTTGAATCTTACATGACAGGTTGGATAATAGTTACAAAAGAATACCTTCAATCAATATCTGCAGCTCCAAATCAATCAATCAATGAAACACCAGAACATAAATCTGCATATTCATCATTGTATAAATTTGTTAAACCACATGATAAGAATGAAACCATAAATAATCCAAATCCTCAAAATCAAAATTCAGTAAATGATGCTAAAAAGTTGAAATTTGCAAATAGAAAGCATAGATATTTTGGTGTCTTGAGACATGGCAATTTATTTTTATACAAAGATGAAAACCAAACTGATGTTCAACATGTTATAGTCTTATCAAACCACATTGTTGCTATCTGGCCTAGAGATTTATTAGATGGAGAATTATTCACCAAGAGATCTTCGATCTGTATCATGAAGAAAGATTTCCGTAGACCACTGGAATCTCAACCTCCAATCAGTTCAGCTGCTTCATTGAATACACAGTCAACTACGGGCGCGTCGTCAACTATCAATTTGTTGAATGATCAACTGGAGTCAAGCACAGCGTTACCGCCAAAGGGGTCATTTTTCATATATTGCGATATGAATATTGAAAAAGAGGACTGGTATTTTGCATTGATTAGAGCTACCAAGAAAGATTATAAAGCTACTGGCGTTGAAAAAGATTTATTAGAACCATCATTATTTGCTAAAACTTTACACTTCAATACACCAGATATCATCAATTTAATACAAACATTGCATAGTTCAGAAGGTCAGTTGCATACAAGATGGATAAATGCCTTAATTGGCAGGTTGTTCTTGTCATTACAAAAAACAGAAGTGTTTCAAGATTTCATAATGGCTAAATTCAGTAAAAAATTAACTAAAATTAACAAGCCTGGATTCCTAGATGATTTCATAATTGAAAAAATTGATGTTGGTAACTCAGCACCATTCTTAACCTATCCAAATTTGAAAGAGTTGAGTCCAGATGGAACAATGTTGATATCTACTAATTTCCATTATAGTGGAAATCTTTCATTTCAAATATCAACTAAAGTAAATATAAATTTAGGTTCAAGGTTCAAGCCTCGTGAAGTTAATTTATTACTTTCAGTTAAATTCAAGAAAATTGAAGGAAGATTGATTTTAAAAATGAAAGCTCCCCCATCAAATAGAATATGGTACGGTTTTGAGAAAACACCAAAAATTGATCTTGAGGTTGAGCCTATTGTTAGTTCAAGTAAGATTACATATAGCTTGGTGACCAAAACTATTGAGAATAAATTCAAAGAAGCTATAAATGATTCTTTGGTATTACCAAATATGGATGACATGTGTTTCTTTGGTACGTTGAGTGAAATCTATAGAGGTGGGATTTGGGATAAATCCGAAAGACCTTCGTTCGATGATTCAACAACTATCAATATTGATGATGCTGATGAATCGTTATTGAATGAGATTGATGAGTTGAGTTATGACTTACATGAAAAGGATCCACAAAATAGTGATGATATCAATACAGATATTGATAATAATTCAATTAAAAGTACTGCTACTGAGAAATTGGATAATTTTTCACTCAAATCTAAATCAAGTTTCTCAAAATTGAAATTGAGCTCTTCGTTTAATGGTTCTTCAAGTCCAATAAAATTAGCAAATAAGATCAAAAGAGATAAATCTGCAACGATCAGTGTTTCCGAGGACCAATATTTGGCAGATGGGTCATTTGTACCAATGAGTTCAAGTAGCTCATTCAATGACATTGCTAATGTATCTGATGGAGAATCAATATCATCAGAGAAAAAGAAAAGCATATCAACGTTGAAAAAAATAGGGAAATGGTATTTCAAAGATGAAAATCCTAATTCTACATCAACAAGCAATAGTATCAACAATGCCACAAGCAAATCGATGTATACGCCACCAGAGATGATTCAGTCAAGAAGGGCACCTAGAAAAGCGTCAAATCCAACTCTAAACAAATTCAATAGCTCAGAAGAAGATATAAAACCAACAAAGCTATCAACATCAACATTATCAGCTAATCAGTTCGGCTCACCGGTAGCAAAGAAATTCACTGATATAGATTATGAGAACATGAATAACTTCAAATCAATAAGTCCTCCAAAATCAGTTCATCAC
Organism: Cephaloascus albidus; assembly: GCA_030575015.1. Lineage (NCBI taxonomy): Eukaryota > Fungi > Ascomycota > Pichiomycetes > Serinales > Cephaloascaceae > Cephaloascus > Cephaloascus albidus. The sequence goes on along the minus strand of JAJMGN010000197.1, from coordinate 13,166 downwards.
AGATCAAGCAGTTCCAGTTTGAATAGAAAATCAAGTGGTACTAATTTCAATCAGTATGATGCACCAGTTTTACCACCCAGAGGTGATCTTGATTCAAATGGAAATTTCAGGCAAGTAAATGATTACGCTGGTCCAGATGCTGATAATAGTAGTGACTCACTGCATAGATCTGGTAGTGCTTCAATGAGAAGGAAAAATACTATATCGGGGAGAAGACCTCCTCCCTTGATTGATTTCCCTGTTATGGAATCTGAGAAATCTAATGCTCCCCAATCTCCTTTGCCTCCCCTACCACCAAGAGGAGCTTTTGTTAATTATCATGATTGAGTATATTTAAATTGTTTAATAATAATTAATGATGTTGTTTTCTACAACGTAACTTTTTAAAAAAAATGTATTCGTAAGTCATAATTATGTTCTACCAAAATGCCATCCATCCAATAAACATTTGAGATAGATTTTCAACAGCTGTAGATTGTTGTATAATAGTTTCAGCCTGTGCTTGAACACTAACAGGTAACCCATTATCATCTAGAATCCCTCTAATCTTAGATCTTGTTCTTTCGAACGCGTAATTTGCAGCATTACTATGACCACTTGATTTTCTAGCGGATTTGACCCATTCCATAAATGGATCATGAACAAAACCTTCCAATATATTCATCAATGTTGCTTCATTGGCTCTTAATAGCGACATTGTAACTTCACATGATTTACGGAAAGTTCCTTCAATACCACTTATACCCATTGCATCTGTCATATTCAACGTTAATCTGCATGGGACCACTTCAGGTATAGTTAACGTTTTACCTTTCTCGAACAAACAATCGAAGTCGACATGCAAAATCCCTCCCGTATCTTCTTTGAATAAGATATTTTCACCATGTCTGTCCCCTAAACCGATTATATAACCAACCATTGACATAACAGCACATGATCTAATGAAACAATTTCTAGCAGAATACCACGAAGATGGATCAGGGAACCCTTCCAAAAACCAATTATATAATACTGGAGGATGGTCTGCTAATATCTCTTTGAAACGATGGATTTTCTCACCGGATGCTTTGGACGAATCAAGCTTACTTCTCACAGCAGCTATATCTAATCGACGTCCATGAACAGAATTATAATAGTTTATTATATCTCTCATTGGACGAACATTATCCACCCACTCGATGATACCAAATGATTCATTTAATGGGACAACAGCATATGTATGAATGCCAAGTTTTCTTTTCTCAGATTCATAATCTTTTTTCAAAAGATGATCAAGCATAGTAGTAAATTCCATAAATTTTGCATCTTTTCTTAAATCATCATTAGGCTTGCACAATAAACTATAACTTTTCCCATCTGATCCATATACGAATAGTCTTCTTGGTCTTTGCATTGATGACAAAATATCAACGTTATCCTTAAATTTCTCAAACGATATTTGAGATGGTTGAGGGAATGGGTTGTGACTTTTCGCAGCTTGAGAGTTGGCTGGTAATGTTATTTGTAAGTTTGATTTCAAGGGGATAACTAATGCATTACACTTTTCAATATTAATTTGAAAATCTTCAGAAATTGACAATGATTTCTTTGTTCCTGATACCTTCTTTTTGCAAAGAAGCAATAAATTTTCAAACAATTTTTCAGCATCATTCAACAAACCTAGCGTTTCTCTTACTTTTGCAAGTATAATAGATCCCTGAGCTGATTTTTGGCTATCTTCTGATTTAACTTGTGCAAAAAGAGACCATAAAGCATGTTTGGGATATGAAATAGTTATTTTAGCAGCAATTTCAATCAAAACATTACGTGAAGCATTTTCCATATGAGTAATCCTAGATAAAATTTGAGAAAATGCAGTGTACCAACAGTAATCCGGTATCAATTTAGAGTTCTCCAGAATGATTCTTATCATATCTCTTAAGTACCTACCCCTTTCAGTTGCAATTGGAAGTTTCTGTTTCTTGTCCAAATTACTAGGTATTATTTTTGAGCTTTCAGCAAAATCCAACCAGATGGTAATCAATTTGGGCAACGCTTCATAAAGGTATTTGTGACCACAACCGATTGCCTTCATGTAATTGAAAATGATATTTTTTTCAATGTTTCCATATGTCAAATCCAATTTATAATCAGGCTTAGATTTTTGAGAGTCCAATATTTTGTTGTAATACTTTCCTAAATGGAAATGTGGCTCTTCCCATAATTTATCTAGCTCTATAGCTCTCTTGTACTCTTGAATAATAACATTAGAACTACTGTTGTCAGAAAGATCCAACCACTTTGAATATTTTAATTGGATTGCAGCATGCTCTCTTTTGGACATCGAATTTGATCTCGACTCAGGGGAAATATTAACACGCAAAACGTTGATAGCTTTAATTGCTCTTGTCTGCTCACCTTGAGCCCATAATAACTTTGAATATTCTAATTCAGTATCAGTGTCATCCAACAAAATAGCTTTCATGATTGCTTTGGTTGCCAAATCAATTCTGTTATGTTTCCTTGCAATTTTTGAACATTCTATCCAAATTTTGCTAATTTCCTTATTTGATACTGGCGAAGCCATTAAGGTGCTTGCAGCAATATGATAGATTAAAACAAACCATTGGGAATGGAAATCATCAGTGATATTTTTCAATCTAGCCAGTAATATCTTCGAAGTATTAGCGCTTTCTCTTTCCGCTGAAACGATCTCTTTCAAATCGTTGATGACATGTAAATGGTTGAGAAGAGGTTTGATACGAGATAATGTGGTATCACTCGAATGAGGTAAAGACGATCCAACTGATAAAGAAGCATTATCTAACGATTCAAAAAAGGCAGCGGTATTATCCTTGTTTAAGAAAACAAGAGACTTAGCGATTTGATGATTGACAGAAGAGATATTATCGTGAAAATGTGAAACAGACTCTGTCATGAAAACCCATTTTTGGAGCGCATCTATTCTACCAGAAAATATTGAAGCCTCTAACCCCATTGAAATCCATTCTTTTGGAAGCTCATTAAAGTTCGCAGTGGAAACTTTGTTCTGTAAATTCGATAATGCTTGATCATGTAATTCGTTGTGAATAAGGGACTTCAATAACTTGGTATTATTTTCAATATTTCTCAGCTCATCTTTTTGAAAAGTCAAAGCTTGAAATGATTCTTGAGCTACCATCCAATTTTCATTGTATTGGAATTCAAGTAACTTATCCTCCAAACTTCTTGTTGAAAATTTCTTCAAAACACCTTGAACCGCATCAATATCATCTATATTAGAGTACATGGTCTGAATAGTTGAAACAAAATTCAAGTCTCCAATCATACTTTCTGAATCCACCTTTCCTAACCTATAACACTGCTCCAAATATAAAATAGATCTTTCATAGTATCTAGCTTCAGATGACCGCTTAGCCATCAACTCTTGAGGAATCTCTTCTAGAAAAGATTCAATTACACGCAGGGCAGCTTTCTTAGAGCCTTTGTTCCTTTGCTTTATACTTGAACACCATTTTTTAAAGTAATCCAATATTGTGAATATGGTCTGATAACATAGTTTTACGTTATCAACAGATTTTGGATGTAAACCGGCCAAAGGTGAACTTAGAACACTCAATACCTCTGTCTTTAATAATCCAGTGTAAGCGTGAGTAGAGTTCCCACTTGATAGCAATATATTCAAAGCAGCAAATGGTAATATGAATTTACAGATTGAGATATCTTGCTCTTTTATAACCGAAGAAGCAATTTTGAAAATATTTTGACCTGGCGAATTTTCTGTGCTCGATTTCCCTAGCAAATCCAAAGTGAATTCTCTAATCCATTCAGTATGGTCTTTATACTTGCTAAAAATTGGGTATTTGGGTGAGACTTTTGGATGAGTTGTAGCTTTATATTTTGAGTTCAATAAATGTGCTATAGTTGACCTTGACATTGGTTTGAATTTATTCCAAATTGATTTTGGAAATTTGATATTCTCTTCATTCAAGTCCAATTCTTTCAAATATTCTTGAATGGCATAAGCTAAAAATTGTTGCTTAACAGGATCAATTGATGCCCAAAATGCTTTGACTAGCACCTCATCAATGAAAGTTATAACGAAAAATTGAACATCCGTAAAATCGTTAAAGTTACTAACAATCACAATTTGGTGATCTATTTTCTTATTTTCGAACTTATTTGAGTCTAATGAACCTACCAATCCCAAAACTTTTGAACACATTAGCGGTATTTCCTTGTCAATACTTTTGAATTTATAACTAGTATCTAACAATGAGTTCAATAAATTGGGTAACTGTTCTAGATATTTTAATTTATCAACCATCATAGAGTGGAAATTTTCTTGATATCTTGTGAAGAAATTAATCAAGTCAGACAATGATTGCTTAACAATGTACTTGTTATCATTCTGTAATCTTTTGCATATGTTAATAAATAATTCAAACCCATCAAATGTACTTCCCTCAATCTCTTTTAAGAATAAAGTTAATAAATTATTGCTCAAGAAATTACTCAATTCGGGATTATATGGGATTGAAAATAGATAGCTTGAATGTTTGGCCTTGTATAATATTTTCTTCTCATTAAAAATCCGCTTTAGGATCCTTTCACAAATCAATTTACTTTTGAAATTCAATGTGTCCCATTTCTGTAGGAAAAAAGAAATAGTCAAATCGTAAATGAATAAAAATCCATTCTGTGGCAAATTATCAATCAATGTTTTCCAGCAATTTAACGTCTCGATCTCTAAGTCTTTATTTTCTAAAGCATCTTGAAAGCAAGCCAAAATCTGCGCAATTGAGGATAATATCAATTCTTTACTTAATTTGACTAATATTTCAATAGCCTTCAATGATTTGATTTTCTCGAGATAAGGCAATGTACCTTTAGTATCATGAATAACCTCTGAAAATTGTTGTATTATACCCAACATGTACTTCTTTAAGAAAAACTCAAGGGTCTCTTGATCAGATAATTCGTTTGACAAATTATAATCTATCTTAGCGACAATAATCAAAGAGTTTTTAATAATCTCATCATTCCCAGAATCTGAAAGTTTGAGAATATTCCATGCAAGAACAAAACTATTACCTATCAAGCTTTCGAATGAACGACGCTTAAATTCTGGAGATATATTACCCAAGATGTTCAAAATCCTTTTTTCATTCAACTTTGTTGGTTTATCAATCTCGATTAGTGACACGATTAAATTTGCAATTATCTTATCAATATTCCTTGACACCAATTCATATTTTGTCATCGCAAATTTATTAGAATATTCTTCAAAAAGGTCAAATTTGTAGTAAGTCAATACAAATGGCAAGATATAAGATTCATTTCTCAGCATGATTGCATCGATATCAATTTCAATTAAATCTGACATTCTTTTTAGTATTATTGGTTTTGAATTAATTTGTTTAATCAATATCAATGAAATAATTGGCATGTATGGTGATAATAATTGATAAGCAGTTTTCTTCTTGATATTGGAAATTAGTTTTAGGTAATGAAATGATAATATTGAATGGAAGTTATTTGAGGACCCGATAATATCAATAAGCTTTAGCAATATCAAATTCAACCCTTCATTGTTTGAAATAATTGCTAGCTCACTCCATAATTTAATTGTTGATTCAGCCAAGTACAAATCCTTGTTAAAGTTTATACCATTTATGAGATTTAGGATAATTCTAAAATTGAAATCATTTATATCACTCGTAACTTGATCTGATATATGAACCGCGTTATTAAGATACAATAGCATAACCTTAGATGCAAATAACCTCACTTCCCTTACATGATGTACCAAACAGCTTGAAATGAACTGATATACTTTATTTTGGGTATCAATCTTTCCAGGGTAATATGAGCCAAAGATCTTGAAGATTGTGATCAACAAATTCAAAACAAGAACATTATCATCTATCACATTTTTATTATCTATGAGTAACTCAATAACGTCCATTAGTTTCCTAAATTCAATGGAGGTAACAATTTGCCTGTTGTTCAATATTGTGAAATAATTTGAATTTTGTAAATTACAACATTTAGAGCACGAATTTAACTTAAAATTAAAATCGTTTGATAACATACATGAATAGTGACCTAATGCATTGATAATGTTTAAACATATTACTTTATCTGAATATAGATCATGGTTTGATGATAGTTGGGTAAATAGCAAGTTTATCCAGGACGTCAAGCTGAATGTGTTTGAATGTATTGATAGTAATTTATTTATGTTTGTGAATTCTGTATACTTATTTATATTTGGATTGAAGTTCACTATCGATAATCTTAATTTTTCCAAATCTGGATCATTGAATGGGGTGTGTATCAAATTCCTTTCATTATCACTTAACTGTTGTTTTGTCTTGAACTTGATTAGAATGAAAGTTTTGATAAAATTCAGCTTGCTCAAATTGTTTTCTGGATTGTTTTTCTCAAGGAATGTGATTGAATTGTGGATCTTTATTATGTAATTGAAATTATCAATGCAATCTTTCTTTTGGCATAGGTTATGTAAGTCAAGTAATTTGATTGAGATTGTCTTAGTCAAGACCGGAAATTTGAATAAATCTAAATCAAATATTAAATCATTAATCAAGTTTCCTAAGAAAGATAAATTTTTTAATGAAAGAACGCTATCATTGATCAAGTTTTGGTATAAGTTCAAAACTATTATTGATTTCAATTCATCTGTGTAGATATCATTTGAATCTGACAAACTTGAGATCAAAAACCATATTTTCCGTTTATATGAATCGAATTTCAAGTTATTTGTTAATTTGATCAATAATTTATTCTTCAAGTCAAAATCATTCAATATTGTGAAGTAATGTGTTAGTTTAATCAATTTTTGAAGAATGATGTCATTGTTTATCGAGGAAAGATTCTTGAAAATGTCGTTCAATATGGAATCGAACTGATTTATTAAAAAGTTTATCTTCTTCTTGAAATGGAGATTACCATTTAATTTCGATAGTATGGAATTTATGATTGATATTAATGATTCCTTTATACGAATAAGGATCTTATTGTTTTTGATATTCAAGTAGTTTATTAGCTGAAGGATTGAGGATTCATAAATCAGTTCACTATTGCTTACCAGATTAAAAAGAGATAGGTTTGATTCAAATATGATTTCTATGGCGTCTAGGATTTTATTTATTGTCTCTGAATCGTTTTCTGATTTCCGTTAGTTAAAATCCTTATTTTCTTTATGAAACGTTACAAAATACACACGATAATTTTTTTTTGTTATCAAGTTATCTAAAGATTTGAATAAGATCGAAACAAGGTATTGTTTGTCCAAATTTTGAGATTGGGAATGCAGAATATCATTTGATGTGATGAGATCAAGTAGCTCGTTGAGGGATTGACCCGAGATTGAATCGTTCATATCATTCTAACTCAAATATGTGAAGATTCTATTGCCACGCAAATTTTTGCTAAAAGTGGTGCTTCAGGTTTTTAGTTTCACTGTAAATTATTGCACAAAAATATTGATTTTTACGTGTTTTCCCAATTTTTATTTTTATCTAAAATTTTATTTTTGTTTCTTTTATTATGTATTTTATTATGTAATTAAATGAAATATCATGTGGCTAATCACATGATATGTTGTGATTACCTAATCCAAATCAAAAATTGAATCAATCGATCTCGTGAAAACAAAAACACGAAATCAAAACAACCGTTTTTTTCTAGAAGCGTTTCTGTTGGATCTTGATTCTTGATCCATGGTCCGTAGTAAATAAGTTACAATACATCCAAATTCCAATGTCCATATGTTTATAAACACTGAGGGACAGCACAGTGGTAGTACACTGCGCTCTAGTGATACACCTCTAAGTAGTAGGACTACACAGCTCTTTATTCGACAATACAAAAACAATTCAAACACATAAACAATGAATTAATCACTACGGAGATGTGCAAATTTGGTTATGAGCACCCCTTTGTAGAGGCTTCTTCCTGTTATACATGTCTGAAAAATTACATAAAACGACCGTTTTGATAGACAAATGAATATATCTCAGTTATCAGTCACTCGCTGAGGACACAGGACTCAGGAGTCAGGAGTGACCTGTATACCTTACTGCCCATGTCCATTGTGATTTGTGATTTGTGATTTGTCCGTTTGTCGAGGTCTATTGTCCAACTAATACAAGATTGATATTGTCAATATCTTCAAATACACAAAACATGGGAAATGATTGACTCATCAATCATGATTATACAAGAAATTGATAATATAATGTAACATAAAATAATATAAAACGATAAATGATAGAGATATGAACAATGTAGAAACAAAAAGTTGTCATCTACAACTAATAAAATGCAAAATATATAACCTATTGACCAAAATTAATAGGTCTTTTAAATAATAATATATGTGGTTCAGGAGCATGAGTTTCATAATGAACCCATCCCAAAGATTGTGTAATTCCCAACCCTCTCCACTCTTCTTCTAACAAAATTCTCAATGTGCCAGTTTCACTATTAAAATAATCATGTGGGATAACCTTCAACATATTTTTTGGTAACATAACATGTCTATATTCATATTCATCATCAGAGTATCTTGGACTATACTGGATTAGGTCTTGGAACTCAACTAATCTGCCTCGTTCACTTTCGGTCAAGTATCTTGGTTTACTCATAGTTTTTGTCCTTTTTTGTTGATTTGTTGATTTGTTTTTCTTTTCGCTTTTTCTCTATTCTAGTTGATCTATTGATAACTTGTGGTTGATGACGGATGGCAATGAATGGCGTCCTCCTCTGTCTTTTCTCTTGTCTCTGATTAATATATAATACCTGTTAATTGGCTAAAAATTTGTCTTTTCTTCAACATTGTAAACGCGTTTTATTATTTTTTATTTTAATTTTCATTAATTAAAAATGATAAAAAAGAAAAAAAATAACCATGGTTTGAAGCGCTGTTTCGATATTTGTTTACTTAAAAATCTACACGCTCAATTTAACTTGAAACTTGATTCAATTGTCAATTTGTATTTCATAATTATAATTTTATTTCCATTCACTTATTATATCTCCATCTTATTTTCTTCACAGCCGTTCTCTTACGCTTCCTCTCACTCACATCCAAATACACATTCGTTCATCATATATCCAACCACCAACATATTGCAACAAGATATGGATGAGATACAAATTGGTGTTAAACCTTCACCAATAACATGTTCAACTGCAAAATCAGATAAGGAATTAATAACGTCTTTCATAGATCAAGGCTACAACTTGATATTGCTACCAATAACAAATTCAAAGTATAGAGAAAATTGTCAGACTATTTTCCAAAAATTCACAAATTCAAATTCAAAACAAAAAAATTTAAATAATTTGATAGTTCCATCCCCAAATTATCAAGAAGTTAATCTTATCATAGGTGACCACTTGACACATACTATAGGGCTTATTGCATCCTGGATAGAGTTGGAGAGCTCAGACCAAGTAATTGCAGAATTTTCAAACCAAATTTTGAAAAATGAACTAAGCTATGCTGAATATATAGGATTAAAAAATATCATATTGGCACCTCCAAAAGATACAAATAAATTATCAAATTTTTCAAATTTCTTGATGAGTTCATTAATGAGTTTCCCCAATTTGAACATTTCCATATCATTACCAATCTGCGAAGAACCTCATTACAATAACAATTCACAAACAACAAAACCAGTATTAGATTATTTATCGACTTGGGACATGTGGAACACTATAAGAATTAATTGTAATTATCATGAAAATTTATCAATATCCTTAGCATTACCAAAAACTAATATACCAGAATATGTGATAAATAGATGGTTCACCGAGAAGATCTTGTGTTTGCTTATCTCATCATCAATTTTTATCAAAAATAATAAAAATTATCCTGTGTTTAGTAAAAATAATCAATTTTTGATATACAAAATCTTATCGCAATTAGAGAAACCTTTTTTGTTGTTGCATAACATTGATAAGATAGTTATGGAGGGTGGAACGAATGCATATTTGAATTACTTGAAATATTTAATCAAATTAAAGCCAGATTTGAAAATTGATCCAAATAAGAAAAACGTTGAAAATTTGATTGATTTAAATGATTATACTCAATTTAATGTTAATCACATGTATATCAAGGACCAGGAATCTGATAAAATAAAATATAGAGCATACCAAGATGCTATCATTAAAGCTATCAAGAAAACTTCATCACAGCGTACTAATAACACTGAAACCATAAATATTGCCATAATAGGCACCTCAGGGTTGTTAATCAATAAGATTTTGGAGTATGCTAATAATTCTAAAACCAAGTTACAAGTCTATATAATTGAAGAGAACTTGAATTTGAAGATATATTTGAATAAATTGAATATTGAATTTTGGTCAAATAAAATAATTTTCATAAATGCTGAAAAATTAACGGTTGAAAAATTGAAATTTGATATTATAATAAGTGAGCTTATTGGATTTGAATCACCAGAAGTTATAAATAACTATGAACAATTCTTGACTCGTGGTGGGATAATGATTCCGGAGAAGATTGAAATTTCAATTGCACCCTCATTATGTTCAAAATTTTATAAAGAGATTGATAATTTTAATGATGTTTCAAAATTTCATAAACCATATTTGATAAATTTCAATATAAACATTGAAAAAATAGATATTTTATCAAATAAGATTAACAAGATATGGGATTTCAGTTTTCCAAATTTTTGTCAAGAGATAAATGAAACTGATAGATATCCATTAAAACCAATCAAGATGAATGAGTTCCTAAACAATTCATCAGAAAAGGAATTTATTATAAGGGAAGATACACACCAAGCAGCCACTCAACCAAAACAAAATAAGCATAACAACCGTCATACGATATCAACTTTCAAGATCCATCATAAAGGAATAATTCATGGGATTATAGTATTTAGTTATATTAAATTATTTGATAATGTATACATCACAAACAACCCACAAGATTTAAACTATCATCCAGACCTTAAAAATTTAAAATTAGTATGGTTACCTTTAGAAACACCAATCTATATTAGTGATGATACTGAGATTGAAATCTGTATAAGGAGAATATCAAACCCTAAACAATTTATCAACAAAGTTTGGAATGAATGGTCTTTGGAAACATTTATATACGTTATCAATGATGGTGACGATACTGATGAGAATCAAGTCAGGGTTAGAACATCAATTTCCAAAATACATAATTCTGGAGGGAAACATAGCTCTATGGAGTTTTAGTTAAGTCTATTGTATTATTTTATACCATTGATAATAATTGGTAATGACTTAGTTTATAGTGAATGCACTTGACATCAATTCAGTTTATCTTTATGTAAATTATAAATTATAATGGTTGCAAAATTGCAATTTATTTTATAAATCTGAAACATTTTCGACCTTCAATTAATTGCAGCAATATTTGTGCAATCAAACTAAACCATGTCCGATATGGATACAAGGGCCATGGCCATCTACTAATAAATTAACAACTATTATTAAGCCTGGAACTCTGTTAAATCGCTGGTCTAATCATATTCAGCTCTGGAGTTTAGGGTCGAGAAGTATCACAACGCAAGTTTTAGCATAGTGGGGTTAAACATGTGTATATATTTCATACACTGAGGGTGAAGAATTGGTATGTTGTTTTGGTCATTGGGTTCAAACTTCAAACGTGACTAGTACTGAATCCTGATCTGTGTCTGACAGTGTGATTAGATAAAGTGAGACAACTGTGTGTAGTGAACACAGACTGAAGAGCCCCGACGATGGTTGGAGTTAGCAGCGCACTCGATAGTGTTAATCAATACAGCAGTGTCGCCGAAAGAGAAACATCAGTTATCCTCTGGATCTATTTCCATCGGTTTGAATTGATCATTTGTCAATATAATTGATTGGTGATTGTGATATTTCATTATTGAAAATTAGTTAATGATGATATAACTCAAAAATGGCGCTTAATTTAAAAATAAAACGTGTCCGAATGATCTCGGAATTCAAGATGTTGATAATTATTGATAATATTAATTAATTATATGACAGTCGATTAATAAGTGAATATTATCAAACAATCACATTGTTCGCAAAACCAGATAATATTCATGATTCTTTAGTAATATTAAATTTTAATCAAGATAAGAATAAATCGTACCATGGACCATGAATCGATCCTGATTACTCACATCTACTCGCAATCTTAGGCTGATTCAGGTTCAATATAATTAATTGGAATTAGGCACACGCGATAATTCAGGTTACAAGCACTGGTTAAAAATTCCCTAGTCTCCAACTCCGAATTGTGATCCACCCCGAAAGTTGAGCATATTTGAATTTTGAAGAGGGTTAAAAGTTAAAACTCAAGAGTCAAGATTAAATAAGCGCCAACTGGGCAAGTAATTCAACCAGAGTAAACAAAAAAAAGTATCGAATCTGTAGCAGCGGTAGCTGATTTACTGGAAAGCAAGATTAGCTGAATCAGCACTAGCAACACCCCAACTCACATTTAGCGAAATGGCAACCTGGAGTTAACTTTTTGGCTATGTTTTGCCAATTGTTTGTCAATGGATTGTCTATGAATTGCCAATAATAGCAATTGCACTTAGTACTTACCAAAATTGAAAACATGAACATGAATAGAAACATGTCAATAATTGGTAAGAATAACACGCTATATTCAAATCTTCAAATATGGTGTTTTATATTCTAAATTCTAATATAAAGCGGTGGTACAACAATCATCAAAATAATCAAATGCCATACGGAACAACCTCGCATGACCATTATCTAAGCAGATCTGGTGAGTTTTCCCATTTGGTCTTTCCGATCGGAAAAGACTCCTCTCGATTTTTGATTATGGCACAACTTTTCCTAAAACCTAGTTATGCGGTTAATGGGAGGGGAAACGGTTGTATCCCAATTGCATGAGTTTTGCGTACGCTAGTACAGCAAAAGCTGCACAATGTCTTTCCACCAACTTTGAACTAATTATATAAACTTGATCATTTCCTGTTTATGAACACAATTTGCAATTCACATATATACAATTCAACAATCAATAGTTTATAAAAAATATACTTTCAAATTTTATAAACAGTATTATTTACAATATCACATATTTGCAACGTACAATGGACTTTGATTGGGCCTCTATGATT